>CM035157.1:111641896-112216473 GCA_020205615.1 Panax quinquefolius | reverse complement strand
TTCTCTTCTTTTAATAGAAGTGGTAGATTCTTTATTGATCATACATTATCTCCATGTACAACTTATTATACCCAAGCATACCCTTTGATATACCCTAAGGGTCTTAAGGAATAAGTCAAAGTATAACTCATCATACACAAGATACTATGATGATCTCAAGTCCAAGGATCACTTGTACTACTATCACTCTGAGGAATTCCTATTGTGAATAAGTAAAACTCCATTAGGTATTCCTTAGCGAGCCGCGTTCTTGAACTTATTCTCTAATAAGCACCTACATACTTGCTTTAGTGTCTCCACACAAATGATCGTGAGATCAATCATCCTCATCGATGAGCAAACAGCGTATGTACCCAATCTATCCGGATTCACTAATCCCAATTTAGTAATCAACGATTGGGAACTATTTTAGTTTTAAGCTTTCTAAAATTTAGATCTCATTAGAATGATCATCATCATTATTCTAAAAGCATTGCTTAAAACTATGGGTTTATCACATATTATAAAAGCGACATCGTATGTAGATAATTAAAAGCCTTTAATAAATTAATACTTTTTATTAATAAATGAATAAGATTGTTACAAAGTATATGCTTTATCATCAAAACATGATTGGCTTGTGTGCATACTACTTTCAATCTCCCACTTGCACTAAAGCCGATCGTGTGGTATCTCATACTCTTCTTCTCTAAGTGGCGATTATCACATTTGTTGGATAAGCTTTAGTTAATGGATATGTAATGTTGTTCTTGAGAGTCCACTATCTCTATAGTGATTTCCATCTTTCGATGATTCTAATAATCAAATGAAAGTGCCACAACACATGTTTAGATCGAAGATGAGACTTAGGAACTATTCTAGATTACGTAATGAACTTTTAATCCAAACAATCAACTTGCGACTTCATTTATAGCTATATACTTTGTCTTTATCACTAAACCGACAACTCTTTGCTATTTGGAACCTTTCAATTCTTTGCACCCTTTGTTCAAGATAACGCTTTACCTTAAAGTGGATTTTTTGTCATCTTAGTGCATGCGAAAAACTTGAGTGCATTAAGCCCTCTAGTTTTAATTTAGACCCACCATGAATATGATCACATCCTTAGTGCGGTTAAGCACTTTAAGATGTTTTCAGCGACTCATAGTGAACTTCTCCGAATATGGTGATCGACATCGGGTCTCGTATATTTCATTGCATACATGATAGTCACTCATGCGACCTCTCTTCGAGAGAGTCTGTGGGGACTATTAAGAGATACACTCCATAGCTCATCGACGTGAGACATCTCTTGGAGTTTGCCATGCTAAGCGACTTTAGCATCAAATGAATACTCGTTCCTTGGGTTAAGTCGAGCATCCTCTTAAATCTATCTATATAGATTTATATCCCCAATTAAGATACTCTTCCAAATCATTCATGGAGGAATGTTTGAACAACTTTATCTTTTCTTGATTGTAGCATTGGTATGTCATTCCTTATCAAGTAGTATATCAACATATAGTACTAGGAATGTCACGATGCTCCCATGACCCTTTTGTACACACTAGGTTCATTCTTATTTTGATAAAATCAAACTCTTTTGATTGCCTCATCAAAAGCAATGTTCCATATTTGAGAAACTTGCTTGATCCATTTCTGCGAGTGTCTACAACACTTACCTCATCGTATGCTTTGGATCATCATCTTACATGATGTGTACCTCAATATCATCATCCATGATGAATCCATACCTCCTAGGTATCTTGGTACTATTCGATTTATGATTTGGTTTGTGGTACAATATAGGTACATCTACGAGTTCCTCTTATTTGACTTATAGTATTTTGTGGTTCTTGAACTCTTCAAGATCTATTATCCTCCCAGCCCCCCTTTTAATGATAAACACTTTTATCTTCTTAGAAGGCGTGTTTCACAACAAACACCTTTTGCTAAGTAGAATTATAGAACATATACCCTAAACTTACTTTAGGATGTCCCACAAATACATGTACATGTCAAATCTTGTCCCAAGCTTATCTTTGAAACCTTTTCACATAAGTTGGACAACCCCTTATCTTAACATACTTAATATTAGGAATCCTCACATCCATAACTTTTATGGAGTCTTTGGGAAATTTGGATTTTGAGGTTACCATTTTCGTAGATATGTCTGACCATTTCTAGGACATTATCCGGAAGGATCTTTGAAATGTCGGTAAAATCATTTTGGACCGTACCATGTTCAACAAGGTATGATTTTCCTTTCGAGATACATCAATCAATTATTACGTATTATGAGGTGTCCATTATGATAAAACCATTTGAGATGATCTAGAAACTTATTGCTCAAGTATTAATTCCTTGATCTAATCAAAGAATCTTAATACTTTGTCAATTTGTTTCACTTATGAATTCTTTGAACTTTTCAAATAATTCACACTTGTATTTCATCAAATACATAGATTTAAATCTTTGAATGATTATTTCCTTTTCATATACTAGTTTGTTCAATTTGCAAAATTATTTTCACGTAAGTCAAGTATACAAAATCCATTAAGTGATATTCCAGTCCTATACAAAATATTATTATTATAAACAGAACAACAATTGTTCTTAAATATAATACCAAAGATGTCATTGTCCAACAATAAAATGGAAATAATGTTTCCAACGAGGCTGGAATCTGATAACAACTTATTGACTTAATAGATTTGCAGTAGGCAATGCTAAACTATAAGTTTCTATGGCTAATGCAGCAACCTTTGCTTCATTTCCACACATAGGATTACTTATATTTGTTTAGCTTTTTACTTTTGCTTGGTCCCTTCATAAATCTATATTTATGATAACCAAAGTCGGTATCCAATACCCAAGTAGAACCTTGACTTAAAGAAAAATTTATTTCAATCATGAACAAAAGCTGTATTATATCGAAACTTCACTAAGCTTCTTTGGTTAGCCTCTGCGAGAGCTTCTTCTGAGTTTCTTTCCGGTGTCGGGGCTTATTGCGGTGGAAGCAAGCTCCTTTGCTATCCGTGTCGATTTTGTTCTTATTATCCTTTGTTTATGCCTTTCTATTTACCTTCTTTGAATCGTTTCTTCTTTTAGGAAGATCCTTTGGCCCCTACCGGTAAGACTTGATCTTTCTTGGTTGGAAAGTGACTTTAACATTTTTCAATATGTTAAGCAAATCGGTGAAGGCGATATCTAGCTTGTTCATATGAAAAATTCACAACAATTGTGAAAGGAGTCAAGGGAGTGAGTGCAAGATCAAATCTTGGCTCAACTCTCCATCCATGACAAAACCGGTTATCTAATTGATCGATCAAATTGATTATGTTAAGAACTTTTGTCTATCTTTGTAGTGTCGTTGGTTATTCTAGATCGGAAGAGCTCCTTAGATGTCGATATCTATCGGTCCTACTTTCCTCACCATCAACTACTTGATGTGTAGGAATATAGTAAAACATCCATAGTTTCATCTTGTATTTGAGCTCGTTACTCGTGGATGCGAGCATGATGCGTTGAGCCAATTGTGCATCATCTTGCCACTTTCTAAAAGTAGCAATGTCTTCCTCGAGGCATTATGCGCAACCATTTGCGAGGATAGGCGTATTAATGACATAAGATAACTTTTTCGACTATGAGAACTATTCTTAAATTCCTTAACCAATCCGTTTAATTGATTACGGTTAATTTAGCATCTAATATGCTTCGCGATGATAGTAATTTTAGACATTGTAAAATTACGTAAATGAATTTATAATTAACAATATTTTAACATACATTCTTTTATTAATTACCAAATAATTTTAGGTCTTGTTTTAAATTGGTATCTCCCACTATTTTCTTCAAACTATATTACCCTCACTTATATAGTTCGGCAAAATCTAATTAAAAGATTTGCTAGTGAGAATAAGGATCCCATTTCAAATGTATATAGCCTTGTGGTGACACAACAAACTATATATAAATAAATAGGTAGACAACTTTTGTCGATTACATCAACTATGCAACTCCTTTTCTTTTGCCTCTTAGATTATTTTGATCAGTGGTGGCACATCCGAATCAAAATTATCAAGTTAAGTCCGACCTAGCACTCCATATATTCAAAAAGAAAAATATCATCCTTGTGGTGACACAACAAAATAATATTGTTCAATTTTCTTTATAAGCATCAAATGTGATAAATTAACATCTTAAATACTTAATACTTTCCTTGTGGTGACACAACAAACTCATATTAAATATTTAATACTCTATTAATTTTATCATGCTAGAAAGCGACGTTCGATATTCCAAATATCTTTGAGCGCTTAGGACTTAATATATAAAAAAATTGAGAGGGGTTTGTTATTAATTTGTCTCATCTTGTTTAGCATGCATATATATATATATATATATATATATATATATATATATATATATATAGCGTCATATTAATTAACATGCGAAGCATGTTTGCATATATATATATATATAGTATAAGCATGCACATATAGAATACTATATTCTACGGATTGATTATGGACTTTTATTCTAGTTTGGTTCACTAGAGCCATCAAGTGAACCAAAAGGTTGGCCCTAGGGGTGCAAGAAATAATATTTAAATATAACTATTACATTTAAACTTGGGGCTCCATTACAAGCGGGTCTTCAAGCGCTCCTTGCTCCTTGATCTCTAATTTTTAAAATTAATTCTAAATATTCCTATTACAAAACTATTTAAAATAAATAGAAACCTTGATCGTGATCGAGGGAAGTACATAGGAGGAGATAGAATTTACATTAAGAAAAATTAGAGAAGGCGAATCTGTGAGACCCCATTTAATAAAACCAATACGTTCATGCATCCAACTAAAATAAAATCCAATCACATTGGTCGATAGTCCATAATCAATCCCATTTATTATCATACACATCATCAAATGCATCGATAAATAACATTCATCTTATGAATAATAAACATTTTAATATATATATTGATATCATTTAATGGGCAAATTTAGTTAGTATAAAATCTAATTTTGAATCAAAATAAACTCCTTTATTTTAATCCAAATTTAAATCAAAATAAAACTATTTTATTTTAATTTATCCAATTTTGAATAAAATAAACTATTTTATTTTAATCAAAATCTTTAATAAACTCTTTTATTTTAATTAATTATGGAATCCAATTCCATGTAAAAAAATAAAAACCTTTATTTAAGGAAACACCGATTTTCTTTCCTATTCACAAATAAACTCCTTTATTTTGAATAATATGAAATCTTATTTCATATTTAAATAAAGTCTCCTTTATTTAAGGAAACACGGATTTTCTTTCCTATTCACAAATAAACTCTTTTTATTTTGAATAATATGAAATCTTATTTCATATCTAAATAAACTCCTTTATTTAAGGAAACATGGAATCAATTTCAACTCCAATTAGTTATCACGGAATCAATTCTAACTCTAATTAGTTAGCATGAAATTTAATTTTAAAATTAAAATAAACCCTTTTTTATATTTTAAAATTAAAATAAACTTTTATTTTAAAATTAAAATAAATTTTATTTTAATTATAAAATTATTAAAATATATATTACGGTAATATATATATTATATATATAATATAAGTAACATGAATCCCGTTAACCCGGTATCTGCACTTGAATTCATGAAATCCTTTTAAATTAAAAATCTCTCTGCAACTTTAAAAATTGGTTCACGTGAATCTCAAAAAATGCAAATCACTGCTACCTTTAATTACGATTACCCAATCCGAATTTCAAAAAATAAAAAAGGAAAACCGGATTCGATTGAATCACGGTCTTGGGTTTTTAAAATAGGCCATAATTTTTTTAAATAAATTTTATATCATAAAATTATGCCCAATTAAATTGTTCTAAACACATATCAATATACATATCAAATTAAAATAATTAATAATTCGCATAAAGGTTTGACTTTGATACCACTGTTAGGTTTCTAATATTCAAGAACGCAATCAAATTACAAAAATTAAGCGGAAGCGAGATAAATCAGAGTTTAAAAATTTTACAAACCATATACCCGGATCATCCTTTATGCACAATTATTAATTAAACGAAAAAGATGAATAAGAAACATACCCTTGAAGATCCGAGCTTCCTCGGTGCAAGTTCACCTCAATCCTTTTCGCGTTCAACTTGAATCCACCGGGTTTGGTTCCTTCCTTTGATCGGCGTTAGCCACCCAAGTGTTTGGCCTCTAGAGGTGATCCACGAGGAAGAAGAAGGATTTAAGAAGATGGGTGGTTGGCTAAACCCTAGTTTTCTATCTACTATAGAAAAAAGCGTACTCTCCAACCATTGGAATAATTACGTATATATTGATATCGATATAAGACTCCTCTTATAAAGATATCAAGTAACCTATTAAAATAAGGTATTATTTAATTAAACTTTTAATTAAATGGGCTCCCTAATCTTATTAGGGATAATTAATTAAACTTCTTTAATTAATTTTCCTCTAATCTATTAGGAATAAATTAGAGTACTTATATTAAATTAATTCCTAAACTCTTTTAGAAATTAAAATAATAATAATTGTAATAATATTAATAAGACTCCTCTTATTAATTTATATTTAATATTTCTAAAATATTAAATAATAAATATTAAGCTATTTAATTTATTCTATCACCATAGATTAAATTAAATATACTTAACTTATATTATTACGATTATGCCATTAACTTCTTAAATAAATATTCTTCCTTTTTATGGTGTGACCCTTTAGGTTCTCCATATTAAACCAGGTTGTGAATAAATCAATTAGAACAATTCTAATCTTATTTAAATAAATAAATTAAACAATTAATTTATTTAAATAAATAATATTTATTCTCTGATAGGGATAAGCCTCCACAGCGATCAACGACTTTCCGGATAATATAGATTTTAACATTAATCATAAAAGAACCTTTGATTAAATGAATTCACCGTACAATTCAATCCTTCCACCATCTGATGTCCCAATTAAATATAAGACATGGAATTCTTTGTCAAGTCTTATTTTATTTAATTATATGTATTTCGACTCTTAAATGCACAACACCAAATAATGCAAATTAGAAACTCCTTTCTAATTTCATTACGCCTTGCCAATGACTCTTTGGGTTGTCATTTATCGAATCACATAGGACATTTCTCTTCTTTTAATAAGTGGTAGATTCTTTATTGATCATACATTATCTCCAGTATACTGACTTATTATACCCAAGCATACCCTTTGATATACCCTAAGGGTCTTAAGGAATAAGTCAAAGTATAACTCATCATACACAAGATACTATGATGATCTCAAGTCAAGGATCACTTGTCCTACTATCACTCTGAGAATTCTATTAATAAGCGAGTAAAACTCCATTAGGTATTCCTTAGCGAGCCACGTTCGGTGAACTTATTCTCTAATAAGCACCTCATACTTGCTTTAGTGTCTCCACACAAATGATCATGAGATCAATCATCCTCATCAATGAGCAAACAGCGTATGTACAAATCTATCCAGGATTCACTAATCCCGATTTAGTAATCCAACGATTGGGAACTATTTTAGTTTTAAGCTTTCTAAGAATTTAGATCTCATTAGAATGATTATCATCATTATTCTAAAAGCATTGCTTAAAACTATGGGTTTATCACATATTATAAAAAAGATCATGTAGATAATTAAAAGCTTTTAATAAATTAATACTTTTTATTAATAAATGAATAAGATTGTTACAAAGTATATGCTTTATCATCAAACATGATTGGCTTTTGTGCATACTACTTTCAGTAAGACCCTAAATTATTAATAAATGAAATTTATTTTCCTCTATTTATTTTTTGAAATAGTAAGGGTTGATTTGATTAATGTGGATAGTTATGGGTAAAATACATGCAAATATTTGAATAAGCAAGTGGTTATAAAATATTCATTATTCGAGGGAATATTCGTTTGGTCGTGGAATATTAAATCTTTGTCAGGGAATATTAAATGCAATGCAGCCTTATTCTTTTGTGGGCCCCATATGTGAGCGATTGGATGAAGAAAGCGACAAATATAAGTTGTTTATAAATAGCGGCGTAGTTATTACAGATATTATCTTGTTGGAATACCGGATTGGTTAAAAAACACTAATACGGCGTTGTTGAAGCAGATGCTTTGCAGTATTGCACCAATTATTGATTCTCACGTAAGAAGGCACTACTCAATAATTGTGATACGGTAATTCTTATTCGATATTTTATTTTATTGATTCAATAATTCTTTGCATTGATATTTTATATTCTTGTTGTTTTGATAAATTGTCATTCTGCGAGTATTTTCATTATCGAAGCAATAATTCATATTATCTAAATAATATTATTAGATAACATTATTGGCAATGTCTAGAAAGTTACGTCTAAGGAGAGGTTTGGTAACCTAATTGCTTGGCCCGATGAGGAGAAATTCTTATTGAAAAGCCCCCTCTTTCACAGGAGCGACACGGTTGCCCGATCTTTGTGATTCTGTAATATTATTTAGATGAATAATTAATTATTGATTTATATGATGAGGAAAATATTGATTTTATGTGGATATAGATGGAGAAAATTTTAAAATGACAATTGTTGAAAATTAATATTTTATATTTTTTTGATAAAATAATTCATTTAAATAAATTATTTTAATAATATATTAGCGGTGATATATTTTATAATGAATGTGGGATATATGAGTATATGTGGAGGAGGAGTATTTTGTTACCAAAAATATTTAAAGCATGTTTTATGTGTCGGTGGACCCCATTTCTTGGTGAAATTTTGATTATAGCTTGTAAAATCGCCTGTTTGTGGATTTTGGTCTATTTCTGTTTGGAATTTGAAAAACCTTTCTTCTGCAAAGTTGTAGAGAATTGAATTTCCTATAAAAACTCGCGAGATTCTAATTTTTTGATAAAAGGGCTATTTATTATGAATTATTGAAGTTCTGAAGTTCCGAAATAATTAATTTTTGGAAGTTTAAAATATTTTTAATTACAAAAACGTTTTTTTCATTTTTGAAACTCATTTAACATGTGATTAGGAGGCTGAATTCAGATTGTTAGTGTGCGTATGATGTTGTTGAAAAATTATAATATATTATATTAAATTTTCTGCTTTGGTGTTCTAAGTAATTTCCTATAAATAGGGTGCTTAGGTTAGAATTGAAAATCACATCAGAAACTGAAGTTTTCTCTCTCTATATTATCGAGCGTATTCTTGTGAGTATTTTGAGTATACTTTGAGTATTGCTATATGGTGCAAGTTCAAGTCATGCTTTATATCAGGTGTTTATTTAAATCTTGATCTTTCGAGGTAAGGGATATTATTTTTTTAATGATATTATTTATTCTAATATCATTATCTTGAAATATTGATCTGAACTTTTTAATCAAATTTGGAACTTTTTTTGGTTGTCTGAGTTACTATTTCATGTATACTTATTCACAGACTATTCACGATATCTGATCTTTTATTCACGAATCGGCCTTATTCATTGAAAAATGAAAATTTTCCTTTTCGTCCAAAATATCTATTGTGGATACTAGCTTTGATTGTATCCATGTTTTGATCATTCTTGAATTTTACACAACTCTGATTTCTTATGAAGTATTTTTGAACTTGGATTGTTTAAAATACGAATCCTTAATAATTGTTCTTTTGTTTCACTGGATTCATTTCGTTTAAAATATTTTTCATCATCCTCAGTCCTAAATGATGATATTACTGAATATCTTTGGCCTGTAGTGCAAAGATGAATGATTTCTTGATGAATATCTTTGGCCTGTAGTGCAAAGATGAACAGGTGTTGAGATGAACATGACCTACTGATTAATATCTTTGGCCCGTAGTACAAAGATGAACAGGTGTTTAGATGAACATGACCAACTGATGAATATCTTTGGTCTGTAGTGCAAAGATGAATATTTGATTCCAGATATATATTGATTGATGTTACAGGGATAAAATATCAACGATGAACTTTTAAATTCATATATAGAAGATAGTAGTTTGCATTCTCTACTTAACTCTTCTAATTAATTGTTGTTTCCGCTGCAGTTGTTGATTTAAAACTAGTTGTCTATTGTATTCTATTAGATTTTTCCCTGTTGGAGACTAACGATAATTTGTTGTATATTATCTTAGTCATAATATTCTTCTTGGGCTAGTTGAGCTCACCCTTTTCCTTGTTGTTCCATTTTTTTCTTCTCGGGAGGCGAGAATGTGGCAGTACTAGTGAGGGTATGGAATGAAGGTTCTAGAGAGAGTTGTTTAGTAGTCCTCACCATTTTTGTAAAATAATGTATAAATAATTATGATGAGGATTTATTTGGGTATGTATATTGTCTAGAAGACAATAATTGTATTTAAACTCACAGTATATATGTTGTCGTATTTTGCACGACAAATGTATTAATAAAGTTGTAGTTATTTCTATACCATGTATTTGGCGACTCAGAATGGGTTGGATGGAATGGACCTATTTTGGGGGCGTCACAACTGTAGTGACAGAAGGATCGTCATTGTCCTCCTTCTCCCGAATGATAACCATGACATCTGGGCAATCATCGTCTGGGGTGTATCTATTTGTATGTTCATCATGAACAATGACGCGAATGCCTGCCATCATCAAGGCAAGTTCATGTTTATGTTTCCGTTCCTTTTCTTCCACTTCGGGTTTAGGAATCAGCACCTCTTTTGCTTTGATTGGCACTAGTTTTCGAAACAGCATAGCCGCAACATGGGCTGGAACCTTTACTGGAGATTGCATTAACTCGTGCGGTAAAGGTATAGAAAATCGTTGTGCGGTGGAAGCTTGAGGAACCTGCTTATGCTTATGAGGATTCCTGTAACCGGAACTGGCAGAATAGCCTAGTCCGGATGTTCCAATTTGACTGGACATTTGAATAGGGTGCTTAATACCACATTTATTTTTACCAACCCTTGTCCGGGTTGATATTGATAACATCATTTCTTGAGTGGTATTATAACCTTAGCGAAATCTTGGGTGCGGGAAGTGGCGCTCCAATAGAATGATATTGCGCGTTACTCACTTCCAAAGTATGGAAACTAGCCGATTCAACTTCTGAATTGAAGCTGATAATTAGTAGAGTTCCTTGTTCAGGACAATCCGTCTCAGCGTTGACAGTGACTAGACTATTGTTGATAATGTATTTGAGTTGTTGATGTAGCGTGGAGGGAACAGCTCCAGCCATGTGTATCCATGGTCACCCCAATAGCAAGTTGTATCCTGAGTCGATCCTGAGGACGTGGAAGGATGCATTGAATGTATTAGCACCAATCTCAATTGGTAATTTAATCTTTCCAACGGAATTTCGCCAGGATCCATCAAAAGCTCTGATGACCGTATGGCTGCTTTGGATCCTCTTGAGATTTATATTCATCTTTACCAAGGTGGCATAAGGACAGATATTTAGAGATGAGCCTCCATCTATCAATACTCCTGCTAGCATGTACCCGGAAGACAAAACTGCAATATGCAAGGCTTGCAATGACCAGTCCCTTTGTAAGGAATGTCATCATCAGTGAAGGATATCACATTGTTGTTGAAAATGTGATCAACCAAATGTTGAAATTTTTCCACATCCACTGATTTTGACAAATAGGCTTCTTCTAAAACCTTAAGCAAGATCTTTCGATGATCCTCGGAAGAGAAAAGTAAGTCCAGTATTGAAATCTGGTGTGGAGCTTCTCGCAAGCTTAAAACCACTTTGGCTTAATTGTGGCCCATAGTGCGAAGGAATTTTTCAATCTTCTCCACGGGCAATTTCCCCTTTACTTTGCAAGTAGGTTTGACAACCCATTGAGGAAGGTCACTGGATTTTCCTTTGACACTGTAGCAGTAGTATGAGACGTGGATCCTTCAGCGTTTCCATAATTCCATGGAACATTGTGTAAGCTGACAACAGGATATTGTGGTCTGAAATATAAAGAAATTGGCTCTGGTGCGGCCACTTTCAAAGGATTGTCAGCTCCTTTGAGTTGAATTAGTTGTATGGGAAATACTTTGACAGTCTCATTATCTACTTCGGATATAACTACTACTGATCCCTTCCATTTGGTAGGACATGCATTCCCACGCTTGAGTTTTATAGTGTAATCATCTGCTATTTGCACGGGGACCGCTATCAATAAGATTACGAATGAGGTGGCGGAGTGCCCGATATTCTTACATCTTTGTGACCATGAGAATGTGAATGATATTGACACATTTCATCGAGATTGAACCATACTGGCGGGGATTGATGGGAGGAGAAGGAAGGTAATTCTTCCTTCGTTGATCAACATCGTAGTATCTCCTCCATAGATTAGCCCAAATAGGTGAATTCCCTCTGATTGGCAAAATCCCGACGGGCTTTAGCATTTGATCGCTTCACAACCTTATCCTCCATAGCTTCGCTTTTTGAAGGTGGTGAGGAGGCATTTGTAACAAAAGGAAGGAGATAGGCATCTATTTGTATCTATTTGTATGTTCATCATGAACAATGACGCGAATGCCTACCATCATCAAGGCAAGGTCATGTTTACATTTTCTTTCCTTTTCTTCCACTTCGGGATCAGGAATCAGCACCTCTTTTGCTTTGATTGGCATTGGTTTCGGAAATAGTATAGCTACGACATGTGCTGGAACCTTTACTGGAGACTGCATTAACTCATGAGGTAAAGGTATAGAAAATCGTCATGCGACAGAAGCTTGAGGAACCTACTTGTGCTTATGAGGATTCACATGCTTTGGGCGGCATAATAGCATAGTCCAGAGCTATTCAATTTGTTGGACATTTGAATAGGGTGCTTAATACCCTGCTTATCTTTACCAAGCCCTTGTCCATGTTGGTGACCCAATGATATCATTTCTTGAGTGGCCGACATAACCTCAACAGAAATTTTGGGTACGGGAAGTGGCGCTCCAATAGAATGGTATTGCGTGTTACTCACTTCCAGAGTATGAAAACTGGCCGGTTTCAACTTCTGAATTGAAGCTGATAATTGGTAGAGTTCCTTGTTCAGGATAATCCAGCTCAGCATTGACAGTGACTAGACTGTTGTTGATAATGTATTTGAGTTGTTGATGTAGGGTGGAGGGAAAAGCTCCAGCCATGTGTATCCATGGTCTCCCTAATAGCAGGTTGTATCCTGAGTCTATCTTGATGACGTGAAAGGATACATTGAATGTATTTGGACCAATCTCAATTGGCAACTCAATCTTTCTAACGAAATTTCGTCGGGATCCATCAAAAGCTTTGATGACCGCGTGGCTGCTTTGGATCCACTTGAGATTGATATTCATCTTTACGAAGGTGGCATAAGGACATATATTTAGAGATGAGCCTCCATCTATCAATACTCCTGCTAGCATATACTCAGAAGACAAAACTGCAATATGCAAAGGCTTGCAATTACCAGTCCCTTCGGGAGGTATGTCATCATCAGTGAAGGATATCACATTGTTGTTGAAAATGTGATCAACCAAATGTTGAAATTTTTCCACATCCACTGATTTTGGCAAATAGGCTTCTTCTAAAACCTTCACCAAGATCTTCCGATGATCTTCGAAAGAAAAAACCAAGTCCAGTATCAAAATCTGGTGTGGAGCTTCTCGCAAGCTTAAAACCACTTTGGCTTCATTGTGGCCCATAGTGCGAAGGAATTTTTCAATCTTCTTCACATGCAATTTCCCCTTTATTTTGCAAGTAGGTTTAATAACCCGTTGAGGAAGATACAATGGATTTTCCTTCGACCTTTATAGCGATAGTATGAGGCGTAGATCCTTGACTTCTCCATAATTCCATGGAATGTTGTGTAAAGGCGACAACGAGGATATTGTGTGATGCGAAAGATAAAGAAATTGGCTCTAGTGCGGCCACTTTCAAAGGATTATCGCTCCTTTGAGTTGAATTGGTTGTATGGGAAATACTTTGACAGTCTCATCATCCACTTTGGATATAACTGCTACTGATCCCTTCCATTTGGTAGGACATGCATTCCCACCCTTGAGGTTATGCAGTGTAATCATACGCTATTTTCAGGACACCGCTATCAATGAGATTACGAATAAGATGGCGAGTGCCAAGCATTCTTACGTCTTTGTGATGGCGAGAATGTGAATGATATTGACACATTTCATCAGGATTGAACTGCTCTGAGCGGGGATTGATGGGAGGGAGAAGGAAGGTAATTCTTCCTTCGTTGATTAACATCTGTAATATCTCCTCTATAGATTGGCCCAAATAGGTGAATTCCCTCTGATTTGCAAAATCTCGACGGGCTTTAGCATTTGCTCGCTTCACAACCTTATCCTCCATAGCTTCACTTTTTGAAGGTGGTAAGGAGGCATTTGTAACAAAAGGAAGGAGATAGGCATGATCCTGCCTGATTAATTGGCGTGTAACGATCTTTGGTGGGTCATCGATTACGCGATTGCTCAATTTGTTTGGAAAGAGCTTTCATCTTTTGTTCCATGGTAAACTGGAACTTTGCATAATCCCATTTGTCAACACCATCTTTGATGGGTTGGGATGATTCGCCGTTAGAATTGGAACCTTAGACGGTGCTCCAGTGATCATATTGACCTCTTCTTCTTTGTGTTGAGGAAGAGGGTTGTCTCTACACATGAGGTTGATCTGGTTTAGTGACCACGATCTCACCGTTGTCTATTAGATCTTGAATCTTATGTTTGAGGCCCAATGATCTTGAGTATCATGTCCGGTGCCCGGCATGATAAGCACACTTAAGTAGCATTAAAACCCCTCCCATTAGGGTTGGGTTGCTAGAAGAAGATGTGTAATTTTCTTCGAGGAGTCGGAAGAGCAAGAATATTCTTGAGCGAGTCCCCAAGGGTGTGAGCGTTCGAGGTAATTTTACTTCTTCCACTTTTAGGCAATGGAGGGTTTGAAGGTTGTCTTTGGAAAAGGGAATAGTTTCTCCTCTGCATAGGCATGCTTGGATTGCCTTTTGTCCTTGTAGAATCAAGAAAACATCCTCCTCTTTCTTTTTATGGACCCTCAGATTACACAAAAATATAAAAGGAGTTAAAAGAGAGCAACACGAGGAGGATTTCTCGGGGTCGGTCGATGATGCGTTGAAGAAGCGTGTCAGTTTATGGAAGGATTTGATAGATTTGATCTAGTTTATGGAAAGATTTGATCCAGTGGCAATTTGGTAATTTCTGTCAAGTTTGGATTGTCTTTTTTTTTTTGCGTTTTCGGAGCCTAATTTCATTGGAAGCGGTCGGCGGTCAAAAAAGTCACTGCGCATACCTTTCGTGAACTGCAGTGTTTTTTGGTCAAATTCTATCGTTTAGGCCTTCAAAATTACATTTTATTGTTTTCGGGTTATTTTTTTAATTTTCCTTACTAGTTTTCCTTTTCCGTTTTGGATTCCGCTTTTAGGATTTTGTTATTTTTAACGTTTGTTATGATGTGAAGCAGCAGTTTTTATGAACAACAGACTTTTTCTTATTTTCCAAAATTCTCTTAATTAGAATTTTGTTGCTATTCTTTGGTATTAAGTAGAATCGGCGAGGTTGTAGAAAGGTTATCGTTTAGCGATAAATGCGCGATTGACAATTGATAAAACTTTTCGTTGTAGTTCCGCTACGTTTACGTCGTGCATGCGATTTTAGCAAGACACGTTCACTAGTACGCTCTTTTTTCACCGAATATCGTAAAAAATATATTACAAAGGGGTGCAACACGAGGACTTCCCAGGGGGTCACCCATCCTAGTTCTACTCTCGCCATGGCTTGCGCTTAACCGGAGTTACGATGGGATCCGGTGCATTAGTGCTGGTGTGATCGTACCGTTATAATTCTCCATTTTTATTCCTATATTCCCACATGTGGGTGGGACGTAGTGACATTAACGTCGTGCATGTGCGTTTACCAAGACACGTTCACTAGTACGCTCTTTTTTCCACCGAATTACACAAAAAATATAAAAGGAGTTGCAACACGAGGATTTCTCAGGGGGGTCACTGATGCGGTTGAAGAGCAAGCGTGTCAGTTTATGGAAGGATTTGATAGATTTGATCTAGTTTATGGAAAGATTTGATCCAGTGGCAATTTGGTAATTTTTGTCAAGTTTGGATTGTAATTTTTTTTTTTGCGTTTTGAAACTAATTTCATTGGAAGCTTGGTCAGCGGTCAAAAGTCTGGCATACCTTTCGTGAGCTGCGGTGTTTTTGGTCAAATTCTATCGTTTAGGCCTTGAAATTACATTTTATTGTTTTGGGTTATTTTTTAATTTTCCTTACTAGTTTTCCTTTTCCGTTTTGGATTAAAAGCTTTTAGGATTTTGTTATTTTTAACGTTTGTTATGATGTGAAGCAGCAGTTTTTATGAACAACAGACTTTTTCTTATTTTCCAAAATTCTCTTAATTAGAATTTTGTTTGCTATTCTTTGGTATTAAGTAGAATCAGCGGGTTGTAGAAAGGTTATCGTTTTTGATAAATGCGCGATTCAACAATTGATAAAACTTTTCGTTGTAGTTAAAAGCTACGTTTACGTCGTGCATGCGATTTTAGCAAACACGTTCACTAATGCGCTCTTTTTTTCATAGAATATCATAAAAAAATATATTAAAAGGGGTCTGACACGAGGACTTCCGGGGTCACCCATCTAATCTACTCTCGCATGAAACACGCTTAACCCGGAGTTACGATGGGATCCGGTGCATTAGTCTTTGGTATGATCGCACCGTTATAATTCTCCATTTTATTCCTATATTCCCACGTGTGGGTGGGGCGTAGTGACATTAACGTCGTGCGTATGCGTTTTACGAAACACGTTCACTAAATGCGCTCTTTTTTTTTCCGAATTACACAAAAAATATTAAAGGAGTTGCAACACGAGGATTTATCGGGTCATTGATGCGGTTGAAGAGCAAGCGTGTCAGTTTATGGAAGGATTTGATAGATTTGATCTAGTTTATGGAAAGATTTGATCCAGTGGCAATTTGGTAATTTTTGTCAAGTTTGGATTGTCGTTTTTTTGCGTTTTTGAGCCTAATTTCATTGGAAACAGGTCAACGGTCAAAAGTCCTGGGCATACCTTTCGTGAGCTGCGGTGTTTTTGGTCAAATTCTATCGTTTAGGCCTTGAAATTACATTTTATTGTTTTTGGGTTATTTTTTAATTTTCCTTACTAGTTTTCCTTTTAGTTTTGGATTTAAGCTTTTAGGATTTTGTTATTTTAACGTTTGTTATGATGTGAAGCAGCAGTTTTTATGAATAACAGACTTTTCTTATTTTCCAAAATTCTCTTAATTAGAATTTTGTTGCCTATTTGCTGGTATTCGTAGAATCAACAGGTTGTAGAAGGTTATCGTTTGGCAATCGTGCGCGATTCAACAATTGATAAAACTTTTCGTTGTACTTCCGCTACGTTTACGTCGTGCATGCGAGTTTAGCAAGACACGTTCACTAAATGCGCTCTTTTTTTCAGAATATATAAAAAAATATATAAAAGGGGTGCGACACGAGGACTTCGAGGGGTCACCCATCTAATCTACTCTCTGCAAACACGCTTAACCCGGAGTTACGATGGGATCCGGTGCATTAGTCTTTGGTGTGATCGCACCGTTATAATTCTCCATTTTATTCCTATATTCCCACGTGTGGGTGGGGGGCGTAGTGACATTAACGTCGTCGATGCGTATGCGTTTACGAAGAACACGTTCAACAAATGCGCTCTTTTTCCACCGAATTACACAAAAAATATAAAAGGAGTTGCAACACGAGGATTTCTCAGGGGGGTCACTGATGCGGTTGAAGAGCAAGCGTGTCAGTTTATGGAAGGATTTGATAGATTTGATCTAGTTTATGGAAAGATTTGATCCAGTGGCAATTTGGTAATTTCTGTCAAGTTTGGATTGTCGTTTTTTTGCGTTTTCGAAGCCTAATTTCATTGGAAACAGGTCAACGGTCAAAAGTCACAAGCGCCCTGCTCGTGAACTGCAGTGTTATTTGGTCAAATTCTATCGTTTAGGCCTTCAAAATTACATTTTATTGTTTTCGGGTTATTTTTTTAATTTTCCTTACTAGTTTTCCTTTTCCGTTTTGGATTCCGCTTTTAGGATTTTGTTATTTTTAACGTTTGTTATGATGTGAAGCAGCAGTTTTTATGAACAACAGACTTTTTCTTATTTTCCAAAATTCTCTTAATTAGAATTTTTTGTTGCTATTCTTTGGTATTAAGTAGAATCAGCGGGTTGTAGAAAGGTTATCGTTTGGCGATAAATGCGCGATTCAACAATTGATAAAACTTTTTCGTTGTAGTTCGCTTACGTTTTACGTCGTCGTGCATGCGATTTTAAGAACACGTTCACTAATGCGCTCTTTTTTCACCGAATATCGCAAAAAAATATATTCTAAAAGGGTGTGACACGAGGACTTCCCGGGGGTCACCCATCTAATCTACTACTCTCGCCTGAAGCACGCTTAAACCGGAGTTACGATGGGATCCGGTGCATTAGTCTTTGGTGTGATCGCACCGTTATAATTCTCCATTTTATTCCTATATTCCCACGTGTGGGTGGGGCGTAGTGACATTAACGTCGTGCGTATGCGTTTACGAAACACGTTCACAAATGCGCTCTTTTTCCCCGAATTACAAAAATATAAAAGGAGTTGCAACACGAGGATTTCTCGGGGGGTCATTTGATGCGGTTGAAGAAAGCAGCGTGTCGGTTTATGGAAGATTTGATAGATTTGATCTAGTTTATGGAAAGATTTGATCGGTGGCAATTTGGTAATTTACTGTCGAGTTTGGATTGTCGTTTTTTTTTGCGTTTTCGGAGCCTAATTTCATTGGAAGCTTGGTCAGCGGTCAAAAAGTCTGGCATACCTTTCGTGAGCTGCGGTGTTTTTGGTCAAATTCTATCGTTTAGGCCTTGAAATTACATTTTATTGTTTTCGGGTTATTTTTTAATTTTCCTTACTAGTTTTCCTTTTCCGTTTTGGATTCCGGCTTTTAGGATTTTGTTATTTTTAACGTTTGTTATGATGTGAAGCGGCGGTTTTTATGAACAACAGACTTTTTCTTATTTTCCAAAATTCTCTTAATTAGAATTTTGTTTGCTATTCTTTGGTATTAAGTAGAATCAGCGGGGTTGTAGAAAGGTTATCGTTTGGCGATCGATGCGCGATTCAACAATTGATAAAACTTTTTCGTTTGTAGTTAAAGCTACGTTTACGTCGTGCATGCGATTTTAGCAAGACACGTTCACTAGTACGCTCTTTTTTCATAGAATATCATAAAAAAAATATATTAAAAGGGGTGCTGACACGAGGACTTCCGGGGTCCCCATCTAATCTCTCTACTCTCGCTTGAAACACGCTTAACCCGGAGTTACGATGGGATCCGGTGCATTAGTCTTTGGTATCGCTTCGCACCGTTATAATTCTCCATTTTTATTCCTATATTCCCACATGTGGGTGGGACGTAGTGACATTAACGTCGTGCATGTGCGTTTACCAAGACACGTTCACTAGTACGCTCTTTTTCCACCGAATTACACAAAAAATATAAAAGGAGTTGCAACACGAGGATTTCTCAGGGGGGTCACTGATGCGGTTGAAGAGCAAGCGTGTCAGTTTATGGAAGGATTTGATAGATTTGATAGTTTATGGAAAGATTTGATCCAGTGGCAATTTGGTAATTTCTGTCAAGTTTGGAGTGTCGTTTTTTTTGCGTTTTCGGAGCCTAATTTCATTGGAAGCTTGGTCAGCGGTCAAAAAGTCTGGCATACCTTTCGTGAGCTGCGGTGTTTTTGGTCAAATTCTATCGTTTAGGCCTTTAAAATTACATTTTATTATTTTCGGGTTATTTTTTTAATTTTCCTTATTAGTTTTCCTTTTCCGTTTTGGATTCCGCTTTTAGGATTTTGTTATTTAAACGTTTGTTATGATGTGAAGCAGCAGTTTTTATGAATAACAGACTTTTCTTATTTTCCAAAATTCTCTTAATTAGAATTTTGTTGCTATTTTTTGGTATTTTGTAGAATCCACAGGTTGTAGGAAGGTTATCGTTTGGCAATCGTGCGCGATTCGACAATTGATAAAACTTTTTCGTTGTAGTTCCGCTACGTTTCGTCGTGCGTGCGATGCGATTTAGCAAGAACACGTTCACTAATGCGCTCTTTTTTCGAAGAATATATATAAAAAAATATATTAAAAAGGGGTGTGACACGAGGACTTCGAGGGGTCACCCATCCCATCTATCTACTCTCTCGCTGAAACGCTTAACCCGGAGTTACGATGGGATCCGGTGCATTAGTCTTTGGTGTGATCGCTTACCGTTATAATTCTCCATTTTATTCCTATATTCCCACGTGTGGGTGGGGCGTAGTGACATTAACGTCGTGCGTATGCGTTTACGAAACACGTTCACTAAATGCGCTCTTTTTTCCGCGAATTACACAAAAAATATAAAAGGAGCAACAACGACGAGGATTTCTCGGGTCATTTGATGCGGTTGAAAGCAAGCGTGTCGGTTTATGGAAAGATTTGATAGATTTGATCTAGTTTATGGAAAGATTTGATCGGTGGCAATTTGGTAATTTTTGTCAAGTTTGGATTGTATATTTTTTTTTGCGTTTTGAAGCCTAATTTCATTGGAAGCTTGGTCAGCGGTCAAAAAATGGCTGGCACCTTGCTTTCGTGAGCTGCGGTGTTTTTGGTCAAATTCTATCGTTTAGGCCTTCAAAATTACATTTTATTGTTTTCGGGTTATTTTTTTAAATTTTCCTTACTAGTTTTTCGTTTCTGTTTTGGATTCCGCTTTTAGGATTTTGTTATTTTTAACGTTTGTTATGATGTGAAGCAGCAGTTTTTATGAACAACAGACTTTTTCTTATTTTCCATAATTCTCTTAATTAGAATTTTGTTGCCTATTTGCTGGTATTCGTAGAATCAACAGGTTGTAGAAGGTTATCGCTTGGCAATCGTGCGCGATTCAACAATTGATAAAACTTTTTCGTTGTAGTTCGCTACGTTCGTTCGTCGTGCATGCGATTTTAGCAAACACGTTCACTAAATCGCTCTTTTTTTCGAAGAATATCATAAAAATATATTAAAAAGGGGTGTGACACGAGGACTTCCGGTCACCATCCTAAGTACTACTCTCGCCCAAACGCGCTTAACCCGGAGTTACGATGGGATCCGGTGCATTAGTTGGTATGATCTTTACCGTTATAATTCTCCATTTTATTCCTATATTCCCACGTGTGGGTGGGGCGTAGTGACATTGCGTCGTGCGTATGCGTTTACGAACACGTTAAACTAAATGCGCTCTTTTTCCCCGAATTACACAAAAAATATAAAAAGGAGTTGCAACACGAGGATTTCTCGGGGGGTCATTTGATGCGGTTGAAGAAAGCAAGCGTGTCGGTTTATGGAAAGATTTGATAGATTTGATCTAGTTTATGGAAAGATTTGATCCGATTGGCAATTTGGTAATTTTGTCGAAGTTTGGATTGTCGTTTTTTTTGCGTTTTGAGCCTAATTTCATTGAAGCTTGGTCAGCGGTCAAAAGTCGCACTGGCATACCTTTCGTGAGCTGCGGTGTTTTTTGGTCAAATTCTATCGTTTAGGCCTTGAAATTACATTTTATTGTTTTTGGGTATTTTTTTTAATTTTCCTTACTAGTTTTCCTTTTTAGTTTTGGATTAAGCTTTTAGGATTTTGTTATTTTTAACGTTTGTTATGATGAGCGGCGGGTTTTTATGAACAACAGACTTTTCTTATTTTCCAAAATTCTCTTAATTAGAATTTTTTTTGCTATTCTTTGGTATTAAGTAGAATCAGCGGGTTGTAGAAAGGTTATCGTTTAGCGATAAATGCGCGATTCAACAATTGATAAAACTTTTCGTTCGTTGTAGTTTCAGCTACGTTTCGTCGTGCATGCGATTTTAGCAAGAACACGTTATAATGCGCTCTTTTTCATAGAATATCATAAAAATATATATTAAAAGGGGTGTGACACGAGGACTTCCGAGGGTCACCCATCTAATCTACTCTCGCCCGCTGCGCTTAACCCGGAGTTACGATGGGATCCGGTGCATTAGTCTTTGGTGTGATCTTTACCGTTATAATTCTCCATTTTATTCCTATATATTCCCACGTGGGGGGTGGGGCGTAGTGACATTAACGTCGTGCGTATGCGTTTACGAACACGTTCACAAATGCGCTCTTTTTCACCGAATTACAAAAAAAATAAAAGGAGTTGCAACACGAGGATTTTCTCGGGGTCATTTGATGCGGTTGAAAAGCAAGCGTGTCGGTTTATGGAAGGAATTGATAGATTTTATCTAGTTGATGGAAAGATTTGATCGATTGGCAATTTGGTAATTTACATCAAGTTTGGATTGTGTTTTTTTTGCGTTTTGAAGCCTAATTTCATTGGAAGCTTGGTCGGCGGTCAAAAAGTCTGGCGCATACCTTTCGTGAGCTGCGGTGTTTTTGGTCAAATTCTATCGTTTAGGCCTTGAAATTACATTTTATTGTTTTCGGGTATTTTTTTTTTAATTTTCCTTACTAGTTTTCCTTTTCAGTTTTGGATTCCGCTTTTAGGATTTTGTTATTTTTAACGTTTGTTATGATGTGAAGCAGTAGTTTTTTATGAACAACAGACTTTTTCTTATTTTCCAAAATTCTCTTAATTAGAATTTTGTTGCTATTCTTTGGTATTAAGTAGAATCAGCGAGGTTGTAGAAAGGTTATCGTTTGGCGATAAATGCGCGATTCAACAATTGATAAACTTTTTTTCGTTGTAGTTACTTACGTTTACGTCGTGCATGCGATTTTAGCAAGAACACGTTCACTAATGCGCGCTTTTTTTCCGAGAATATCATAAAAAATATATTAAAAAGGGGTGTGACACGAGGACTTCCGGGGGTCACCCATCTATCTCTCTCTCGCCCAAAACACGCTTAACTAACGGAGTTACGATGGGATGGGATCCGGTGCATTAGTCTTTGGTATGATCGCACCGTTATAATTCTCCATTTTATTCCTATATTCCCACGTGTGGGTGGGGCGTAGTGACATTAACGTCGTGCGTATGCGTTTACGAACACGTTCACTAATGCGCTCTTTTTCCCGAATTACACAAAAAAAATATAAAAGGAGTTGCAATAGTAGGATTTCTCAGGGGGTCATTGATGCGGTTGAAAGAGCAAGCGTGTCCGTTTATGCAAGGATTTGATAGATTTGATCTAGTTTATGGAAAGATTTGATCCGGTTGCAATTTGGTAATTTCTGTCAAGTTTGGAGTGTCGCTTTTTTGCATTTTCGGAGCCTAATTTCATTGGAAGCTTGGTCAGCGGTCAAAAAAGTCGCTGCGCATACCCTTTCGTGAGCTGCGGTGTTTTTGGTCAAATTCTATCGTTTAGGCCTTCAAAATTACATTTTATTGTTTTCGGGTTATTTTTTAAAATTTTCCTTACTAGTTTTCCTTTTTCGTTTTGGATTCCGCTTTTAGGATTTTGTTATTTTTAACGTTTGTTATGATGTGAAGCAGCAGTTTTTATGAACAACGAGACTTTTCTTATTTTCCAAAATTCTCTTAATTAGAATTTTGTTTGCTATTTTTGGTATTAAGTAGAGAATCGGCGGGTTGTAGAAAGGTTATCGTTTGGCGATCGATGCGCGATTCAACAATTGATAAAACTTTTTCGTTGTAGTTCCGCTACGTTTCGTCGTGCATGCGATTTTAGCAAAAACACGTTCACTAATGCGCTTTTTTTCCGAATATCATAAAAAAATATATATTAAAAGGGGTGCTGACACGAGGACTTCCCGGGGTCACCCATCTAATCTACTCTCTCGCATGAAACACGCTTAACCGGAGTTACGATGGGATCCGGTGCATTAGTCTTTGGTATGATCGCTTACAGATTATAATTCTCCATTTTTATTCCTATATTCCCAAATGTGGGTGGGACGTAGTGACATTAACGTCGTGCATGTGCGTTTACCAAGACACGTTCACTAGTACGCTCAGGAGTTGCAACACGAGGATTTCTCAGGGGGGTCACTGATGCGGTTGAAGAGCAAGCGTGTCAGTTTATGGAAGGATTTGATAGATTTGATCTAGTTTATGGAAAGATTTGATCCAGTGGCAATTTGGTAATTTCTGTCAAGTTTGGATTGTCGTTTTTTTGCGTTTTCGGAGCCTAATTTCATTGGAAACAGGTCAACGGTCAAAAGTCACAAGCGCCCTGCTCGTGAACTGCAGTGTTTTTTGGTCAAATTCTATCGTTTAGGCCTTCAAAATTACATTTTATTGTTTTCGGGTTATTTTTTAATTTTCCTTACTAGTTTTCCTTTTCCGTTTTGGATTCCGCTTTTAGGATTTTGTTATTTTTAACGTTTGTTATGATGTGAAGCAGCAGTTTTTATGAACAACAGACTTTTTCTTATTTTCCAAAATTCTCTTAATTAGAATTTTGTTGCCTATTTGCTGGTATTCGTAGAATCAACAGGTTGTAGAAGGTTATCGTTTGGCAATCGTGCGCGATTCAACAATTGATAAAACTTTTCGTTGTAGTTTCGCTACGTTTACGTCGTGCATGCGATTTTAGCAACCGAACACGTTCACTAATGCGCTCTTTTTTCATAGAATATCAAAAAATATATTAAAAGGGTGGTGACACGAGGACTTCCGGGGGTCACCCATCTAATACTCTCTCGCCAAACACGCTTAACCCGGAGTTACGATGGGATCCGGTGCATTAGTCTTTGGTATGATCTTTACCGTTATAATTCTCCATTTTATTCCTATATTCCCACATGTGGGTAGGACGTAGTGACATTAACGTCGTGCATGTGCGTTTACCAAGACAAGTTCTCCAGTACGCTCTTTTTTCCCCGAATTACACAAAAAAATATAAAAGGAGTTGCAACACGAGGATTTCTCAGGGGGGTCACTGATGCGGTTGAAGGGCAAGCGTGTCAGTTTATGGAAGGATTTGATAGATTTGATCTAGTTTATGGAAAGATTTGATCCAGTGGCAATTTGGTAATTTCTGTCAAGTTTGGATTGTCGTTTTTTTTTGCGTTTTCGGAGCCTAATTTCATTGGAAGCTTGGTCGGCGGTCAAAAAGTCGCAAGGCTTGCTTTCGTGAACTGCAGTGTTTTTTGGTCAAATTCTATCGTTTAGGCCTTCAAAATTACATTTTATTGTTTTCGGGTTATTTTTTTAATTTTCCTTACTAGTTTTCCTTTTCCGCTTTTAGGATTTTGTTATTTTTAACGTTTGTTATGATGTGAAGCAGCAGTTTTTATGAACAACAGACTTTTTCTTATTTTCCAAAATTCTCTTAATTAGAATTTTGTTGCTATTCTTTGGTATTAAGTAGAATCAGCGAGGTTGTAGAAAGGTTATCGTTTAGCGATAAATGCGCGATTGACAATTGATAAAACTTTTCGTCGTTTGTAGTTTCGTTACGTTTCGTCGTGCATGCGATTTTAGCAAGAACACGTTCACTAATGCGCTCTTTTTTCATAGAATATCATAAAAAAATATATTAAAAGGGGTGCGACACGAGGACTTCCGGGGTCACCCATCCTAATCTCTCTCTCTCTCATGCAACACGCTTAAACCGGAGTTACGATGGGATCCGGTGCATTAGTCTTTGGTATGATCGCTTTACCGTTATAATTCTCCATTTTATTCCTATATTCCCACGTGTGGGTGGGGCGTAGTGACATTAACGTCGTGCGTATGCGTTTACGAAGAACACGTTCACTAAATGCGCTCTTTTCCACCGAATTTACACAAAAATATAAAAGGAGTTGCAACACGGATTTTTCTCGGGGGTCATTTGATGCGGTTGAAAAAGCAAGCGTGTCGGTTTATGGAAGATTTGATAGATTTGATCTAGTTTATGGAAAGATTTGATCGGTGGCAATTTGGTAATTACATCGAAGTTTGGATTTGTCGTTTTTTGCATTTTCGGAGCCTAATTTCATTGGAAACAGGTCAACGGTCAAAAGTC
Source organism: Panax quinquefolius (assembly GCA_020205615.1). Classification (NCBI taxonomy): domain Eukaryota; kingdom Viridiplantae; phylum Streptophyta; class Magnoliopsida; order Apiales; family Araliaceae; genus Panax; species Panax quinquefolius. Next base: position 112,190,436 of record CM035157.1, on the reverse strand, counting down.
ACAAGCGCCCTGCTCGTGAACTGCAGTGTTTTTTGGTCAAATTCTATCGTTTAGGCCTTCAAAATTACATTTTATTTTTTTTGGGTTATTTTTTTAATTTTCCTTACTAGTTTTCCTTTTAGTTTTGGATTAAGCTTTTAATTTTTTTGTTATTTTTAACGTTTGTTATGATGTGAAGCAGCAGTTTTTATGAACAACAGACTTTTTCTTATTTTCCAAAATTCTCTTAATTAGAATTTTGTTGCCTATTTGCTGGTATTCGTAGAATCAACAGGTTGTAGAAGGTTATCGTTTGGCGATAAATGCGCGATTGACAATTGATAAAACTTTTCGTTTGTAGTTCCAGCTACGTTTACGTCGTGCATGCGATTTTAGCAAGAACACGTTCACTAATGCGCTCTTTTTTTAGAATATCGCAAAAAAAATATATTAAAAGGGGTGCGACACGAGGACTTCCGGGGGTCACCCCATCTAATCTCTACTCTCTCGCGAAACACGCTTAACCGGAGTTACGATGGGATCCGGTGCATTAGTCTTTGGTGATGATCTTTACCGTTATAATTCTCCATTTTATTCCTATATTCCCACGTGTGGGTGGGCGCGTAGTGACATTAACGTCGTGCGTGCGTTTACGACGAACACGTTCACAAATGCGCTCTTTTTTTTCCGAATTACAAAAAAATATAAAAAGTTGCAACACGAGGATTTCTCGGGGGTCATTTGATGCGGTTGAAAAGCAAGCGTGTCGGTTTATGGAAAGATTTGATAGATTTGATCTAGTTTATGGAAAGATTTGATCGGTGGCAATTTGGTAATTTTTGTCGTCAAGTTTGGATTGTCGTTTTTTTGCGTTTTGAGCCTAATTTCATTGGAAGCTTGGTCGGCGGTCAAAAAAAAGTCTGGCGCTACCTTTCGTGAGCTGCGGTGTTTTTGGTCAAATTCTATCGTTTAGGCCTTGAAATTACATTTTATTGTTTTGGGTTATTTTTTAATTTTCCTTACTAGTTTTCCTTTTAGTTTTGGATTAAGCTTTTAGGATTTTGTTATTTTTAACGTTTGTTATGATGTGAAGCGGAGTTTTTATGAACAACACTTTTCTTATTTTCCAAAATTCTCTTAATTATTTTGTTTTTATTTGCTATTCTTTGGTATTAAGTAGAATCAGCGGGTTGTAGAAAGGTTATCGTTTGGCGATAAATGCGCGATTCAACAATTGATAAAACTTTTTTTCGTTGTAGTTAAGTTTACGTTTCGTCGTGCATGCGATTTTAGCAGAACACGTTCACTAATGCGCTCTTTTTTTCATAGAATATCGCAAAAAATATATTAAAAAGGGGTGTGACACGAGGACTTCCCGGGGTCACCCCCATCTAATCTACTCTCGCATGGCACGCTTAACCCGGAGTTACGATGGGATCCGGTGCATTAGTCTTTGGTATGATCGCACCCGTTATAATTCTCCATTTTATTCCTATATTCCCACGTGTGGGTGGGGCGTAGTGACATTAACGTGCGTCGTGCGTATGCGTTTACGAACACGTTCAACAAATGCGCTCTTTTTCCCCGAATTACACAAAAAATATAAAAGGAGTTGCAAACACGAGATTTCTCGGGGGTCATTTGATGCGGTTGAAGAAGCAGCGTGTCGGTTTATGGAAAGATTTGATAGATTTGATCTAGTTTATGGAAAGATTTGATCCGATTGGCAATTTGGTAATTTCTGTCAAGTTTGGATTGTCGTTTTTTTGCGTTTTTGAGCCTAATTTCATTGGAAACAGGTCAACGGTCAAAAGTCACTAGCGCCCTGTTCGTGAACTGCAGTGTTTTTGGTCAAATTCTATCGTTTAGGCCTTCGAAATTACATTTTATTGTTTTTGGGTTATTTTTTAATTTTCCTTACTAGTTTTTCTTTTTAGTTTTGGATTAAAGCTTTTAGGATTTTGTTATTTTTTAACGTTTGTTATGATGTGAAGCGGCGGTTTTTATGAACAACAGACTTTTCTTATTTTCCAAAATTCTCTTAATTAGAATTTTTGTTGCTATTATTCTTTGGTATTAAGTAGAATCAGCGAGGTTGTAGAAAGGTTATCGTTTTTGATCGATCGATGCGCGATTGACAATTGATAAAACTTTTTTCGTTGTAGTTAAGCTACGTTTTTACGTCGTCGTGCATGCGATTTTAGCAAGACACGTTCACTAATGCGCTCTCTTTTTTCATAGAATATCGCATAAAAAATATATAAAAAGGGTGCTGACACGAGGACTTCGGGGTCACCCATCCTAATACTACTCTCGCCCAAACACGCTTAACCCGGAGTTACGATGGGATCCGGTGCATTAGTCTTTGGTGTGATCATACCGTTATAATTCTCCATTTTATTCCTATATTCCCACGTGTGGGTGGGGCGTAGTGACATTAACGTCGTGCGTATGCGTTTACGAACACGTTCACTAAATGCGCTCTTTTTTCGCGAATTACAAAAAAAATATAAAGGAGTTGCAACACGAGGATTTCTCGGGGGTCATTTGATGATGCGGTTGAAAAAAAGCGTGTCGGTTTATGGAAGGATTTGATAGATTTGATCTAGTTTATGGAAAGATTTTTGATCGGTGGCAATTTGGTAATTTTACATCGAAGTTTGGTTTTATGTCGTTTTTTTTGCGTTTTGAAGCCTAATTTCATTGGAGCTTGGTCGGCGGTCAAAAACGCTGCGCATACCTTTCGTGAGCTGATGGTTTTGGTCAAATTCTATCGTTTAGGCCTTGAAATTACATTTTATTTTTTCGGGTTATTTTTTAATTTTCCTTACTAGTTTTCCTTTTCAGTTTTGGATTCAGCTTTTAGGATTTTGTTATTTTTAACGTTTGTTATGATGTGAAGCAGCAGTTTTTATGAACAACAGACTTTTTCTTATTTTCCAAAATTCTCTTAATTAGAATTTTTTGTTGCTATTCTTTGGTATTAAGTAGAATCAGCGAGGTTGTAGAAAGGTTATCGTTTGGCGATCGCGATGCGCGATTCAACAATTGATAAAACTTTTCGTTGTAGTTAATTCGTTTTCGTCGTGCATGCGATTTTAGCAAAACACGTTCACGTTCACTATGCGCTTTTTTCATAGAATATCAAAAAAAATATATTAAAAAGGGGTGCGACACGAGGACTTCGAGGGGTCACCCATCTAATCTACTCTCGCGCAAAAACACGCTTAACCCGGAGTTACGATGGGATCCGGTGCATTAGTCTTTGGTGTGATCGCTTTTTTAGATTATAATTCTCCATTTTATTCCTATATTCCCACGTGTGGGTGGGGCGTAGTGACATTAACGTCGTGCGTATGCGTTTACGAACACGTTCACTAAATGCGCTCTTTTTCCCGAATTACAAAAAATATAAAAGGAGTTGCAAACACGAGGATTTCTCGGGGGTTCATTTGATGCGGTTGAAAAGCAAGCGTGTCGGTTTATGGAAGATTTGATAGATTTGATCTAGTTTATGGAAAGATTTGATCCAGTGGCAATTTGGTAATTTCTGTCAAGTTTGGATTGTGTTTTTTTTTGCGTTTTGAAGCCTAATTTCATTGGAAGCTTGGTTCGCCGGTCAAAAGTCTGGCATATTGCTTTCGTGAGCTGCGGTGTTTTTTGGTCAAATTCTATCGTTTAGGCCTTGAAATTACATTTTATTGTTTTTGGGTTATTTTTTAATTTTCCTTACTAGTTTTTCTTTTTTAGTTTTGGATTAAAGCTTTTAGGATTTTTTGTTATTTTTAACGTTTGTTATGATGTGAAGCGGCGAGTTTTTTATGAACAACAGACTTTTCTTATTTTCCAAAATTCTCTTAATTAGAATTTTTTGTTGCTATTCTTTGGTATTAAGTAGAATCAGCAGGTTGTAGAAAGGTTATCGTTTGGCAATCGTGCGCGATTCAACAATTGATAAAACTTTTCGTTGTAGTTTCGCTACGTTTACGTCGTGCATGCGATTTTAGCAAGACACGTTCACTAGTACGCTCTTTTTTCACCGAATATCGTAAAAAAAATATTATAAAGGGGTGCTGACACGAGGAGGGGGTCACCCACCCCTAATCTACTCTCTGCTGAAACACGCTTAACCCGGAGTTACGATGGGATCCGGTGCATTAGTGCTGGTGTGATCGCACCCGTTATAATTCTCCATTTTTATTCCTATATTCCCACATGTGGGTGGGACGTAGCGACATTAACGTCGTGCATGTGCGTTTACCAAGACACGTTCACTAAATGCGCTCTTTTTCCGCGAATTACAAAAAAATATAAAAGGAGTTGCAACACGAGGATTTCTCGGGGGTCATTTGATGCGGTTGAAAAAAAGCGTGTCGGTTTATGGAAAGATTTGATAGATTTGATCTAGTTTATGGAAAGATTTGATCCAGTGGCAATTTGGTAATTTTTGTCAAGTTTGGATTTATCGTTTTTTTTGCGTTTTGAAGCCTAATTTCATTGGAAGCTTGGTCGGCGGTCAAAAGTCAGTCTGGCATACCTTTCGTGAGCTGCGTGTGTTTTTGGTCAAATTCTATCGTTTAGGCCTTGAAATTACATTTTTTATTGTTTTGGGGTTATTTTTTTAATTTTCCTTACTAGTTTTCCTTTTAGTTTTGGATTAAGCTTTTAGGATTTTGTGTTTTTTAAACGTTTGTTATGATGTGAAGCGGCGTTTTTTATGAATAACAAACTTTTCTTATTTTCCAAAATTCTCTTAATTAGAATTTTGTTGCTATTCTTTGGTATTAAGTAGAATCAGCGGGTTGTAGAAAGGTTATCGTTTGGCGATAAATGCGCGATTGACAATTGATAAAACTTTTTTTCGTTGTAATTCCGCTACGTTTCGTCGTGCATGCGATTTTAGCAAGAAACACGTTCACTAATGCGCTCTTTTTCAAGAATATCATAAAAAATATATATTAAAAAGGGGTGCTGACACGAGGACTTCCGGGGGTCACCCATCTATACTCTCTCTCCAAAAAACACGCTTAACCGGAGTTACGATGGGATCCGGTGCATTAGTCTTTGGTATGATCTTTTACCGTTATAATTCTCCATTTTATTCCTATATTCCGTGTGGGTGGGGCGTAGTGACATTAACGTCGTGCGTATGCGTTTACGAACACGTTCAACAAATGCGCTCTTTTTTTCCGAATTACACAAAAAATATAAAAAGGAGTTGCGACACACGAGGATTTCTCGGGGGTGTTGATGCGGTTGAAAAAGCAAGCGTGTCGGTTTATGGAAGATTTGATAGATTTGATCTAGTTTATGGAAAGATTTGATCGGTGGCAATTTGGTAATTTTGTCGAGTTTGGATTTGTCGTTTTTTTGCGTTTTGAACCTAATTTCATTGGAAGCAGGTCAGCGGTCAAAAAAGTCTGGCATACCTTTCGTGAGCTGCGGTGTTTTTGGTCAAATTCTATCGTTTAGGCCTTGAAATTACATTTTATTGTTTTCGGGTTATTTTTTAATTTTCCTTACTAGTTTTCCTTTTTTAGTTTTGGATTGGAAAGCTTTTAGGATTTTGTTATTTTTAACGTTTGTTATGATGTGAAGCGGCGGTTTTTATGAACAACAGACTTTTCTTATTTTCCAAAATTCTCTTAATTAGAATTTGTTTTGCTATTCTTTGGTATTAAGTAGAATCAGCGGGTTGTAGAAAGGTTATCGTTTGGCGATCGTGCGCGATTCAACAATTGATAAAACTTTTTCGTTGTAGTTAGCTACGTTTACGTTTACGTTTCGTCGTGCATGCGATTTTAGCAAAACACGTTCACTAATCGCTCTTTTTTCACGAAGAATATAAAAAAATATATAAAAAGGGGTGAACACGAGGACTTCCGGGGTCACCATCATCTAATCTACTCTCGCCAAAAACACGCTTAACCCGGAGTTACGATGGGATCCGGTGCATTAGTCTTTGGTGTGATCGCTTTTACCGTTATAATTCTCCATTTTTATTCCTATATTCCCACATGTGGGTGGGACGTAGCGACATTAACGTCGTGCATGTGCGTTTACGAACACGTTCAAACAAATGCGCTCTTTTTTCCACCGAATTACACAAAAAATATAAAAGGAGTTGCAACACGAGGATTTCTCAGGGGGGTCACTGATGCGGTTGAAGGGCAAGCGTGTCAGTTTATGGAAGGATTTGATAGATTTGATCTAGTTTATGGAAAGATTTGATCCAGTGGCAATTTGGTAATTTCTGTCAAGTTTGGATTGTCGTTTTTTTTGCGTTTTCGGAGCCTAATTTCATTGGAAACAGGTCAACGGTCAAAAGTCACAAGCGCCCTGCTCGTGAACTGCAGTGTTTTTTGGTCAAATTCTATCGTTTAGGCCTTCAAAATTACATTTTATTTTTTCGGGGTTATTTTTTTAATTTTCCTTACTAGTTTTCCTTTTCCGTTTTGGATTCCGCTTTTAGGATTTTGTTATTTTTAACGTTTGTTATGATGTGAAGCAGCAGTTTTTATGAACAACAGACTTTTTCTTATTTTCCAAAATTCTCTTAATTAGAATTTTGTTGCCTATTTGCTGGTATTCGTAGAATCAACAGGTTGTAGAAGGTTATCGTTTGGCAATCGTGCGCGATTCAACAATTGATAAAACTTTTTCGTTGTAATTACGTTTACGTTTCGTCGTCGTGCATGCGATTTTAGCAAGAACACGTTCACTAATCGCTCTTTTTCACCGAATATATAAAAAAATATATTAAAGGGGTGTGACACGAGGACTTCCGGGGTCACCCATCTATCTACTACTCTCGCCAAACACGCTTAACCCGGAGTTACGATGGGATCCGGTGCATTAGTCTTTGGTGTGATCGCTTACCGTTATAATTCTCCATTTTTATTCCTATATTCCCACATGTGGGTGGGACGTAGTGACATTAACGTCGTGCATGTGCGTTTACCAAGACACGTTCACTAGTACGCTCTTTTTTCCACCGAATTACACAAAAAATATAAAAGGAGTTGCAACACGAGGATTTCTCAGGGGGGTCACTGATGCGGTTGAAGAGCAAGCGTGTCAGTTTATGGAAGATTTGATAGATTTGATCTAGTTTATGGAAAGATTTGATCCAGTGGCAATTTGGTAATTTCTGTCAAGTTTGGATTGTCGTTTTTTTGTTTTTGGAGCCTAATTTCATTGGAAGCTTGGTCGGCGGTCAAAAAGTCTGGCATACCTTTCGTGAGCTGCGGTGTTTTTGGTCAAATTCTATCGTTTAGGCCTTCGAAATTACATTTTATTGTTTTGGGTTATTTTTTTAATTTTCCTTACTAGTTTTCCTTTTCCGTTTTGGATTCCGCTTTTAGGATTTTGTTATTTTTAACGTTTGTTATGATGTGAAGCAGTAAGTTTTTTTATGAACAACAGACTTTTTCTTATTTTCCAAAATTCTCTTAATTAGAATTTTGTTGCTATTCTTTGGTATTAAGTAGAATCAGCGAGGTTGTAGAAAGGTTATCGTTTAGCGATAAATGCGCGATTCAACAATTGATAAAACTTTTCGTTGTAGTTCCGCTACGTTTACGTCGTGCATGCGATTTTAGCAAGAACACGTTCACTATGCGCTCTTTTTTCGAGAATATCAAAAAAAAATATATTAAAAAGGGGTGCTGACACGAGGACTTCGGGGTCACCCATCTAATCTACTCTCTAGCCAAACACGCTTAACCGGAGTTACGATGGGATCCGGTGCATTAGTCTTTGGTATGATCTTTTACCGTTATAATTCTCCATTTTATTCCTATATTCCCACGTGTGGGTGGGGCGTAGTGACATTAACGTCGTGCGTATGCGTTTACGAAACCGCGTTCAACAAATGCGCTCTTTTTTTTTCCCGAATTACACAAAAAATATAAAAGGAGTTGCAACACGAGATTTTCTCGAAGTTTGATGCGGTTGAAAGCAAGCGTGTCGGTTTATATGGAAAGATTTGATAGATTTGATCTAGTTTATGGAAAGATTTGATCCAGTGGCAATTTGGTAATTTCTGTCAAGTTTGGATTGTCGTTTTTTTTTGCGTTTTCGGAGCCTAATTTCATTGGAAACAGGTCAACGGTCAAAAGTCGCTGGCATACCTTTCGTGATCTGCAGTGTTTTTTGGTCAAATTCTATCGTTTAGGCCTTCAAAATTACATTTTATTGTTTTCGGGTTATTTTTTTAATTTTCCTTATTAGTTTTCCTTTTCCGTTTTGGATTCCGCTTTTAGGATTTTGTTATTTTAACGTTTGTTATGATGTGAAGCAGCAGTTTTTATGAATAACAGACTTTTCTTATTTTCCAAAATTCTCTTAATTAGAATTTTGTTGCCTATTTGCTGGTATTCGTAGAATCAACAGGTTGTAGAAGGTTATCGTTTGGCAATAATGCGCGATTCAACAATTGATAAAAACTTTTCGTTGTAGTTAAAGCTACGTTTCGTCGTGCATGCGATTTTAGCAAGAACACGTTCACTAATGCGCTCTTTTTTCATAGAATATCATAAAAAAATATATTTAAAAGGGGTGTGACACGAGGACTTCCGGTCACACCCATCCTAATCTCTCTCTCGCCCAAAACACGCTTAACCCGGAGTTACGATGGGATCCGGTGCATTAGTCTTTGGTGTGATCGCACCGTTATAATTCTCCATTTTATTCCTATATTCCCACGTGTGGGTGGGGCGTAGTGACATTAACGTCGTGCGTATGCGTTTACGAAACACGTTAATTAATGCGCTCTTTTTCCGCCGAATTACAAAAAAAATATAAAAGGAGTTGCAACACGAGGATTTCTCGGGGGTGATTTGATGCGGTTGAAAGCAAGCGTGTCGGTTTATGGAAAGATTTGATAGATTTGATCTAGTTTATGGAAAGATTTGATCGATTGGCAATTTGGTAATACATCAAGTTTGGATTTGTCGTTTTTTGCGTTTTGAGCCTAATTTCATTGGAAAAGCGGTCGGCGGTCAAAAGTCTGGCATACCTTTCGTGAGCTGCGGTGTTTTTGGTCAAATTCTATCGTTTAGGCCTTGAAATTACATTTTATTTTTGGGGTTATTTTTAATTTTCCTTACTAGTTTTTTCCTTTTTAGTTTTGGATTAAAGCTTTTAGGATTTTGTTATTTTTAACGTTTGTTATGATGTGAAGCGCAGTTTTTTATGAACAACAGACTTTTCTTATTTTCCAAAATTCTCTTAATTAGAATTTTGTTGCTATTCTTTGGTATTAAGTAGAATCAGCGAGGTTGTAGAAAGGTTATCGTTTTTGATCGATCGATGCGCGATTCAACAATTGATAAAACTTTTTTCGTTGTAGTTCGCTACGTTTCGTCGTGCATGCGATTTTAGCAAGAACACGTTTCACTAATGCGCTCTTTTTCATAGAATATCATAAAAAATATATATTAAAAGGGGTGCGACACGAGGACTTCCGGGGTCACCACCCATCTAATCTCTCTCTCATGAAACACGCTTAACCGGAGTTACGATGGGATCCGGTGCATTAGTCTTTGGTGTGATCGCACCGTTATAATTCTCCATTTTATTCCTATATTCCCCCGTGTGTGGGTGGGGCGTAGTGACATTAACGCGTCGTGCGTATGCGTTTACGAACACGTTCACAAATGCGCTCTTTTTCCCCGAATTACACAAAAAATATAAAAGGAGTTGCAACACGAGGATTTCTCGGGGGGTGATGCGGTTGATGCGGTTGAAGAAGCAAGCGTGTCGGTTTATGGAAAGATTTGATAGATTTGATCTAGTTTATGGAAAGATTTGATCCAGTGGCAATTTGGTAATTTCATCAAGTTTGGATTGTCGTTTTTTTGCGTTTTGAGCCTAATTTCATTGGAAGCTTGGTCGGCGGTCAAAAGTCTGGCAGCGCATACCTTTCGTGAGCTGCGGTGTTTTTTTGGTCAAATTCTATCGTTTAGGCCTTGAAATTACATTTTATTGTTTTTCGGGTTATTTTTTAATTTTCCTTACTAGTTTTCCTTTTTAGTTTTGGATTAAAGCTTTTAGGATTTTGTTATTTTTAACGTTTGTTATGATGTGAAGCGGCGGTTTTTATGAACAACAGACTTTTCTTATTTTCAAAAAAATTCTCTTAATTAGAATTTTTTTTTGTTGCTATTCTTTGGTATTAAGTAGAATCAGCGAGGTTGTAGAAAGTTATCGTTTCGTTTGCGATCGATGCGCGATTCAACAATTGATAAAACTTTTTTTCGTTGTAGTTAGCTACGTTTACGTCGTCGTGCATGCGATTTTAGCAAGAACACGTTCACTAATGCGCTCTTTTTTCGAAGAATATAAAAAAATATATATTAAAGGGGTGCGACACGAGGACTTCCGAGGGGTCACCCACCCATCTAATCTCTCTCGCTGAAACACGCTTAACCCGGAGTTACGATGGGATCCGGTGCATTAGTCTTTGGTATGATCGCACCGTTATAATTCTCCATTTTATTCCTATATTCCCACGTGTGGGTGGGGCGTAGTGACATTAACGTCGTGCGTATGCGTTTACGAAACACGTTCACAAATGCGCTCTTTTTTTCCGCGAAATACAAAAAAATATAAAAGGAGGAGTTGCAACACACGAGGATTTCTCGGGGGTCATTTGATGCGGTTGAAGAAAGCAAGCGTGTCGGTTTATGGAAGATTTGATAGATTTGATCTAGTTTATGGAAAGATTTGATCCAGTGGCAATTTGGTAATTTTTGTCAAGTTTGGATTGTCGTTTTTTTTGCGTTTTCGGAGCCTAATTTCATTGGAAGCTTGGTCGGCGGGTCAAAAAGTCACTGGCATACCTTTCGTGAGCTGCGGTGTTTTTGGTCAAATTCTATCGTTTAGGCCTTGAAATTACATTTTATTATTTTTTTGGGTTATTTTTTAATTTTCCTTACTAGTTTTTCCTTTTAGTTTTGGATTAAAGCTTTTAGGATTTTGTTATTTTTAACGTTTGTTATGATGTGAAGCAGCAGTTTTTATGAACAACAGACTTTTTCTTATTTTCCAAAATTCTCTTAATTAGAATTTTGTTGCTATTCTTTGGTATTAAGTAGAATCAGCGGGTTGTAGAAAGGTTATCGTTTAGCGATCGATGCGCGATTCAACAATTGATAAAACTTTTTCGTTTGTGCTTCGTTTTCAGCTACGTTTACGTCGTGCATGCGATTTTAGCAAGAACACGTTCACTAATGCGCTCTTTTTCACCGAATATAAAAATATATTAAAAAGGGGGGTGTGACACGAGGACTTCCGAGGGGTCACCCATCTAATCTCTCTCTCTGCATGAAACACGCTTAACCCGGAGTTACGATGGGATCCGGTGCATTAGTCTTTGGTGTGATCGATCGCAGATTATAATTCTCCATTTTTATTCCTATATTCCCACATGTGGGTGGGACGTAGTGACATTAACGTCGTGCATGTGCGTTTACCAAGACACGTTCACTAGTACGCTCTTTTTTCCACCGAATTACACAAAAAATATAAAAGGAGTTGCAACACGAGGATTTCTCAGGGGGGTCACTGATGCGGTTGAAGAGCAAGCGTGTCAGTTTATGGAAGGATTTGATAGATTTGATCTAGTTTATGGAAAGATTTGATCCAGTGGCAATTTGGTAATTTTTGTCAAGTTTGGATTGTCGTTTTTTTGCGTTTTCGGAGCCTAATTTCATTGGAAACAGGTCAACGGTCAAAAGTCACAAGCGCCCTGCTCGTGAACTGCAGTGTTTTTTGGTCAAATTCTATCGTTTAGGCCTTCAAAATTACATTTTATTGTTTTCGGGTTATTTTTTTAATTTTCCTTACTAGTTTTCCTTTTCCGTTTTGGATTCCGCTTTTAGGATTTTGTTATTTTTAACGTTTGTTATGATGTGAAGCAGCAGTTTTTATGAACAACAGACTTTTTCTTATTTTCCAAAATTCTCTTAATTAGAATTTTTTTGTTGCTATTCTTTGGTATTAAGTAGAATCAGCGGGTTGTAGAAAGGTTATCGTTTGGCGATCGTCTTGCGATTGACAATTGATAAAACTTTTCGTTGTAGTTCCGCTACGTTTCGTCGTCGTGCATGCGATTTTAGCAGAACCGTTCACTAATGCGCTTTTTTTTCCGAGAATATCAAAAAAAATATATTAAAAAGGGTCTGACACGAGGACTTCCGGGGTCACCCACCCTAATCTCTCTCGCATGAAAACACGCTTAACCCGGAGTTACGATGGGATCCGGTGCATTAGTCTTTGGTATGATCGCCTTACCGTTATAATTCTCCATTTTATTCCTATATTCCCCGTGTGTGGGTGGGGCGTAGTGACATTAACGTCGTGCGTATGCGTTTACGAAACACGTTCACTTAAAATGCGCTCTTTTTCCCACCGAATTACACAAAAAAATATAAAAGGAGTTTGCAACACGAGGATTTTTCTCGGGGGTCATTGATGATGCGGTTGAAAAGCAAGCGTGTCGGTTTATGGAAAGATTTGATAGATTTGATCTAGTTTATGGAAAGATTTGATCGGTGGCAATTTGGTAATTTACATCGAAGTTTGGATTGTCGTCGTTTTTTGCGTTTTTGAGCCTAATTTCATTGGAAGCAAGGTCAGCGGTCAAAAGTCTGGCTGGCATACCTTTCGTGACCTGCAGTGTTTTTTGGTCAAATTCTATCGTTTAGGCCTTCGAAATTACATTTTATTGTTTTCGGGTTATTTTTTTTAATTTTCCTTACTAGTTTTCCTTTTCAGTTTTGGATTCCGCTTTTAGGATTTTGTTATTTTTAACGTTTGTTATGATGTGAAGCAGCAGTTTTTATGAACAACAGACTTTTTCTTATTTTCCAAAATTCTCTTAATTAGAATTTTTGTTTTTTATTCTTTGGTATTAAGTAGAATCAGCAGGTTGTAGAAAGGTTATCGTTTAGCGATCGATGCGCGATTGACAATTGATAAAACTTTTCGTTGTAATTAAGCTACGTTTACGTCGTGCATGCGATTTTAGCAAGAACACGTTCACGTTCACTAAATGCGCTCTTTTTTCATAGAATATCGCAAAAAAATATATTAAAAGGGGTGCGACACGAGGACTCCGGGGTCACCCATCTAATCTACTCTCGCATGGCAAACACGCTTAACCCGGAGTTACGATGGGATCCGGTGCATTAGTCTTTGGTATGATCGCTTACCGTTATAATTCTCCATTTTATTCCTATATTCCCACGTGTGGGTGGGGCGTAGTGACATTAACGTCGATGCGTATGCGTTTACGAGAACACGTTATTAAATGCGCTCTTTTTCCCGAATTACACAAAAAATATAAAAGGAGTTGCAACACGAGGATTTCTCGGGGGTCACTGATGCGGTTGAAGAGCAAGCGTGTCAGTTTATGGAAAGATTTGATAGATTTGATCTAGTTTATGGAAAGATTTGATCGGTGGCAATTTGGTAATTTTACATCAAGTTTGGATTATGTTTTTTTTGCGTTTTGAAGCCTAATTTCATTGGAAGCAGGTCAGCGGTCAAAAAGTCGCTGGCATACTTTCGTGAGCTGCGGTGTTTTTTGGTCAAATTCTATCGTTTAGGCCTTGAAATTACATTTTATTGTTTTGGGTTATTTTTTAATTTTCCTTACTAGTTTTCCTTTTTAGTTTTGGATTAAAAGCTTTTAGGATTTTGTTATTTTTAACGTTTGTTATGATGCGGCGGTTTTTATGAACAATGAGACTTTTCTTATTTTCCAAAATTCTCTTAATTAGAATTTTGTTGCTATTCTTTGGTATTTCGTAGAATCAGCGAGGTTGTAGAAAGGTTATCGTTTAGTGATGCGATGCGCGATTCAACAATTGATAAAACTTTTTTTCGTTGTAGTTTCGCGTTTACGTTTCGTCGATGCATGCGATTTTAGCAAAACACGTTCACTAATCGCTCTTTTTTCACCGAATATATCAAAAAAATATATTAAAAGGGGTGCGACACGAGGACTTCCGGTCACCCATCTATACTACTCTCGCTGAAACACGCTTAACCCGGAGTTACGATGGGATCCGGTGCATTAGTCTTTGGTATGATCGCTTACCGTTATAATTCTCCATTTTATTCCTATATTCCCACGTGTGTGGGTGGGGCGTAGTGACATTAACGTGCGTCGTGCGTATGCGTTTACGAAACACGTTCACAAATGCGCTCTTTTTTCCGCGAATTACACAAAAAATATAAAAGGAGTTGCAACACGAGGATTTCTCGGGGGTCATTTGATGCGGTTGAAGCAGCGTGTCGGTTTATGGAAAGATTTGATAGATTTGATCTAGTTTATGGAAAGATTTGATCCAGTGGCAATTTGGTAATTTTGTCAAGTTTGGAGTGTCGTTTTTTTGCGTTTTCGGAGCCTAATTTCATTGGAAGCTTGGTCGGCGGTCAAAAGTCCTGGCATACTACTTTCGTGAACTGCAGTGTTTTTTGGTCAAATTCTATCGTTTAGGCCTTCAAAATTACATTTTATTGTTTTCGGGTTATTTTTTTAATTTTCCTTACTAGTTTTCCTTTTCCGTTTTGGATTCCGCTTTTAGGATTTTGTTATTTTTAACGTTTGTTATGATGTGAAGCAGCAGTTTTTATGAACAACAGACTTTTTCTTATTTTCCAAAATTCTCTTAATTAGAATTTTGTTGCCTATTTGCTGGTATTCGTAGAATCAACAGGTTGTAGAAGGTTATCGTTTGGCAATCGTGCGCGATTCAACAATTGATAAAACTTTTCGTTGTAGTTCCGCTACGTTTACGTCGTGCATGCGATTTTAGCAAGACACGTTCACTAGTACGCTCTTTTTTCACCGAATATCGCAAAAAAATATATTAAAAAGGGGTGCAACACGAGGACTTCCCAGGGGGTCACCCATCCTAGTACTACTCTCTGCAAACACGCTTAACCCGGAGTTACGATGGGATCCGGTGCATTAGTCTTTATGTATCGATTTACCGTTATAATTCTCCATTTTTATTCCTATATTCCCACATGTGGGTGGGACGTAGTGACATTAACGTCGTGCATGTGCGTTTACCAAGACACGTTCACTAGTACGCTCTTTTTTCCACCGAATTACACAAAAAATATAAAAGGAGTTGCAACACGAGGATTTCTCAGGGGGGTCACTGATGCGGTTGAAGAGCAAGCGTGTCAGTTTATGGAAGGATTTGATAGATTTGATCTAGTTTATGGAAAGATTTGATCGGTGGCAATTTGGTAATTTACTGTCAAGTTTGGAGTGTCGTTTTTTTTGCGTTTTCGAAGCCTAATTTCATTGGAAGCTTGGTCAAAATCAAAAAAAGTCTGGCATACCTTTCGTGAACTGCAGTGTTTTTTGGTCAAATTCTATCGTTTAGGCCTTCAAAATTACATTTTATTGTTTTCGGGTTATTTTTTTAATTTTCCTTACTAGTTTTCCTTTTCAGTTTTGGATTCCGCTTTTAGGATTTTGTTATTTTTAACGTTTGTTATGATGTGAAGCAGCAGTTTTTATGAACAACAGACTTTTTCTTATTTTCCAAAATTCTCTTAATTAGAATTTTGTTTGCTATTCTTTGGTATTAAGTAGAATCAGCGAGGTTGTGAAAAAGGTTATCGTTTGGATGATGAAATGCGCGATTCAACAATTGATAAAACTTTTTCGTTGTAGTCCGCTACGTTTCGTCGTCGCATGCGATTTTAGCAAAACACGTTCACTAATGCGCTCTTTTTTCCGAATATCATAAAAAATATATATAAAGGGTGCTGACACGAGGACTTCCGGGGGTCACCCATCTAGTACTACTCTCTGCTGAAACACGCTTAACCCGAGTTACGATGGGATCCGGTGCATTAGTCTTTGGTGTGATCGCACCGTTATAATTCTCATTTTTATTCCTATATTCGTGGGTGTGTGGGTGGGGCGTAGTGACATTAACGTCGTGCGTATGCGTTTACGAAACACGTTCACTAAATGCGCTCTTTTTCCACCGAATTACACAAAAAATATAAAGGAGTTGCAACACGAGGATTTCTCGGGGGTCATTTGATGCGGTTGAAGAAAGCAGCGTGTCGGTTTATGGAAGATTTGATAGATTTGATCTAGTTTATGGAAAGATTTGATCGGTGGCAATTGGTAATTTACATCGAAGTTTGGATTATCGTTTTTTTGCGTTTTCGGAGCCTAATTTCATTGGAAGCTTGGTCGGCGGTCAAAAAAGTCGCTGGCATACTGCTTTCGTGAGCTGCGGTGTTTTTGGTCAAATTCTATCGTTTAGGCCTTCGAAATTACATTTTATTGTTTTCGGGTTATTTTTTTAATTTTCCTTACTAGTTTTCCTTTTCCGTTTTGGATTCCGCTTTTAGGATTTTGTTATTTTTAACGTTTGTTATGATGTGAAGCAGCAGTTTTTATGAACAACAGAGACTTTTTCTTATTTTCCAAAATTCTCTTAATTAGAATTTTATTTTGCTATTCTTTGGTATTAAGTAGAATCAGCAGGTTGTAGAAAGGTTATCGTTTGGCATGATCGATGCGCGATTGACAATTGATAAAACTTTTTCGTTGTAGTTCGCTACGTTTACGTCGTGCATGCGATTTTAGCAAGACACGTTCACTAGTACGCTCTTTTTTCACCGAATATAGAAAAAAAAAATATATTAAAAAGGGGTGCGACGACGAGGACTTCGGGGGTCACCACCATCTAATCTTCTACTCTCGCCCAAGCACGCTTAACTTCGGAGTTCTGATGGGATCCGGTGCATTAGTGCTGGTGTGATCGCACCCGTTATAATTCTCCATTTTTATTCCTATATTCCCACATGTGGGTGGGACGTAGTGACATTAACGTCGTGCATGTGCGTTTACCAAGACACGTTCACTAGTACGCTCTTTTTTCCACCGAATTACACAAAAAATATAAAAGGAGTTGCAACACGAGGATTTCTCAGGGGAGTCACTGATGCGGTTGAAGAGCAAGCGTGTCAGTTTATGGAAGGATTTGATAGATTTGATCTAGTTTATGGAAAGATTTGATCCAGTGGCAATTTGGTAATTTCTGTCAAGTTTGGATTGTCGTTTTTTTGCGTTTTCGAAGCCTAATTTCATTGGAAGCTTGGTCGGCGGTCAAAAAGTCTGGCATACCTTTCGTGAACTGCAGTGTTTTTTGGTCAAATTCTATCGTTTAGGCCTTCGAAATTACATTTTATTGTTTTTCGGGTTATTTTTTAATTTTCCTTACTAGTTTTCCTTTTCCGTTTTGGATTCCGCTTTTAGGATTTTGTTATTTTTTTAACGTTTGTTATGATGTGAAGCAGCGTTTTTATGAACAACAGACTTTTCTTATTTTCCAAAATTCTCTTAATTAGAATTTTGTTGCTTCTTTGGTATTAAGTAGAATCGGCGAGGTTGTAGAAAGGTTATCGTTTAGCGATGATGCGCGATTTGACAATTGATAAAACTTTTTTCGTTGTAGTTCCGCTACGTTTACGTCGTGCATGCGATTTTAGCAAGACACGTTCACTAGTACGCTCTTTTTTTCCGAATATCATAAAAAAATATATTTAAAAGGGGGTCTGACACGAGGACTTCCGGGGGTCACCCATCCATCTAATACTACTCTCGCCCAAACACGCTTAACCCGGAGTTACGATGGGTCCGGTGCATTAGTCTTTGGTGTGATCTTTACCGTTATAATTCTCCATTTTATTCCTATATCCCCCGTGTGTGGGGGGGGGCGTAGTGACATTAACGTCGATGCGTATGCGTTTACGAACACGTTCACTAATACGCTCTTTTTCCACCGAATTACACAAAAAATATAAAAGGAGTTGCAACACGAGGATTTCTCAGGGGGGTCACTGATGCGGTTGAAGAGCAAGCGTGTCAGTTTATGGAAGGATTTGATAGATTTGATCTAGTTTATGGAAAGATTTGATCCAGTGGCAATTTGGTAATTTTTGTCAAGTTTGGATTGTCGTTTTTTTGCGTTTTCGAAGCCTAATTTCATTGGAAGCTTGGTCGGCGGTCAAAAAAAGTCTGGCATACTGCTTTCGTGAGCTGCGGTGTTTTTTGGTCAAATTCTATCGTTTAGGCCTTGAAATTACATTTTATTGTTTTTGGGTATTTTTTAATTTTCCTTACTAGTTTTCCTTTTAGTTTTGGATTAAAGCTTTTAGGATTTTGTTATTTTTAACGTTTGTTATGATGTGAAGCGGCGGTTTTTTATGAACAACAGACTTTTCTTATTTTCCAAAATTCTCTTAATTAGAATTTTGTTTGCTATTTTGGTATATAAGTAGAATCGAGCGAGGTTGTAAAGGTTATCGTTTAGCGATCGATGCGCGATTCAACAATTGATAAAACTTTTCGTTGTAGTTCGCTACGTTTCGTCGTCGTGCGATTTTAGCGAACACGTTCACTAATGCGCGCTCTTTTTCACCGAATATATAAAAAAATATATTAAAAAAGGGTGCTGACACGAGGACTTCCGGGGTCACCCATCCTATCTCTCTCTACTCTCGCAAAACACGCTTAACCGGAGTTACGATGGGATCCGGTGCATTAGTGCTGGTATGATCGCACCCGTTATAATTCTCCATTTTTATTCCTATATTCCCACATGTGGGTGGGACGTAGTGACATTAACGTCGTGCATGTGCGTTTACCAAGACACGTTCACTAGTACGCTCTTTTTCCACCGAATTACACAAAAAATATAAAAGGAGTTGCAACACGAGGATTTCTCAGGGGGGTCATTGATGCGGTTGAAGAGCAAGCGTGTCAGTTTATGGAAGGATTTGATAGATTTGATCTAGTTTATGGAAAGATTTGATCCAGTGGCAATTTGGTAATTTCTGTCAAGTTTGGAGTGTCGTTTTTTTGCGTTTTCGGAGCCTAATTTCATTGGAAGCTTGGTCGGCGGTCAAAAAAGTCATGGCGCCTGCTTTCGTGAGCTGCGGTGTTTTTGGTCAAATTCTATCGTTTAGGCCTTGAAATTACATTTTATTGTTTCGGGTTATTTTTTTAATTTTCCTTACTAGTTTTCCTTTTAGTTTTGGATTAAGCTTTTAGGATTTTGTTATTTTTTAACGTTTGTTATGATGTGAAAGCGTGAGTTTTTATGAACAACAGAGACTTTTCTTATTTTCCAAAATTCTCTTAATTAGATTTTATTTGTTGCTATTCTTTGGTATTAAGTAGAATCAGCAGGTTGTAGAAAGGTTATCGTTTGGCGATCGTGCGCGATTCAACAATTGATAAAACTTTTTCGTTGTAATTCGCTACGTTTCGTCGTGCATGCGATTTTAGCAAGAACACGTTCACTAAATCGCTTTTTTTCACCGAATATCTAAAAAAAATATATTAAAAGGGGTGCGACACGAGGACTTCCGGGGTCACCACCCGTCTAATCTACTCTCTCGCCCTGAAACACGCTTAACCCGGAGTTACGATGGGATCCGGTGCATTAGTGCTGGTGTGATCGCACCCGTTATAATTCTCCATTTTTATTCCTATATTCCCACATGTGGGTGGGACGTAGCGACATTAACGTCGTGCATGTGCGTTTACCAAGACACGTTCACTAGTACGCTCTTTTTTCCACCGAATTACACAAAAAATATAAAAGGAGTTGCAACACGAGGAGGATTTTCGGGGTCATTTGATGCGGTTGAAGGGCAAGCGTGTCAGTTTATGGAAGGATTTGATAGATTTGATCTAGTTTATGGAAAGATTTGATCCAGTGGCAATTTGGTAATTTCTGTCAAGTTTGGATTGTCGTTTTTTTTGCGTTTTCGGAGCCTAATTTCATTGGAAACAGGTCAACGGTCAAAAGTCACGAGCACCTTGCTCGTGAACTGCAGTGTTTTTTGGTCAAATTCTATCGTTTAGGCCTTCAAAATTACATTTTATTGTTTTTCGGGTTATTTTTTTAATTTTCCTTACTAGTTTTCCTTTTCCGTTTTGGATTCCGCTTTTAGGATTTTGTTATTTTTAACGTTTGTTATGATGTGAAGCAGCAGTTTTTATGAACAACAGACTTTTTCTTATTTTCCAAAATTCTCTTAATTAGAATTTTATTTGCTATTCTTTGGTATTAAGTAGAATCAGCGGGTTGTAGAAAGGTTATCGTTTAGCGATAAATGCGCGATTCAACAATTGATAAATAAAACTTTTCGTTTGTAGTTCCGCTACGTTACGTCGTCGTGCATGCGATTTTAGCAAGACACGTTCACTAGTACGCTCTTTTTTTCATAGAATATCAAAAAAATATATATTAAAGGGGTGCTGACACGAGGACTTCGAGGGGTCACCCATCTAATACTACTCTCGCTGAAACACGCTTAACCCGGAGTTACGATGGGATCCGGTGCATTAGTCTTTGGTATGATCGCACCGTTATAATTCTCCATTTTTATTCCTATATTCCCACATGTGGGTGGGACGTAGTGACATTAACGTCGTGCATGTGCGTTTACCAAGACACGTTCACTAGTACGCTCTTTTTTCCACCGAATTACACAAAAAATATAAAAGGAGTTGCAACACGAGGATTTCTCAGGGGGGTCACTGATGCGGTTGAAGAGCAAGCGTGTCAGTTTATGGAAGGATTTGATAGATTTGATCTAGTTTATGGAAAGATTTGATCCAGTGGCAATTTGGTAATTTTTGTCAAGTTTGGATTGTCGTTTTTTTGCGTTTTTGAGCCTAATTTCATTGGAAGCGGTCGGCGGTCAAAAAAGTCCTGGCGCATACCTTTCGTGAACTGCAGTGTTTTTTGTCAAATTCTATCGTTTAGGCCTTCAAAATTACATTTTATTGTTTTTCGGGTTATTTTTTTAATTTTCCTTACTAGTTTTCCTTTTCCGTTTTGGATTCCGCTTTTAGGATTTTGTTATTTTTAACGTTTGTTATGATGTGAAGCAGCAGTTTTTATGAACAACAGACTTTTTCTTATTTTCCAAAATTCTCTTAATTAGAATTTTGTTGCCTATTTGCTGGTATTCGTAGAATCAACAGGTTGTAGAAGGTTATCGTTTGGCAATCGTGCGCGATTCAACAATTGATAAAACTTTTCGTTGTAGTTCCGCTACGTTTACGTCGTGCATGCGATTTTAGCAAGACACGTTCACTAGTACGCTCTTTTTTTCATAGAATATCAGAATATCTAAAAAATATATATTAAAAAGGGGTCTGACACGAGGACTTCCGAGGGGTCACCCATCTAATCTACTCTCTGGCTGCACGCTTAACTTCGGAGTTCTGATGGGATCCGGTGCATTAGTGCTGGTGTGATCGCACCCGTTATAATTCTCCATTTTTATTCCTATATTCCCACATGTGGGTGGGACGTAGCGACATTAACGTCGTGCATGTGCGTTTACCAAGACACGTTCACTAGTACGCTCTTTTTTCCACCGAATTACACAAAAAATATAAAAGGAGTTGCAACACGAGGATTTCTCGGGGGTCATTTGATGCGGTTGAAAAAGCAAGCGTGTCGGTTTATGGAAGATTTGATAGATTTGATCTAGTTTATGGAAAGATTTGATCCGGTGGCAATTTGGTAATTTACATCAAGTTTGGATTTGTCGTTTTTTTGCGTTTTGAAGCCTAATTTCATTGGAAGCAATTGGCGGTCAAAAGTCCTGGCATACCTTTCGTGAGCTGCGGTGTTTTTTGGTCAAATTCTATCGTTTAGGCCTTGAAATTACATTTTTATTTTTTCGGGTTATTTTTTAATTTTCCTTACTAGTTTTCCTTTTCAGTTTTGGATTCCGCTTTTAGGATTTTGTTATTTTTAACGTTTGTTATGATATGAAGCAGCAGTTTTTATGAACAACAGACTTTTTCTTATTTTCCAAAATTCTCTTAATTAGAATTTTGTTGCCTATTTTTTGGTATTCGTAGAATCAACAGGTTGTAGAAGGTTATCGTTTGGCAATCGTGCGCGATTCAACAATTGATAAAACTTTTTCGTTTGTAGTTTCGCTACTACGTTTACGTCGTGCATGCGATTTTAGCAAACACGTTCACTAATGCTCTCTTTTTTCATAGAATATCATAAAAAATATATTAAAAAGGGGTGTGACACGAGGACTTCCGGTCACCCATCTAGTATCTACTCTCGCATGAAACACGCTTAACCGGAGTTACGATGGGATCCGGTGCATTAGTCTTTGGTATGATCTTTACCGTTATAATTCTCCATTTTATTCCTATATTCCCACGTGTGGGTGGGGCGTAGTGACATTAACGTCGTGCGTATGCGTTTACGAAAACACGTTTCACAAATGCGCTCTTTTTCCCCGAATTACAAAAAATATAAAAAGGAGTTGCACACGAGGATTTCTCGGGGGTGTTGATGCGGTTGAAAAGCAAGCGTGTCGGTTTATGGAAGGATTTGATAGATTTGATCTAGTTTATGGAAAGATTTGATCGATTGGCAATTTGGTAATTTACATCAAGTTTGGATTGTCGTTTTTTTGCGTTTTTGAGCCTAATTTCATTGGAAGCTTGGTCAGCGGTCAAAAGTCAGTCTGGCATACCTTTCGTGAGCTGCGGTGTTTTTGGTCAAATTCTATCGTTTAGGCCTTGAAATTACATTTTATTTTTCGGGTTATTTTTTTTAATTTTCCTTACTAGTTTTCCTTTTAGTTTTGGATTAAAAGCTTTTAGGATTTTGTTATTTTTAACGTTTGTTATGATGTGAAGCGGCGTTTTTTTATGAACAACAGACTTTTCTTATTTTCCAAAATTCTCTTAATTAGAATTTTTTTTTGCTATTCTTTGGTATTAAGTAGAATCAGCAGGTTGTAGAAAGGTTATCGTTTAGCGATCGTGCGCGATTGACAATTGATAAAACTTTTCGTTTGTAATTAAGCTACGTTTTCGTCGTCGTGCATGCGATTTTAGCAAGAACACGTTCACTAATGCGCTCTTTTTTTCATAGAATATATCGTAAAAAAATATATATTAAAAGGGGTGCTGACACGAGGACTTCGAGGGGTCACCCATCTAATACTACTCTCATGAAAGCACGCGCTTAACCGGAGTTACGATGGGATCCGGTGCATTAGTCTTTGGTATGATCGCTTTACCGTTATAATTCTCCATTTTTATTCCTATATTCCCACATGTGGGTGGGACGTAGTGACATTAACGTCGTGCATGTGCGTTTACCAAGACACGTTCACTAGTACGCTCTTTTTCCACCGAATTACACAAAAAATATAAAAGGAGTTGCAACACGAGGATTTCTCAGGGGGGTCACTGATGCGGTTGAAGAGCAAGCGTGTCAGTTTATGGAAGGATTTGATAGATTTGATCTAGTTTATGGAGAGATTTGATCAAGTGGCAATTTGGTAATTTCTGTCAAGTTTGGATTGTCGTTTTTTTGCGTTTTCGAAGCCTAATTTCATTGGAAACAGGTCAACGGTCAAAAGTCACAAGCGCCCTGCTCGTGAACTGCAGTGTTTTTTTTGTCAATTTCTATCGTTTAGGCCTTCAAAATTACATTTTATTGTTTTTGGGTTATTTTTTTAATTTTCCTTACTAGTTTTCTTTTTAGTTTTGGATAAGCTTTTAGGATTTTGTTATTTTTAACGTTTGTTATGATGTGAAGCAGCAGTTTTTATGAACAACAGACTTTTTCTTATTTTCCAAAATTCTCTTAATTAGAATTTTGTTTCTATTATTCTTTGGTATTAAGTAGAATCAGCGAGGTTGTAGAAAGGTTATCGTTTAGCGATCGTGCGCGATTCAACAATTGATAAAACTTTTTCGTTGTAGTTCGCTACGTTTACGTCGTGCATGCGATTTTAGCAAACACGTTCACTAATTCGCTCTTTTTCACCGAGAATATCGCAAAAAATATATTAAAAAGGGGTGCCAACACGAGGACTTCCCGAGGGGTCACCCATCTATCTCTACTCTCTCGCAAAACGCTTAACCCGAGTTACGATGGGATCCGGTGCATTAGTCTTTGGTGTGATCGCTTACCGTTATAATTCTCCATTTTTATTCCTATATTCCCACATGTGGGTGGGACGTAGTGACATTAACGTCGTGCATGTGCGTTTACCAAGACACGTTCACTAGTACGCTCTTTTTCCACCGAATTACACAAAAAATATAAAAGGAGTTGCAACACGAGGATTTCTCAGGGGGGTCACTGATGCGGTTGAAGAGCAAGCGTGTCAGTTTATGGAAGGATTTGATAGATTTGATCTAGTTTATGGAAAGATTTGATCCAGTGGCAATTTGGTAATTTTTGTCAAGTTTGGATTGTCGTTTTTTTTGCGTTTTCGGAGCCTAATTTCATTGGAAACAGGTCAACGGTCAAAAGTCACAAGCGCCCTGCTCGTGAACTGCAGTGTTTTTTGGTCAAATTCTATCGTTTAGGCCTTCAAAATTACATTTTATTGTTTTCGGGTTATTTTTTTAATTTTCCTTACTAGTTTTCCTTTTCCGTTTTGGATTCCGCTTTTAGGATTTTGTTATTTTTAACGTTTGTTATGATGTGAAGCAGCAGTTTTTATGAACAACAGACTTTTTCTTATTTTCCAAAATTCTCTTAATTAGAATTTTGTTTTGCTATTCTTTGGTATTAAGTAGAATCAGCGAGGTTGTAGAAAGGTTATCGTTTAGCGATCGATGCGCGATTCAACAATTGATAAAACTTTTTCGTTGTAGTTACCGCTACGTTTACGTCGTGCATGCGATTTTAGCAAACACGTTCACTAAATGCGCTCTTTTTCACCGAATATATCAAAAAAATATATTAAAAAGGGTGCTGACACGAGGACTTCCCGGGGTCACCCATCTAATCTACTCTCTGCAAACACGCTTAACCGGAGTTACGATGGGATCCGGTGCATTAGTCTTTGGTATGATCGCACCGTTATAATTCTCCATTTTTATTCCTATATTCCCAAATGTGGGTGGGACGTAGTGACATTAACGTCGTGCATGTGCGTTTACCAAGACACGTTCACTAGTACGCTCAGGAGTTGCAACACGAGGATTTCTCAGGGGGGTCACTGATGCGGTTGAAGAGCAAGCGTGTCAGTTTATGGAAGGATTTGATAGATTTGATCTAGTTTATGGAAAGATTTGATCCAGTGGCAATTTGGTAATTTCTGTCAAGTTTGGATTGTCGTTTTTTTTGTTTTCGAAGCCTAATTTCATTGGAAACTGGTCAACGGTCAAAAGTCAAAGCATACCTGCTTTCGTGAACTGCAGTGTTTTTGGTCAAATTCTATCGTTTAGGCCTTCAAAATTACATTTTATTGTTTTCGGGTTATTTTTTTAATTTTCCTTACTAGTTTTCCTTTTCCGTTTTGGATTCCGCTTTTAGGATTTTGTTATTTTTAACGTTTGTTATGATGTGAAGCAGCAGTTTTTATGAACAACAGACTTTTTCTTATTTTCCAAAATTCTCTTAATTAGAATTTTGTTGCCTATTTGCTGGTATTCGTAGAATCAACAGGTTGTAGAAGGTTATCGTTTGGCAATCGTGCGCGATTCAACAATTGATAAAACTTTTCGTTGTAGTTCCGCTACGTTTACGTCGTGCATGCGATTTTAGCAAGACACGTTCACTAGTACGCTCTTTTTTCACCGAATATCGCAAAAAATATATTACAAAGGGGTGCAACACGAGGACTTCCCAGGGGGTCACCACCCATCCTAGTACTACTCTCGCCCAAGCACGCTTAACTTCGGAGTTCTGATGGGATCCGGTGCATTAGTGCTGGTGTGATCGCACCCGTTATAATTCTCCATTTTTATTCCTATATTCCCACATGTGGGTGGGACGTAGTGACATTAACGTCGTGCATGTGCGTTTACGAAACACGTTACTAAATGCGCTCTTTTTCCCGAATTACACAAAAAATATAAAAGGAGTTGCAACACGAGGATTTCTCAGGGGGGTCACTGATGCGGTTGAAGGGCAAGCGTGTCAGTTTATGGAAGGATTTGATAGATTTGATCTAGTTTATGGAAAGATTTGATCCAGTGGCAATTTGGTAATTTCTATCAAGTTTGGATTGTCGTTTTTTTGCGTTTTCGGAGCCTAATTTCATTGGAAACAGGTCAACGGTCAAAAGTCACGTGCTCGTGAACTGCAGTGTTTTTTGGTCAAATTCTATCGTTTAGGCCTTCAAAATTACATTTTATTGTTTTTGGGTTATTTTTTAATTTTCCTTACTAGTTTTCCTTTTCCGTTTTGGATTCCGCTTTTAGGATTTTGTTATTTTTAACGTTTGTTATGATGTGAAGCAGCAGTTTTTATGAACAACAGACTTTTTCTTATTTTCCAAAATTCTCTTAATTAGAATTTTGTTGCCTATTTGCTGGTATTCGTAGAATCAACAGGTTGTAGAAAGGTTATCGTTTAGCGATAAATGCGCGATTGACAATTGATAAAACTTTTCGTTGTAATTAGTTTCGCTACGTTTACGTCGTGCATGCGATTTTAGCAGAGACACGTTCACTAATGCGCTCTTTTTTTCGATGCGAATCGCAAAAAATATATTCTGAAAAGGGGTCTTTTGACACGAGGACTTCCGGGGTCACCCATCTAGTACTACTCTGCGACTTCCGCTTAGCTTAACGGAGTTACGATGGGATCCGGTGCATTAGTCTTTTGTATGATCGCTTTACCGTTATAATTCTCCATTTTTATTCCTATATTCCCACATGTGGGTGGGACGTAGTGACATTAACGTCGTGCATATGCGTTTACCAAGACACGTTCACTAGTACGCTCTTTTTTCCCGAATTACACAAAAAATATAAAAGGAGTTGCAACACGAGGATTTCTCGGGGGTTTGATGCGGTTGAAAAAGCAAGCGTGTCGGTTTATGGATTTGATAGATTTGATCTAGTTTATGGAAAGAAAAGAACTATTGTTGCAATAATTGAAATATAATTGAGTGACTTCTTACGTAAGCATCAATAATCAGAGATACTGTGCAATACCGTGTGCTACTGTGCAACCACGCATATTACTGTACTTTTATCACTGAGTATTTCAACAGTTAACGGTAAAAGTTTTACCATTAGTTTTATAAAAAGTTATTTCTGTCATTTTCTAACTCCGATAGTAATTCCGTTGTGGGGTCCACCAATGATTGTGACGTCATACAAATATTCCCTGATAAAACGAATATTCTCGACCAAACGAATATTTTATGACAGCTTATTTACTTTGCAAAATTTATAAATATTACCCACAACTATAACATTATATCAAATCCACACCTTATTACTCAAAATGATATTTAGAGAAAATTAAATTTTTATTCATAAAAGTTGGGGTCTTACAAACTCTGCTCTAAATACTTTGCAGAATGTGGAGTCACAACAACAGGAACACTGGGGGAATCAACTTGAGCTACTGACAAACCAGTAAACAACTCATCCTCAATGGGAGAATCAGAAAACTCCATAGGCTCCTCACTATCAGAATCAATACCCGGCTCTGAGGATACAACCGTAGCAGATATAATCTCTGCCTCGTACCATGTAGAATACTCTGTAGAACGACCTGGATGGCTAGTTGAAAAGTCAGCCATCTCACGCTGGGTTTAACAGGCATAAATCCTGGACAAATCCTCGGCTAACAGATGCAAAGATGACAAACGATGACCCAATGCCCCATTTAAGGGATGAACATCCTGAAACTGGTCAAACTCTGCTATAATAGCCAGTGGATGATATGTGATCACACACCTCAAACAGGCCAGGAGAAGATAGTCCATGCCAGTAGCATGAGTAATAAAGTTGTAGGGAGAGCTAAGCCCTGAACACAGCAAAATATCAAACGGGTCCTCGATCTCAGACAAGAAAACCAACTAAGAAGCTGCGTCTGTACACTCTGTCGGCTGAAAGGAGTAGGACATGGCTATCACGTGGGAAAAACAATATCCATGGCTTCAAAAAGTGCCAATCGGTCTCAAGTGTGTCATGAACCACACGTACAACAAGACCAAACTACCTATAAACACCCCCACAAAATGGGTATGGCAATATATGGCCGACCTCAAGGTCTCTGCTAGAATCATCAGTAAGATGGTATGTCCCTCCCGGAGAGTATAGACTACCATGATCACATCGATATCCAGGCGGTCCATGTACAACGGCATGTACATATAAGCCAATATACACATCAAGATTATGTTTACACAGGCGACATGCCAATCATCCTCAGAAATGGTGAAGTCCCCAGAGTATCGCAGATAACTGTCCAATGACCCAAATCTGTCGATCAAGAAACTTATGGACACTACATGCCCCGAAGACATCTCGTCTAGGGAAACTCTGTACCGAAACCCTATAAAGGTGATAAACTACCGACTCATGTCACCGACAGCGATTCGAGCGCAAGGCCTATCCAATGGAAAGTCTATAAGACGCTCATACTCCTACAAAGTGGGAGTCAACTCCTAGGTATCAAATCTGAATACCTGCCTACCTGGTACACAATGCTCCAGCATGCCCTCTACAAAGCCCGATGGAACCTGAAATGTTAGGAGGGTCATAGAGTGATGCAACAACTGATCAACTGTAACCTGATTAGGGAGGATAAACTGTCATATCATAATCTCAGGGAAGATACCACCAATACTGGTGGGGTATGCTCAATCCAGCTAACTGTAGATGAAGACATTTGTATGGCCGTGTCATAAGACCATCCAAGGGTCAATGCTAAACTCATCTTTGCAAATTCATGTCCATAACATAATGCATGCATGATAAACAATAGATGACAATATGATGTAGGGAATGGAAAACAGTATACGTATATTCCTAAGTACATCATCATCTAAATACTTCATCTCTATATACAACTAAAAGATACAAGGAAATGGGGCACAGTCACCCAATAACTAACAGAGGTCTATCAAAAGATATAATGAGTATGGGGCAAAACAACCCAATATCTAACAGACGCTTATCAAAAAATATAGCGAGAAATGCATCAGAAGAAGTCAATAGTGTTAATGTCCACATCATCCAACCTATCTATTTGATGTAACTCCTCCCGAGTCACTGAATCTCTACCAGTAGAGATATTAGGCTGATACAATGGAGGATCTGCACCGGCTAAACCATCTGAATATGGGCCACCTGAAGGGCCAATCCCAGAGCTAGAACGATCAAAAGTATCCACCTCGGAAGGATCTCTGGCCAAATACCGGATAAAGAAATGTGTTTGGTCCAACTGTTGGGTCAAACTATCAAACTGCGTCAAATGAGTAGGCTCTCAGACGTATGCAATCAAATTCATCATTATGACGGAGCCACGAACCATATCCCCCATAAACTGTGTGGCGTGGGTCTGGTTTCCAATGGTACGAGGGAACCACCAGAGGTAAAAGGCATCCTAAGTGAAAGGTCCCTCTGACAAAGTAAAGCCATCAAATCCCATCAATGGGAACTCAATGATCAGATGTAACAAAGGCTAATAACGCCTGGCAGGAGGACAGATCGAAATTCAAATCTTTCCTGTGGTACTCCTAATAGCACGCACTCCTAAATAGAGCTCCCAACCTTCGCCTGTAAAGAGAGGAATCCGATAGGTGGATAATACATACCCGACATTAGTCGACAAACCACCCTCAAAGTCAACTATTAAGTGGCCCTCAGAGTAAGGAACCCATGTAATGACATCAGCTGTCAATAACTCCAATTGTAAGCGTGAATGGGTGAAACCCTCAGTTATAGGAACCTCTGTCAAGGTGGAGTGATGCCATCACTGCCCCCGTGGATATGTGTCTAAACCTAACAGGCTAATGGGACGAAGATAAGGGAGCCTTTCGTAGGCCCAAAACTACCAATACAAGATAAAATATATGTGGTTAGTCAAGCTGTCAACCCGAATAACAGAAATCAAATGAGAAAATATTCACCAGTAGAAATGGGTAGAACCCTAAACAAGCCTCCGTTATGCCCTCTGAGCGTAGGTGCATCCCCTTAAGGAAGTAGGCAAAGGTGTAGGAGCCCCAATCAAACTCTCCAATACGGTCCACCTCCCGTGTGGCGCTAACTAAAGCAAATGAAATCGTTGAAGAGTTATCAACCAAGAAACAACCCATGAGGATAATCAGGAACAATCGTCGAAGGATGCGATCCCTAACCCTCTGATCATTGGGTAATGGCTCAATCAAAGCCCCACTCACGACATCTACACTCAAAGGACCAGTACGAACTGTCCTTCCCTTGAGTGCCGTAGCCAGGACTCCCAACAAGGATCTTACGGTAGTTGGGGAAATGTCTGCCATAAAAGGCATTGTCGCCTCAAAAAACTCCATCCAAGTGAACCGCCAATCCTTCGATGTAATCATCGCCTAACAATCCAGTAAATGGAGAGACTAGGTCTGGTGAAACCAATGCTTAGATAACGTCCTGAGATAACCCTTGGGACAATGACGAGGGAGGATAGAGAAGAAAGCCTCCAAGCCCCACGCATGCATAATCTTTTGGTACTTTAGATGAAGAGTCTGGTACAGAAAATATATGTTGAACAAGTTCTCTCTAGGATGTGTAAAGCCGGGAACCTGCATTACAATGCAAATCAACATCAGAACCCTAGACCCCACAAATGGGAAAACGAAGATCAACACGGCTTTTACCTCATTCGCATGAAGATAAATTAAGGGCTGACGGCTTGAATCATCCAGAATCTCTAGAATCATCATCTTTAAAGCTGGAAGCTCCCTGTGAGGAATGGAAGAAGAAGGAGCAATATCCACAATGGGTATGTCCTCCTCCTCGTCCTCGACATCAGGCTTCTCAACTCAAAAATGACGAATAATTGACTCCGTCAATCGACAAGGCTTTTGGGTTGGGCGAGGCCGAGGAACATATGAAGCTCTCCTCCTCACACTTGAAGAGGTCCTACGGGAGATACTCGGCTGGTCTAGATCCATATATATCTGGACAAAAGTCTCCAAATCACCTCAGAAAAGGGTGTGGTAAATTCTAACCTGGAGCTCATTAAATGCATTTTATATCTATAAGCATGCACGCATTACTTTAACATATATCTACTGTAGATTTAAAAATGCATGATCATTCAATGCCTAGACTTGTGAATTTTTTTTTGCCAGACTCTCCTTTGTAAAAAAGACTATCCACATGCGCGTAGGCATGACTAGGTGGTCATTCAGTAGAACATCAACTCAAAGTCATAAAATCCTATATGTATGAAAAATATCAAACTCATAATCTATAAGGGTAGCCTAATTACTAGGATTACTTTGCTTCAAAACCTTTGTTCATTTGTCCTCAAATAAGATGAAAAAATAGCAGAAAAATGTTCCAAATTGACTGTTTCAAAAGTCAATTTTTTTCACATCAATACGTTCAGCATGGTAAATTACTAACATTTACTGTGTTGAATAATTTTTATCAAGTAATATGAGCATGCATATTCACTACTACGTGTTTTGAAGCATTTCGTATGATATCTCACTTTCCAACGGTCAAAACTGGAAAAGAAGACATGTAAATGTTACCAGGATAGTGTAAAACGATTGTATGTTGATAGATTTTACAGAATACAGCCCGAACTCAGTAGATCTGAAGATGAAATCTTGAATTTTCTGTGCGGCTTCAAGTTGAAAATGACTTGTGAAAGGGAAAGGCAAGTGAGATATAACCCACGGGTGGCCGCGGGTGTACTCGCAGTACCCGCGAGTCTACCTGCAGCTACCCTAGCATGGATGGTCCCCCACCCCTTTTGGCTTAATCAAATTTGAGTTGCAAAGGAGGTCTCACAAGCTAAAAAGTCAAATCAGGAAAAAAGATGCTATGCGATTAAGCAAAAAAGCCTGAAATCCTAATTTTCAAAGACCAAACTGCGGGTCTACATATCAATAATTGGTATTCGCCCAAACACAAGGTTCACAAACACCGATGATCAAAGTTGTTGAAATCTACCCTTGGCAATACCTCGCAAAGGTCCGATGCCATTAACCTAGGTGTAATTGCAATGAAAAGCATACATCTCATCAAAAATCCATCCCCAACAAAGATTTCATACATCCTTAGCCATTGAAAGCCATTTCAACAAGTGTCAGGCAACCCTGAAATCACCAGCCATTGGTAGTAAATCTAGCAAAGCATCGAAGATGGTCCGATGATGTTAGCCGTTGAAAGCCATTTCAATGAGGTTCAGGCAGCCTTGACATCACCAGCCATTGGCAGTAAATGTAAGACCCCGAATTTTATGAAATAAAAGTATTCGATTTTCTTATAATTATTGTTTTATTAAGTAAATGGTTAAATTGATAAAATATTAAATTTAAGGGTAATATGTGCAAATTTTACAAAGTACGCAAGTTGATATAAAATATTACGTATACAGGAATATTTTTTTTTGGAGAATATCCAAATGCTGATTTGACGCAATCATTAATTGGGCCACATAACGGAATAACTGTCGAATATAAAATGCGACATAAATAACCTTTTTATAAAAATAACGACAAAACTTTTACTGTTAAAACTGTTGAAATACCCGGTGACAAAAGTATAATAATACGAGTAGTTGCACAGTGGTGTTGGGTAAAATCTAGTTACGCACAACACACAAGTATACATGGTCAAAGAGTAATATAATAGTAAGTAGAGTATAGTTCCCACAGAGAAAACTTAGTAAGAATTTAACTTCATAATTATCAATTTCTTATTAATCCTAATTTTATTAAACTATTCAAATCAATGATTAAAATTATTAAAACCAAATTATTAAAAATACTACGATCACAAAACAATCACAAATATTAAAAACCGAAATTTTAAGCAATTATTGGAGAATTAGGCTTAAGACTTCACCCTAAGCTTCACTCTGATTTTTACACCTTTATTCTAGTTAATTCACTATCCTAGTTTATTACTGAAGAACACGTATGTAGCACTAGCCACCAGTCGATGTACTAATACCGTATTAACTCAAATCCACAATTTATATAGAAACAAGTTAAACACCTTAATCAACTAACTCACTATATCTCTATGGGAATTATAATTGAAGAAGGTTTAAGTTTAAGTCCTTTATCTGATTACATGCGATGTCAAGCATATCTCTACGTTAACATTCATTAAGATTCTGTTCAATCACAAAATTTAAGAACACATGCTATATTAACTAAGTCTAGACTTGTACTTCCTCTCTCGAATTCATACAAGTCCACAAAGAACTGTTGATCAAGCAATTCATAAATTTAAGCTCAAATTAATATAGATAAACTGGATAATAGCTTATTAAACTGGAAATCAAAGTTACATAATCATCGCTTCACTTAAAGATCCATCATACGCCTAAAAATTAAATTAGTTCATCAACAATGAAATAATACTAAATAAATTAAAGATATCATCCTTTCAATTACAAATATAAGACTAAACAAAGAATAAATCAGAACACCCTTCACGTTAGCCTTAATCCACAATTGATGTGAACGTTCCTTCAAAATCTTCACTCCAATGCTAAATAAGAAAATCTGTAACTAATCTTTGATCATCACCTTGTGTGTTCATGATCTGGTTGTTTTTGATGTAGTTATATGTTTACAACCAAAGTCTCAGCTTAATTCCATGCCAACTAGAGTCCTAAAGCCATACAAGAACCAAAACCCAAGTCCCAGCAGTGTTTGAATCAAGCTAAGATAGACAAGATTTGTGACCCCCCTGCCCCGGCGGAGGTATATACTCATGAAATGCCTGCCACGACGGGCTAGGCTACTGCAATCTGGAATGGAGACCCCCCGCCCCGGCGGGGGTGTAAGGGTTAAATAAGCTCTCCCCGACGTGGGTGGGTTTTGCTTTCTGACTTTGGTTTAGCTCCATACTTGCTCCAATTATGCTCCAATGCCTTCCGTTTTCAATCACTTGCCGCACCAACCACCCTACACATAAAACAATAATAAGCAAGTAAAAAATCAAGGTTTTAACAACGAATAAGCATGAACTAGAACCCGATTCGTGGATATAAAATCCACTTATCAAAATCCCCCAAACATAAACTGTGCTAGTCCTCGAGCACAAAACAAACTACATGCTATGCAATGCAATGAGATGTAATGTATCTAACTATATGTCTACGAATCCAACAGTATCACAAAATCAATTTTATTCCTTTGGCCTCAGAAAAATAAAGCAAACACTTCAACACTTCATATCAAAACCACTCAATAATTTATTATCAATCCTCGAATCTTAGACCATCATCACTGATATAGTGCGTGTGTGAGCAACATCTATGCTAACTGATTTTAATTCAAATTCAACACATAAACAATTTCTTATTAAGAATCATACAGAAAAACTCAAAAATTTCAAAAACAGACGAGTTCCCACTAAAATCAAATGTTTACCAGGATTAGGGGTCCGAATAGGGTATTCATGCTTTCTTTCTTTTTTCATTGATCCTCTTGGCCCTTATTTCCTTCATTTTTCTTTTTTTTCAATAGATGGTTGGTGAGTGCATTTTACGCTCCATCTCACGCTCGTGTTTATGGGGAGTATTTCTTCTCAACCCACCACAAGACTCAACTAGATAATATTTTCTTTTTTTTATGAAGCTTATATACCCTACTTTTTCCCCCAAACTTAGGTTCTTGCCTAATTTGTCGTCTTCACTGCCTATTCTTGTCATTCACTTATTTACACTAGCATTATCCTTTAGAAACTATTTATATATCAATTTAAACTAATTATAGACAATCGAAATTTTTTGCACACCTGTTACTAACATTACAGGAGGGCAGATTCGTCTTTCGGAGATAACCCTAGAAGAAAACTCACATCCATTCTGGATACTAACGGAATGTCTCAACCCTGAAACACACACCGGGAGTATCAATTCCAACCTCGGAGATAATCGCGAGTTTCGTCCTTGGAGATAAGCCCAAGGAATGCTGTTGCAGTTCCGGCGATAACTCCGGAAATGCTTGTTTCAAATGCATGCAATCAGCTTCAATCTCAGACCTTCTGCCGAGGCACTCATTTCAAAGACCCAGAGATAACATCGGGAAGACAGGCACACTTACAGATAACCTTGCAGAATTCAAACAGTTGTAGCAGTCCAATCTCAGATTTAACCCTGAGCAACGTCTGTTATCAGCCCAAATCGGAGATAACCCCGGTGAGGAGTCAAATCATCATCTTGCCACCTCAACCCCTGCGCGCCGTCTTAACATTTCATATATACATTTCTACACAACAATGTCCCACAAGAGCCAAGGAGTTCCAATCCCGAGTGACTATTACGCATGGCAGCACACCGAATAGAATTTGAAGCTTGAAGACCATGGGCATGGTCCCCTCTTCCTGACTTCGTACAACCTCTAATCCCATGTCATTGCGTAACTCTCGACAAAAGTAGTCCGAATATGGTCTTGTACACCTCGTTCGGATGCTCAGATTGAAGTTCTGCAAGTTTGAGCAGACATCATAGTGCACGAGTACACGCTTGAGGCGGCGGGACTCATGGAGCCGGGGCACCCGGCGGTCATGCAGTGCATCTGCTGCTCTGCAGTACACTGTGGCTCCCCCCACTATAAATAGAGGGCTTGGGGTGGCCATATTTAAGAGAAAAAAGGCGAGGAAGCCCTGTCTAATTTGCTCTGTACACACCCCATATTGAGTGTTTTCTCATTTTAAGCACCTGTTAACTCACATATAGCTATATTTTACCAACGAGAGCTGAGTGTTTATCCATCTAGATTTATAGAAGCCTGCGCTGGCAGCCCACTATAAGCCTTCTCACACTCTATAAAGCATTTCTCTTCATCTTTGTACACACTATTATTTACATTGAGAGTCGTGTTGTGTATATATGCCTAGACTTCGGTCTGTGGTTTTCATTTTTGTCTGTATATATATACTTATATGTGTATATATTTATATATGGAGTAACATTATCGAGTTATGCCTCGATTGAGCCTAGACTTATGTCTGGAGCGTTTATTTTCTTATATATATATATATAAACTGTTGTCAAACTCTGTCCGATGAGCCTGTA
The DNA here is from genome assembly GCA_020205615.1 of Panax quinquefolius. Taxonomy (NCBI): domain Eukaryota; kingdom Viridiplantae; phylum Streptophyta; class Magnoliopsida; order Apiales; family Araliaceae; genus Panax; species Panax quinquefolius. The sequence continues at coordinate 112,154,386 of CM035157.1, read as the reverse complement.
TTTTACATCCGGAGCGTTTATTTCTTATATATATATATATATATATACACTTATATATATGAACTGTTGTCGAACTCTGTTAGATGAGCCTGGGTTTTATATATAGAATGCGTTATTGCTTTTTATATATATATATATATATATATATATATATATATATATATACTTACATTTACATCGGGGCACGGAGTTTACTTCGTGGTGGTTGATCGTTTTTACTGCTTTCTTCACATTTCTGTCCCTCCTGGAGTTTACTTCGTGGTGGTTGATCGTCTTTTATAGCTTTATTTACTTTTCTGATCCCCCATGGAGGTGCTTCATGGTTGTTGATCATGTCCATATATATATATATATATATATATATATTTACCGCTTTTATATATTTACATTTCCGATCCCCCATGGAGGTGCTTCATGGTGGTTGATCATGTCTGAATATATATATATATATATTTATAGCTTTTATATATATAACTGCTTACTGCTTTTCATATAAATTACGACATCATGTGAGCCTAGGAATCATGTGATCACAGATTGAGTCTACTGAATCTAGATTAGGTTCCTGTGATGGACTTTTTCAGCTGTAAGCAACTTGTACATTATTTACAGTGTCTGAATTTCCTTAGATGGCTGCCATGCCCATGAGGAGTTCGACATCGCTGTATATTATTTTCTCGAAGATGCTTCGCATCTCAAAAATAAAAGCAAACAAGCCGAACATTTAATAATAAAATGGAAGTATAAAAAGGTCTCAGTTACTATTGAGCACAGGGTTTGAAAAACCTCTTTTTACAAAACTTCACTACTATATTATGTTTAAAACTGAATTATTTAAATTCAAACCCTTTGTATATAGGTGCAAACGAGGCCTCGTACTACTTCCAAATAAATTGCACATTGATCCACACACACACATTCATATAACCGTTTCTTGAAAAGTGGCGGTCACCGTGGCAACACAGATGTCGGGGGGTGCCTAACACCTTCCCTCCGCATAATCAAGCCCCCAAACCCAAATGAATCTCGATTTCACATACCCGTTTAGCAGTGTTACATCACTAGGTCAATATGCAAACCTTTTCTCGGTTGAGTTGGTGCAACCAGTTAAAAACACCAACTGGCAACTCTTAAAGTCAAATCGTAAACATTACACATGTCGGACCTTTTTCACTTGTTTTTTCAAACAAATCTCAACTAACAAGAGAACATCAAAGAACAAGTAACGAAAAGGGACAAATAAAAATCCCGACGTTGACAGGTGGCGACTCTGCTAGGGACTCTAGTAAGAGGGCTTAAGCCGCTATTACAAGCTTTTCAAAACTGTTATATGCTTGTGTGTGAATGTTGCATTTACATTTATGATGAATGTGTGCAAATGCATTTTACTTACTGCACTGTAATATATCTTTCTGTGATATTAGTGCTTCCCATATGTTATCATTTTCATAAAGGGCGAGACACATTGTATGTGAATGTATGTTGTGTGGTTCCTCCATCAGGAGGTTATTATGTCGGTGTTTGATTACTAGACTCGTTGGAAGACTAATTCAAACGAGGCTCTAGAAAGGCACCACCCAGATTCGCTCTAGTTGAAAGACTGGATTAACTTCCCGTCAAGTAAATTGCGATGATCTGGGAACCTTCATGCCAAAAAGCCGCGAGAGTAATCCTAAGATAGGTCAACCTCTGATAAACTAAACGTGGAGGAAAGTCTCTTTATGCTTTCCATTTTTTTCAATTACTTGTAAAAACATTTACTTGTAATTTTATTCCATGTTCATCTTTATGTAATGGAAAATATGAAGAATATTTGTGCATACATGACATGTTATCAAATAATGCCCGTTTTTGCAGGATGATATTCTTAAAATGGACACATAATGATAGCATTTATATTATCCCTAAAGATTAAACTACATATGTCTTTTGTAGGGAAACAATTGGGCCTGTTACTTGCTCAAAATCCAAAAAGGCCACGAGCCTACTGCCAATCATGTCTTCTTCTGACTAGTTTAATGCCGTTTCTCGAGAAGAATTTGATGGATTAAGTAAATAAATTACAGATTTAACTATCCTACTTAAAGAATTGCATCAATCTACTCAGGGTACAAAGATGCCTACACATATAGAATCCTCTGCACAAGGAGGAGCTCAAGGTTTGGATAAAACAAATCTAGAACCTCAGTTGGATACGACCAACAAAGACCCTGAAAACACCCATCTCAAAGGAGATCCATACACCAGTGATATGAGGAAGAAGGTCCTTCAAATGGAAGAAACTATCTGTGCTCTCAAAGGGATTGGAACACACGACATCATTTCATATGCTGATCTTTGCATATTCCCTGGTGTTCATTATCTAAAGAAATTTAAAACCCCTGACTTTGAAAAGTATGATGTATTAGGGGATCCTTACACACATTTGAAGGTGTTCATTGGAGAACTTGGATCTTATGCGGAAAATGAGAAGCTCAGAATGCAGCTGTTCCAAAAGAGTCTGACTGGAGAAGCCCGTTCATGGTATACCAGATTAGACAACTCAAAGATCCATAGCTGGGAAGGGCTAGCTCACACCTTCCTTACTCAATACAATTTTCAATCTCAGATGGCTCCTGACCGATACCAGATTACCAAGGTCAAGAAACAGTCCAATGAGTCTTTCAGAGAGTACACTCAAAGGTGGAGACGCCTTGCTACTCAAGTTATTCCTTCTATGATAGAGTCAGAAATGGTCATGACTTTCATAGACATACAGGAAGCTCCTTTCTATGAGAGAGTCTTAGCTTGTATTGGCAAACCATTCTCTGAAATGATCAAGCATGGAGAGATGGCTGAGATGGGATTGAAGTTCGGTAAGATTCAAGACCTAGCTGCACTTAAAGCAATTGCTGAGCACATCCAGTCCGGATCTTATGGAAACAACCCCCGAAGGGTCCATAAAAAGAAAGAGGAGGATGTTTCCTTGATACTACAAGGTCAAAAAGGCAGTCAGAACTTGCCTATACAGAGGAGAAACTACTCCCTTTTCCAAGCACAGTCTTCAAACCCTCCATTGCCTAAGAGTGGAGAAGCAAATAGACCTCGAACATTCACACCCTTAGGGGATTCCCTCGAGAATATTCTTGCTCTTCTGACTACTCAGAAGAAAATCACACATCTTCTTCCACCAGCCAACCCTAATAGGAGGGGTTTTAATTCTACTCGGAAGTGTGCTTATCATGCCGGGGTACCTGGACATGATAATAAAGATTTTTGGGCCTTGAAACACAAGATCCAAGATTTAATAGATAACAGTGAGATAGTGGTTACCGAACCAGATCAGCCTCATGTGCAAGACAACCCTCTTCCTCAACACAAAGAAGAAGAGATTAACATGATTAGTTGGAGCAGTGGACAGAGTTCCAATTTTAATGGTGAATCATCCCAGACCATCAAAGATGGTGTTAGAAGATGGGATTACGCAAAGTTTCAATTTTTTATGGAACAAAAGATGAAAGCTCTTTTCAAGCAAATTGAATAATTGGCAGAACTGGTGATCTATCAGCATCAAGTCACACGCCAATTAGTCAGCCAGGAGCATTCCTATGTCCTTCCTTTTGTTATGAATGCTCCACCATCACCTTCAAAAAGTGAAGCTATGGAGGATAAGGTTGCGAAGAGAGAAAATGTTAAAGCCTGTCAGGATTTTGCTAATCAAAGGGAATTTATATACATGGGCCAACCTATGGAGGAGATATTTTAGATGCTAATAAACGAAGGAGGAATCACCTCCCTTCTACCTCCAATTAATCCTCGTTAAATATGGTTTAATTCTGATGGAGTTTGTCAATATCATTCACATTCTCGCGATCACAACACATAAGAATGCTGGGCACTTCGCCACCTTATTTAGAATTTAGTTGACAGCGGTGTCCTACAAATGGCAGACGATGACACTGTGCTACTCGAGAGTGGGAATACATGTCCTACCAAATGGAAGGGATCAGTAGTAGTTATATCCGCTGAGGCTGATGAGACTGTCAAACCATTTTCCATACAAGCAATTCAACTCAAAGGAGCTGACAATCCTTTGAAAGTGGCACACCAGAGCCAATTTCTTTACCCTTCAGACCACAATATCCTGTTGTCAGCTTACACAAAGTCCCATGGAATTATGGAGAAGCTGAAGGATCCACGTCTCATACTACTGCTACAATGTTGAAGGAAAATCCACTGTATCTTCCTCAGCGGGTTATGAAGCCCACCTTCAAAGCAAAGGGGAAGATTCCCATAGAGAAGATTGAAAAATTCCTCTGCACTATGGGGCATAATGAAGCCAAGGTGGTTTTAAGCTTAAGAGAAGCTCTACATCAGATCTCAATACTGGACTTGGTTTTCTCTTCCGAGGATCATAAGAAGATTTTATTGAAGGTTTTGGAAGAAGCCTACTTGCCAAAATCAGTGGATGTGGAAAAATTCAACATCTGGTTGATCACATTTTTAACAACAATGTGATATCCTTCACTGATGACGATATACCGCCTGAAGGGCCAGATCATTTTAAGCCATTGCACATTGCAGTTTTGTCCTCCGGGTATATGTTAGCTGTAGTTCTAATAGATGGAGGTTCGTCTCTGAATATCTGTCCTTATGCCACCTTGGTGAAGATGAACGTAAATCTCAAACGAATCCGAAGCAGTCATACAGTTATCAAAGCTTTTGATGGATCCCGACGAAATTCTGTCGGAGAGATTGAGCTGCCAATTGAAATTGGTCCAAACACATTTAATGTATCCTTTCATGTCCTCAAAATAGATTAAGGATACAACCTGCTATTGGGGAGACCATGGATCCACATGGCTGGAGCCGTCCCTTCTACACTGTGAGACCCTGAATTTTATAAAATAAAGTATTCAATTTTTCTATTTGGGTGAATAGTTAAATTGATAAAACTTTAAAGTTAAGGGTGACTTTTGAAAAATTTTCAAAGTAAGCAAGTTGTCATAAAATAATTGGTGGTAAAATACGCGTGGTTGCATAGTAGCACACGGTATTGATGATTAATGCTTACGTGAGAATTCACTTAGTTTGATTCAATTATTGACGATATTTTTTATATTATTAAATCAATAATTGAGATAACAAAGTTATTAATATTATTATTTGCAATATTAACGATGTCTAGAAGTTCTGCCAAGGAGAGGTTTGGTCACCTAATTGCGTGCCAATAGAGATAAATCCTTAATGGAAAGCCCCCTCTTTCCTAGGAACGACCTGGTCGATTAATAGTGTAAATTATAATAATGATGATGAAGTTTTGTTTTATTAGTATTATTAATGTAATAAAACAGAAAAGCTTTTTATATAAAACAGAATACTTTTATAAAGTTATTCATTTTATTAGACTATAAATAGAATATATTATATTCAATTATGCATAGTGTTTTGCATAGTAAAATCTTTTTATATAAAAGGAATACTTTTATAAAGTTATTTATTTTATTAGACAATAACTAGAATTTATTATATTATGCATAGTGTTTGTATAAGTACTGCATAGTGTTTGCATAGTAAAATCTTTTTTATATAAAACAAAATACTTTTATAAAGTTATTCATTTTATTAGATTATAAATAGAATATATTATATTTTATTTAAAAGATTTTGTTTTATTAGAATATTATATAGTAAACCAATCTGGACCGTCCGTTTAAAAGTAAATCAATTTGGACCGTTCAGGAATTAGTTACTATTTAGTCCATTCTCCTATAAATAGAAGCTCATTCCTTCATTATTTCTTACGAATTAATTGAAACTCTAGAAGAGAAACTATAGAGAGAAAGAAGAAAAGTATTATGCTACTTCACTACTCCTATATCCAGTTTGTTCTAAGGTAAGAGATGTTATTTGTTGTACTCGTAAGGGATATTATTTCTTTCGTATTCACGAAGAGAACTTCTGTTATTCCATTCATTATTATTCTGTTGGAATAACCTGTATATGCGGACTACCCTATACATGGTGAAATTCTTCTATTATTCCATTCCTTATTATTATGTTGGAATAACCTGTCTATGCAAAGTACTGCATACATGGTGAAATTCTTCTATTATTCTGTCAGAATATCCTGTCTGTGTGTTTACGCCTGACCTGGTTCCATTCTTTATTATTCTGTTGGAATATCCTGTCAGTGTGAATTACGCCTGACCTGGTTCCGTTCTTTATTATTATGTTGAGAATAACCTATCTGTGCGATCTATCGCATGCTTGGTGAATTCTTCAATTATTCCATTTTTTATTATTCTGTTGGAATAACCTGTCTATGTGGATTACCACATGCATGGTGAATGATCCTTTGTATTCATTTCTTATTAATTTGTGAAAATGATCTGTTTACATAGATTATGATGAAAGTCATAATATAAGCATTAGACTGATGAAAATCATGGGTATATGTAGTATTAGTAAGTGTTATGAGGAGTAATGTTGGTTATTATGTGAAAATATGAAAGTTTCTTAGAAATCACAAAGGGTGGAAAATCAGATTTTGGGAGAAAATGGAACATGAAATTCAATTGACCATATCTCCTAGTATATTTTGAATTTTTGAGTGTGGTTAAGTTCTAGAGTTAGATCTATGAGTTTTTTAACTTATTAAGGTGGAATCACGGGAAAAGGTGTTGTAGATTTTTGTGTGGACTAATTTTAGCAAAGGAGTCAAAAGCTGCAAATTATGAAAAAGCTACTGCCCAGAAATTTAAAAGGGAATTTTTGGCCACTTAATTTATGAGAAAAAATTCAGCCTTTTGGGACATGGAAATGTATGTTATAAAGTACCTCCTTTCCAAAAATGAGCTCATTCCGACTTAAAATGAGCAAGTTATGACCATTTCAATATTTAGGTTTTTCCAACGAAAAATGCTATAACCGGAGTTCTATAACTCCGATGACCATGAAATTTAAACTAGGAGATCACGTTAACATGTGTAAGATCCTGCCAAGATTTGGGAATTTCTGGAGTTAAACTTGAGGTAGCTAATTTCTTAAGGAATTAATTAGAAATTGATTTATGAAAAATAGTAAATGAATTTTAAAAATTCTGAGAAAAATATATGTTCAATATGGGACTATATTCTGCTAAATCCCAGAAAAGAAATATTTTTGGGACTGATTTGGTATTTTTCATGAAAATGCACTAGTTATGAGTATATGAGTTAAATATGTTATGTGAAGTTGAAAAATTGATAAATAGGATTTTATGGCTTGGAAATCCTATATAGGGTATATGCAAATTTTTGATAAGGGATTTGATCATTGGTGATGAAATCTTATGAGTATGGCATTTTTGAATGATTAAATGCATTATTTGGTAAAGTGTAAACAATTAAAATAAATTGTTTATAAGTTTAAGAAATAATTAAAATATTGTTATAATATTAATGATATTAGATTATGAGATTATTAAGTGATTGATAACATTGGGATATTCTTGAACCCTGGATAATTTATATTATAAATGTTTTAATATTTATCCTTTATCTTATTTGATTAATTCTTTATATCGTTGTCATGATCCTCATGCTTATATTGTGTTGAAAGTCATCTGTGACTTACGTGCATAGATGGACTTGGTATGATTATGACCAGAGAGTATTCGGTATAATCATGACCGTAATATTATAAATGATGTGGTAAAAGTCATCTTTGGCTCGTAGTGCATAGATGGACTTAGTATGATTATGACCAGGGATTATTCGGTATAATCATGACCATAATTTAAAACACGAATATCCTTGGCCCGTAGTGCATGGATAATTCGTGGTCGTGATACTATTAAGCTGAGTCTCAGCATTATTGGTTTTACAGTTGTATATCTTTGGCCTGTAGTGCAAAGATGATTTATTGGTTATTGGATTTCTGATTGTATATCTTTGGCTGTAGTGCAAAGATGAAGCTATTGGTTATTAGTTATCTGATTGTATATCTTTGGTACAGTAGTGCAAAGATGAATTTATTAGTATGATTATGGAGCAGGAATTGTGATTTGGTATAACCATGATTTTTGATGTTTGGTGAAGATAGGTGATGAAAATTATCTTCGATCACAGGTGCGAAAAAGAATTCAGAATCACAATTATGATTATGAGTTATTCATATGATTGTTGACATGAATTGTTGATTGATGTTACAGGGATAAAATATTATTGGTGGACTTTTAACATGGAGAAGATAATAGACCTGAAGGTCTATTTGACTCTTTTAATGGATTGCTCGTTCCGCTGCAACTATGGTTGAAATGTTTTATCATCTACCATATGTTCTAAATCTCTGATTTATTATTGACGAAAGCTATTGATAATTTAATTATCTTTAGTTATGATATTCTTTACTGGGCTAGTTGTGCTCACCCTTTTGCTTTATAATTCCTTTCAGGTAACAAGAGTGTAGCTGGGTCGAGCGGAGGTAACAGGGGAATAGAACGGTGGTCTATAGCTGTTGAGGTTTTTCCTAAATAGTATGGAAATAATTTTATTGAGAACTTAAGATAAGTGTGTCGTATTGTATACGTCATTTCATATTTAATTTTGGTGAATCGAATAGGGTGAGTCGAACCTAACTTTGGAAGGGTGTTTTGTCACTATCATACAAGATGTCTAATGACATACAACCTCATGTTATCATAAGACAGAGTTGTGCACATCCACTTGCTGAGTATATCTACGAGCACTACCTATATAACCTCGGAGTTTGGTTAAAACATAATGTTCAATTGCAGACGGTGGAGATAGTTATATGTCAAGAGAAGACTCACCATTGGAAGGAACATGATAGTAATCTTCTCGTTTTTCTTTAGGGTCTATTGGGTCAACCAAGGATAATTCTCTGGACATATGATATCTATCATAACTTAGATTCATGGCCTCCTATGTATGAAGGTTTCCTTGAGCACTTCCCAAACATTTTAATTTCTAAAACAGTTTTTGATTGTACCTTTATGTAAGGTGCAATTGTGACATGAGTCAGAGTTGGTATATATATTTGTATTTAAACTCACAGTATACATGTCGTAAGTATTTTTGCTGACGATGGTTGTATAAATGAAGTTGTCAGTAGTGTATTTTCTGGCGATTCAAGATGGGTGATGTATACCTATTTTGGGGGCGTCACATTTGGTATCAGAGCTTAGGGATATGGTCGCTGGCGGAGATATGAGTCTAGAACTAGGAGGGGAGAGACGAGTAATATACTTCGCTAGTGTGTGACTTACCTAAGCTAAAATTGTTTACTTGATAAGTTGACAAATTATGATATGTCAATTAACCTTGTTTTAAAGTATATTCTTGAATGATATCTGAAACACAGGAGATGAGCAATGGGAAAATCATGACACAGAGGAAATAACCGGGAAGGAACAATTCGAAAAGAAAGCAAGGTATTCTCATCTCTTCAAAATACCAGGTACGTACGTAAATTTTGAGGGCAAAATTTCATGAGGGGAGATTGTGAGACCCCGAATTTTATGAAATAAAAGTATTCAATTTTTCTATTTTGGTGAATAGTTAAATTGATAAAAGTTTAAAGTTAAGGGTGACATTTGAAAAAATTTCAAAGTAAGCAAGTTGTCATAAAATAATCGGTGGTAAAATACGCGTGGTTGTGTAGTAGCACACGATATTGATTATTAATGCTTACGTGAGAAGTCACTTAGTTTGATTCAATTATTGACGATATTTTTTATATTATTAAATCAATAATTAAGATAACAAAGTTATTAATATTATTATTTGCAATATTAACGATGTCTAGAAGTTACGCGAGGAGATGTTTGGTCACCTAATTGCGGCGCATGATAGGGAGAAATCTTTATTGGAAGCCCCTCTTTCACAGGAGCGACACAGTCGATTAATAAAGTGAATTATAATAATGATGATGAAGTTTTGTTTTATTAGTATTATTAATGTAGTAAAAGCGAAAAGCTTTTTTATATAAAATGAATACTTTTATAAAGTTATTCGTTTTATTAGACTATAAATAGAATATATTATTTTCTATTATGCATAGTGTTTTGCATAGTAAAATCTTTTTATATAAAAGCGGAATACTTTTATAAAGTTATTTGTTTTATTAGACAATAACTAGAATTTATTATATTATGCATAGTGTTTGCATAGTGCTGCATAGTGTTTGCATAGTAAAATCTTTTTATATAAAATAAAATACTTTTATAAAATTATTCGTTTTATTAGATTATAAATAGAATATATTTTATTTTATTTAAAAGATTTTGTTTTATTAGAATATTTTATAATAAACCATTCTAGACCGTCCGTTTAAAAGTAAATCAATTTGGACCGTTCAGGAATTAGTTACTATTCAGTCCATTCTCCTATAAATAGAAGCTCATTCCATAATTATTTCTTAAGAATTCACTGAAACTCTAGAGAGAGAAACTATAGAGAGAAAGAAGAAAAGTATTCTGCTACTTTACTACTCCTATATCCAGTTTGTTCCAAGGTAAGGGATGTTATTTGTTGTACTCGTAAGGGATATTATTTCTTTCGTATTCATGAAGAGAACTTCTGTTATTCCATTCTTTATTATTCTGTTGGAATAAGCTGTATACGCGGACTACCCTATACATGGTGAAATTCTTCTATTATTCCATTCCTTATTATTATGTTGGAATAACTTGTCTATGCAATCTTTGCATACATGGTGAAATTCTTCTATTATTCCATTCTTTATTATTACGCGGAATATCACATGCATGCGTTACGCATGACACTGGTTCCGTTCTTTATTATTCTATTGGAATATCACCGCCGGTCATGTAATTACGTCGACACGGTTACATTCTTTATTATTACATTGAGAATAACTTTGTGCATGCGATCTATCGCATGCATGGTGAATTCTTCAGTTATTCTGTTCTTTATTATTCTGTTGGAATAACTTGTCTATGTGGATTACCACATGCATGGTGAATGATCCTTTGTATTCATTCCTTATTAAATTGTGAAAATGATCTGTTTACGTGGATTATGATGAAAGTCATAATAAAAGAATTGGACTGATAAAAATCATGGGTATATGTAGTATTAGTAAGTGTTATGAGGAGTTATGTTGTTTATTATGTGAAAATATGAAAGTTTCTTAGAAATCACAAAGGGTGTCATATTTTGGGAGAAAATGGAACATGAAATTCAATTGACCATGTCTCCTAGTATATTTCGAATTTTTGAGTGTGGTCATGCTGGTTGATTTCACAATCAATGATTTTGTGCAAGTGTACACAGTCAACAAGTAATAAAGTGATAAGATAGAGTGTCGATCCCACAGAGAATTCTAATCAATAAATTCCAACTACTAGTACTATATCAATTCAATTTTATTTAAACAACCATAAATTGTGATTTTTTGAATTAAGAGAACTAAATTAACAATTAAAAGAGATTATTCTAAAATAAATCAAATAAGTAAAACTAAGATTTTAACGAATGAATTCAGATGAATAAAGATTAAGACTCCAATATTCTCAATTATGAACTATAAACCAATTATCCAATTATCCCAATTATTATGTCTACTGAATTATTAACAGGAATTCTCAAATGCTAAAAATTATTTTCCAAGTGATCAAATGACTTCTATTTAATCCAGATTAATCTTGCTATATTCCTATGCAGAACAATTGAATTAAACTCCTTCAATCCCAATTCCTTATGTGTTACATACGGTGAACATATATTTCCATTCAATTCACAAACCTAATTATTCACCATGCAAATAACTAAGTCACATGTTATCATGCCCAGTTCTAACCCTAGAATTCCTCTTTCAATTCCTTCTAGAGTAACAAGGTAATTACTGATCAGATAATTAATCAATAAGCTCAAGACAAGATAAACAATTCAATTTGACACAAATAATTGGAATAAATTAAATAACAAATTTATAGACAAAAGGTTCAATTGAAATCTTAATTAAAGAATTAATTCATAACTAATGAATTAAAACCAAGAATTCACAACTGAATAGACATTAAAAGATAAAAGTATGATAAGAGAAGAGAATAGAATCTGTTGTCAGCAAATCTGATGCTCCCCTCTTGCTCTTGCTCTTGCTCTTGATCTTCAGTGTTCTTCAATTTGCTTCAATCTCCAAAAATAATAAGAACTAGGGTTTATATTCTAATCTAATGGAGTGTTTTATCTACTCTAATCTATGTAATCTCCCTTTATTTTATGCCTTACATCATGTATTTATAGGTTACAAGTCCAATTTTTAGCTTAGGAACAAACCCAATTCAATTTGGAGTCAAAAAAGTGTCAAAATTCACCCCAAAACGCGTCCAAGCTTGACTAAACACTTCCCCAGCACCCCAGCGCTAAGAACGGCGCTGGAACACTACCCCCTAGCGCCCCGGCGCTACAAATAGGCATGAAATGGGCGCCCCGGCGCTGGGGCCTTTTCAGAAAATTTCTGCTCTGATGTCCTTTGGGAAAATGGCCATAACTTCTTCGTCCAAACTCCGATTTTAATGATTCAAGATGTTCCGGAAAGAGGAGACGTAGATCTACAACTTTAATGCTTTGCGTTTTTCTAAATAAGGGACATAGAAATGTTCAAATTAGCTCTGAAGTGACTATTGTGTAAATAGCAAGCCAAAAACGCGAATCTAGCCACCCCAAACGTCGATCCAAGTAACTTTTGTCCCAATTCCTACAAAACAACATAAAACATGCATGAATAGACACAAACACTTAAAATCAACCAAAAGATTAAGCTCAAACGCACTCAATTATGAGTATAAAACTCACTCATCAAATACCCCCAAACTTAATCCTTTGCTTGTCCTCAAGCAAAAACACAAAAGAACTAAAAATAAACAAACTAACTCAACTACATGAATGCATATGCATGATCTACTTTCTAATATACCTATGAACCCAGTAATAAATCAATATGATATATAGCAACAGGCCTCAAAGATACCAATGATACTCAAACAATATATCTAATCAATTAGTCAATCCAAACCAGTCATCACCCATGTTGTGTGTGTGTTCTTGTTAACCATTCTAACCAACCACAATTCAAGATAATCACATAACAAACTTCTTAGAAGGAAAATTTTAGTTCTAATTCAAATACTTTTGTGAACATGACAACTTCGCTTAAAACTAAGCAATTACCAAGTCTTAGGGTAAATACAAGATTTATTTCTACTTTTATTCAACCACGAGGGCATTTTTGCTCTTTCTCGTGTTTTATTCATTTTTTTATTTTTCTCATGGCTGTGCAATGTCCTATTCCCTTAGGCTTTGCAGTGCTACCTTAACGAGCTTTCGACCAACGACTCCTAAGCCATTAAGACCTTAGGGCGCTAGGTGTAAAGACAATCCCCTCGGGCTTACTTACTCAAGTAACAAAGGCCATAAAACTAGACAAGCATGCCACGGTGTTTATTCTCTCTTTTTTTCTTTTTCTGGATTTTTTATTCTTTTTTTTTTCTTTTCATCATTTCTTTTTTTTCTTTTTGTAATATATATATCCCATAGATTCCCCCAAACTCAAGCTTTTACGTCATTCCAACCTTTACTGCCAGTTCACTAATTTCTTTAAATTTTAACCAAGATTTTCCCTCAGAAACAAATTATGAAACCGTTAAACCAAGTGGATTAAAAAAGTTAAACTTTAAGTGCTAACCGGTTACATAAGTTTAAGACAGGATCAGATTATCATCATGATTAAAATTAGAACTCATCATCAATTATCAAGACTATTCAAGTTAACATGCAAAACCAATCATATCATAGGCCGAGCTAAGACCACACCAACCGATCACACAGATTCATGCAAAAAAAAAATGCAATTATACTACATGAACACATACTAATGCAACACATATATGAATATGCAAATAACTACCATGTATTATATGCAACCTAAAAAATACACAATGCTAACACATAAAAAAAATGAACTACCATGCAGATAACTAACTATATGCAATACGACACTAAAGTGCCCCCAAACTTAAACTAGACATTGTCCTCAATGACTAAAATAGAAAAATTAAAGTAGAGGACTTCCCTGAAAATATAGCAATCTTCCTCTTTGTCCGCTAAGTTTGGAGAATAGGCTAGGCACGTGGAACAAATTGGGCACCACACTTGAATTTAACTTGAATAACCTGTAAAACCATGATAGAAGCAATTTTATTAAATCCTAAATAAATTCAAATTCAAAACTACTAATATAAAACCTAATAAAAACTAAAAATAAAAATTAAACTTGGGTTGCCTCCCAATAAGCGCTTGTTTTATAGTCTCAGCCTGACTTCTTCAATTCTCTATCCAATTCCCCTACGAAAATTGAGGAACCCTCCATCCATCAGAAGCAATTTCTCTTTTGGGAGGTTCCCATTATCAAAAGCCCTTGAATTAAAGTCACCTAGCATGCTTTTTGTAGATAGGTTCCCTATTAAGAACGTCCAACAACTAGTTGTTTTCTCCATTATGTCTATGATCAGATTAGGGCATTGAAGCTTAATAAACATAATGGGATCTTCCTCTATCTTCTCCTTTTCATCCCACCATGACTCCATAAATCGTATTTAGCTCTTATGTCACAAAGAGCTTTCTTGATTTACACATGACTGCCAATTAGGAATGGTTTTGCAAAACTGCCCGGATTCTTGAACTTTGGTGGAGGAGGCACATGGGATACTAATGAAATCGGCTCATCTTCATTGAATCTTACACTTAACTCTTCGTTGATCTCCTTTTCTTGGTTCCCAATTGTTTCCTCTCTTTCAACATCCAGTGGCTCATTTAGATGCAGATTTTGTTCGGGCTCTCCATCAGTCTCGGAATCCATGTCATAGGGCTAAGTGTATTGAGGACAAATGTTTGAGGCATTGGTTAGTTGTTCCATTTGATTTTCTAGATTCTTTATCGACGCACCTTGTCTTTTCATATTCATATCTACTTGATTCAATAACTTGTCTTGTTCATCGATCTTTTTGTCAGTAGCTCTAATGAATTTTTCCAAAGCTTCTTCCCAACTTGATTTCCTCTCTGGCTGTTGTTGAGTCTGATTTTGAAATCCAGATGTGTTTTGCTATCTAGGTGCTTGAGCTTGATTGTTACTCCATGAAAAATCCGGGTTATACCCCCAATCCTGATGATAGTTGTTGGGATAGACATAATTATTGGGGTAATCACCACCATACTATACCGACTAAAAACTGATGGTGCACTGATGACTCCTATGATTTCCAGCACAATAATCACAAGTAACCGCCACACTTTGACGACGTTGTGCTTCAAAAGCGTCTAACCTCCTCAAAAGTGTCTCAATCTGTGTTGACAATGCAGAAAGTGTCGCGAGTTTGTCAATCTCTGCTCCCCTTGACCGAGTCATTTTTGCCATCCTTCGAATCTGTTGGGCTGTGATAACCTCCAACATCTTCGAATTTGCCTCAATATGTATTGGCTCTACAGAAAATGTATTAAGTCCATCAATCCCTATTTCCCTTGGTTGAGTTATGTTCGTGTATGGCCATTGATACGCAAAGTCATCCATGGTACCTAAAAAGAGAGAAATATAGGAAGAGAATAAAAAATAAAAATAAAAATGTTTAAATTAAGACTAATTTGATTGAAATTAATATTGGTAAATAATTATTAAATTAATTCCCCAGTAACGGCACCACAAACTTGTTGGTTGATTTCACAATCAATGATTTTGTGCAAGTGTACACAGTCAATGTAGACACTCAAAATTTTCTGCACTCCTATTAATAACATTATAGGAGGGTAGATTTGTCTTTTGGAGATAACCCTGAAAGACAGCTTACATCCATTCTAGATACTACCGAAGTTGGGCCCAACCCGAAACACAAACCAGGAACATCATCTCAAACCCGAACACACACAGGAATAAATATTTCCAATCTAGGAGATAACCCCGAGATATCTGAGATCAAAAGACCAACAACAACACCAAGAAGAGGACGATTACATCTCGGCGATAACACCGCGACGCTCAATTCCAGTCCCAGAGAAACACTGGGAGTAGCAACCCCATCCTTGGTGATAGCCCCAAGAGATGCCACTGCAGTTCCGACGATAACCCAGGAAATGCTTGTTTCAAACATATGCAATCAGCTTCAACCACATACATCCTATCGAGGGACACACACCTCAGACCCAGAGATAACAACGGGCAGACAGGTACATCCACAGATGACAGTGAGACATACAAACAAGCAGCAGTCCAATCTCAGATGTAACCCAGAGCAACGTCTACTTTCCGCTTAAACCGGCGATAACCCCGGTGAGGAGTCACAACGTCATCTTACAATCTCAATAAGATGATATCGCGACATACCAACAAGTAGTCCAATCTCAGCTGTAACCCTGAGCAACGTCTACTTTTAACTCAAACCGGCGATAACCCCGGCGAGGAGTCAAACGTCATCTTATTCCTTTGATAATGGCACGTCGTCTCAACACTTAATACATACATACATACAACAATGTCCCACAAGAGCCGAGGATTGACAATCCCGAGTGACTATTACGCGTGGCAGTACTTTGGATAGAATTTGAAGCTTGAAGATCATAGGCATAGACCCATCTTCCTGACTTCGTACAACCTCCAATCCATGTCATTGCGTAACTCTCGACACAAGCAGTCCTAAGAAAGTCAGATATACCTCGTTCGGATGCTCGGATTGAAGTTCTGCAAGTTCGAGCAGACATTATAGTGCATGAGTGCACGTACTATGAGACAACGGGATCGACGAGGCTCGGATGCATCACGACCAGCCGCAGGTACAATTGTGGCTATCGCAGGTGTACCTACGGCCATCCGTCTATATATACAAGCCTTGGGGTCAGCCATTTGAGAGAGGAGGAAGGGAAAAAGGCGAGGAAGCCCTGTCCATTTACTCTGCATACACATCTTTTGAGTGTTTCCTCACTTCTAAACACTAGTTAGCTCATATATAGCTATCTTTTATCCGGCGGGAGCTGAGTGTTTATCCATAGAAAGCAATAGAAGTCTACTTTGGCAGCCCACTGTAAGCCTTCTTATATTCTATTAAGCCTTCTTCTCATATTAGCACACACTGTTGTACACGTTGAGAGTCGCGTGAGTGTGTTTGCCCGGACTTCGGTCCGTGGTTTTCATTTCTGTCTGTATATATATACTTATATATATATGTATATATTTCATATATGGACTAACATTATCGAGTTATGCCTCGATTGAGCCTAGACTTCTGTCTGGTGCATTTAATTGCTTCTATATATATACTTATATATATAATTGTTGTCGGACATATCCGATGAGCCTGGATTTACATCCGGTACGTTTACTGTTTTTATATATATATATTTGCGCACACACACACACACACACACACACACACACACATATATATATATATATATTTACATTCATGTTCGGCCTGGAGTTTACTTCGTGGCCTTTTATAGCTTTATTTACATTTCGTCACGCTGGAGTTTACTTTGTGGCGGTTGATCACTTCTGACTTTATTTACATTTTCGTCCCACGGAGTTTACTTTCGTGGTGGTTGATCATGTCATATATATATATATATTTACGTTTTTATATATTTACATTTTCGATCCCCATGGAGTTGCTTCGTGGTGGTTGATCATGTTTGTATATATATATTCTGACTTTTATATATAAAGCGCTATCGCTTTCCATACAAATTGCAGTATCATGTGAGCTTAGTAATCATGTGATCACATGTTCTGTTTACTGAATCTAGATTCGGTTCCCATGATGGACATTTTTCAGTTGTAAGAAGCCTGTACATTATTTTACAGTGTCCGAATTTCCTTGGATGACTATCATGCCCATGAGGAGTTTGGCACTGCTGTATATTATTTTCTCGAGAATGCTTCGCATCTCAAAAATAAAAGCAAACAAGCCGAACATTTAATAATAAAATGGAAGTATGAAAAGGTCTCAATTCCTATTGAGCACAGGGTTTGAAAAACCCCTTTTACAAAACGACATTGCTACATCTTGGTTAAAACTGAATTTTTCTATAAAATTCAAACCTTGTGTATATAGGTGCGAACGAGGCCTCACACTACTTTCAAATAATTACACATTGATCCACATATACACACACACACACACACACATTCATATAACAATTTCATTGAAAAGTGGCGGTCACCGTGGTAACACGGATGTCGGGGGGTGCCTAACACCTTCCCTGCGCATAATCAAGCCCCAGGACCCAAAATGAATCTCGGTTTCATAGACCCGTTTAGCAGTGTTAAATCACTGGGTCAATGTGCAAACCTTTTTCGATTGCATTGGTGCAACCAGTTAAATACATCAACTGGCGAATCTTAAAGTCAAATCATCAACATTATACATGTCAGACCTTTTTCACTTATTTTTTCAAACAAATCTCACATTAACATGAGAAAACCAAAGAACAAGTAATGAAAAGGGACACTCAAAAATCCCGACGTCGACAGGTGGCGACTCTGCTGGGGACTCTAGTAAGAGGGCTTAAGCCGCCATTACAAGCTTTTCAAAATTGTTATATGCTTGTGTGTGAATATTGCATTTACATTTATGATGAATGTGTATGAATGCATTTTAATTACTGCACTGCTAAATATCTATCTGTGATATTAGTGCTTCGCACATGTCATCATTTTGCAAAAATGGTGAGACACGTTGTATGTAAATGTATGTTGTGTGGTCCCTCCACTAGGAGGCTATCCTGTCGATGTTTGATTACTGGACTTGTGGGAAGAATGATTCCCCAGGGCTCATGAAAGGCACCACTCAGATTCGATCCAGTTGAACGACCGGATTAACTTCCCATCAAGTAGATTGCGATGATCTGGGAACCTTCATGCCGAAAAGCCGCGAGAGTAACCCTAAGATAGGTCAGCCTCTGATAAACTAAACGCGGAGGGAAGTCTCTTCATACTTTCCATTTTAAATTACCTGTAAAAACATTTACTTGTAATTATATTCCATGTTCATTTATATGTAATGGAAAATATAAAGAATATATGTGCATGCATGACATGTTATCAATTAACAACAATAGGTTTTGGGAGACAAAATTCTAAAGCGGACATGTTATGATAACATTTATATTACCCTAAGACTAAACTACGTAAGTCTTTTGTAGGGAAGCAATTGGGCCCGTTACCCATTTAAAGTCCAAAAAGGCCACAGGCCTACAACCAATCATGTCTTCTTCTGATCAGTCTAATGCTATTTCCTGAGAAGAATTTAACGAATTGAGTAAACAAATCACAGACTTGGCTGTCCTACTAAATGAGTTACACCAGTCTACTCAAGGTACAAAGATACCTACACATACAGAATCCTCTACACAAGGAGGAGTTCAAGGTCTGGAAAAAATAGTTCCAAAACATCAGTTGGATACAACCAACAAAGACCCTGAAAACACCCATCCAGACACCGGTGATATTAGGAAGAAAGTCTACCAGATTAGACAACTCTAAGATCCATAGCTGGGAAGAGCTGGCTCACGCCTTCCTTACTCAATACAGTTTTCAATCTCAGATGGCTACTGACCAGTACCAAATCACCAAGGTCAAGAAACAGTCTAATGAGTCATTTAGATAGTATGCTCAAAGGTGGAGGCGCCTTGCTGCTCAAGTTATTCCTTCCATGACAGAATAAGAAATGGTCATGACCTTCATAGATGTACAGGAAGCTCATTTCTATGAAAGAGTTCTAGCTGGTATTGGCAAACCATTTTCTGAAATGATCAAACCATTTTCTAAAATGAGATGGCTAAGATGGGATTGAAGTCCGGTAAAATTCAAGACCTAGCCGCTCTTAAAGCTGTTGCTGAGCACATCCAGTCCGGATCTTATGAAAACAACCCTCGGAGGGTCCATAAAAAGAAAGAGGAGGATGTTTCCTTGATTCTACAAGGACAAAAAGGCAATCAAAGCATGCCTATGCAGAGGAAAAACTACTCCTCTTTTCCAGCACAATCTTCAAACCCTCCATCGCCTAAAAGTGGAGAAGTAAAGAGACCTCGAACGTTCACACCCTTAGGGGACTCGCTCGAGAATATTCTTGCTCTTCTGACTGCTAGGAAGAAAATTACACATCTTCTTGCACCAGCTAACCCTAATGGGAGGGGTTTTAATGCTACTCAAAAGTGTGCTTATCATGCCGGGGCACCTAGACATGATACTCAAGATTGTTGGGCCTTGAAGCATAAGATTCAAGATCTGATAGACAATGGTGAGATCGTGGTCACCAAACCAGATCAACCTCATATGCAAGACAACCCTCTTCCTCAACACAAAGAAGAAGAGGTCAACATGTTCAGTTGGAGCACTGTACAAGGTTCCAATTCTAACGGCGAATTATCCCAACCCATCAAAGACGGTGTTGACAAATGGGATTATGAAAAGTTCCAGTTTACCATGGAATGGAAGATGAAAGCTCTTTCCAAACAAATTGAACAATTGGCAGAACTGGTGACCCACCAGCATCAAGTCACACGCCAATTAATCAGGCAGGAGCATGCCTATCTTCTTCCTTTTGTTATGAATGCCTCCTCACCACCTTCAGAAAGTGAAGCTATGGAGGATAAGGTTGTGAAGTGAGCAAATGCTAAAGCCCGTCGGGATTTTTCCAATTAGAGGGAATTCACCTATTTGGGCCAATCTATGGAGGAGATACTACAGATGTTGATCAATGAAGGAAGAATTACCTTCCTTCTCCCTCCCATCAATCCCCGCTCAGGGCGGTTCAATCCTAATGAAATGTGTCAATATCATTAACATTCTCACGGTCACAACACAGAAGAAAGCTGGGCACTCCGCCACCTCATTTAGAATCTTAATGATAGCGGTGTCCTACAAATAGCAGATGATTACACTATAAAACTCAAGGGTGGGAATGCATGTCCTACCAAATGGTAGGGATCAGTAGCAGTTATATCCGAAGTAGATAATGAGACTGTCAAAGTATTTCCCATACAACTAATTCAACTCAAAGGAGCTGACAATCCTTTGAAAGGCGCACTGAGCCAAATTCTTTATATTTCAGACCACAATATCCTGTTGTCAGCTTACACAATGTTCCATGGAATTATGGAAATGCTGAAGGATCCACGTCTCATACTACTGCTACAGTGTCGAAGGAAAATCCAGTGACCTTCCTCAATGGGTTGTCAAATCTACTTGCAAAGTAAAGGGGAAGTTGCCCGTAGAGAAGATTGAAAAATTCCTCCGCACTATGGGCCACAATGAAGCCAAAGTGGTTTTAAGCTTACGAGAAGCTCCACACCAGATTTCAATACTGGACTTGGTTTTCTCTTCCGAGGATCATCAGAAGATCTTGCTTAAGGTTTTAGAAGAAGCCTATTTTCCAAAATCAGTGGATGTGGAAAAATTTCAACATTTGGTTGATCACATTTTCAACAACAATGTGATATCCTTCACTGATTACGACATTCCTCCCAAAGGGACTGGTCATTGCAAGCCTTTGCATATTGCAGTTTTGTCTTCCGGGTACATGCTAGCAGGAGTATTGATAGATGGAGGCTCATCTCTAAATATCTGTCCTTATGCCACCTTGGTAAAGATGAATATCAATCTCAAGAGGATCCAAAGCAGCCATACGTTCATCAGAGCTTTTGATGGATCCCGGCGAAATTCCGTTGGAAAGATTGAATTGCCAATTGAGATTGGTCCTAATACATTTAATGCATCCTTCCACTTCCTCAAGATCGACTTAGGATACAACCTACTATTGGGGAGACCATATGGCTGGAGCTATTCCCTCCACGCTATATCAACAACTCAAATACATTATCAATAATAGTCTAGTCACTGTCAACGCTGAGCCGGATTGTCCTGAACAATGAACTCTACCAATTATCAGCTTCAATTCAGAAGTTGAACCGGCTAGTTTCCATACTTTGGAAGTGAGTAACACCCAATACCATTCTATTGGAGCGCCACTTCCCGCACCCAAGATTTCTGCTAAGGTTATGTCGGCCACTCAAGAAATGATGTTATTGGGTCATCAACCTGGACAAGGGCTTGGTAAAGATAAACAGGGTATTAAGCACCCTATTCAAATGTCCAGTCAAATTGGAACATCCGAACTAGGCTATTCTGCCAGTTCCGGTTACAGGAATCCTCATAAGCATAATCAGGTTCCTCAATCTTCTACTGCACAGCGATTTTCTATACCTTTACCTCACGAGTTAATGAAATCTCCAATAAAGGTTCCAGCCCATATTGCAACTATGCTGTTTCCAAAACCAGTGCCAATCAAAGCAAAAGAAGTGCTGATTCCTGAACCCGAAGTGGAAGAAAAGGAACGGAAACATAAACATAAACTTGCGTTGATGATGGCAGGCATTCGCGTCATTGTTCATGATGAACATACAAATAGATACCCCCCAGACGATGATTGCCCAGATGTCATGGTTATCATTCAGGAGAAGGAGGACAATGACGATCCTTCCGTCACTACAGTCCATCAGGACTTTGCCCTCGACAATTGGAGCAGCACTCCATTCATTGGTCGACGAGGGTAAAATGGGCAGAAAATCCCTTTGCCCTGTAGATAACTTTAATTGCTTGCTTTCCTTTACAACACTAGCAGTTATTTTATCAAGTACATCCTAACACTTTTGTATGATCGAACAGTTGCATATATTAAGTGAAAGCATCTTTTGTTTCGGACGGACGAATTTAGATGTGCTGTCGTCTCTTTGCGATGACATACCTTCTCTCCACAAAATTTGTAACTTTGACGTAAAGTTGGACTCGAGACTTGATGGACATCCAAGAGGACATTGAGACACCTCAGGAGATTAAGGAATGGGTCGCAGACAAACCCAAACCCAATCTTGATCAAACCACTCCTTTCAATCTCGAAACCTTAGACAACCCTAAGCTAATCCAGATTAGTTCAGACCTTACCACAAATCAACGGAATGACATGGTTGCACTATTATCCCAATTCCAGGATGTGTTTTCATGGTCTCATGAAGACATGGTGGGTTTGTCCACTGACATTTTTCTTCATCGCCTTCCCATTAAAGAAGGATTCAAGCCAGTTAGGCAAAAACTCAGGCGATTGAAACCTGAGTGGAGTTTAAAAGTTAAAGAGGAAATTGTGAAACAATTTTAAGCTGGCATCATCATGGTGTCTACATATCCGGAGTGGATATCCAACATTGTTTCCATGCCTAAACCAGGGGGAAAGGTGCGAGTTTGCGTGGATTACCGGGATTTGAACAAAGCTTGCATTAAAGATAGCTTTCTCGTGCCCTTTATCCACATTCGTATTGACAATACTGCTCAATACGACATGTACTCCTTTGCTAATTGCTTTGCGGGGTACCATCAAATTATGGTCGTTGAGGAAGATCATGAGAAAATTACTTTCATCATGCCTTGGGGAACCTTTTGCTACAGATAGTTGTCATTTGGCCTCATCAACGCCGAGGCAACCTATCAACGAGCTATGATGGCTCTTTTCTACGATTTAATGCACAAAGAGATAGAGATCTATGTGGATGACATCATTATCAAATCCCGAAAGGAGGATGACCACTTAGACCATCTCACAAAACTTTTCAACAGGTTGCGTAAGTACAACTTGAAGTTGAATCCCGCCAAGTGCGCCTTTGGTTTTAAGTCGAGCAAGTTTCTAGGTTTCTAATCGACCACAAAGGATTGAAGCTGGATCCTACCAAAATCCAAGCCATCAAGGAAATGCCCATTCCTCAGACAAAGAAGGAAATACGGGGATTTTTGGGAAGAATCAACTTCATTAGCAGATTCATTTCTCAACTCACAGCAACCTATGAGCCTATCTTCAAGCTGTTAAGGAAGAACTCCTCTCTGAAATGGAAAGATGAGTGTCAGAAAGCCTTCCTTATAATCAAAGAGCAACTGATTAACGCTCCTGTTTTCGTACCTCCTAGGGATGATGTTCCCCTGTTCATGTACCTATCCGTAAATGACAATGCCATGGGCTACATGCTGGGGCAAAAGACAATAGAGGTCAAGAACAAGCTATCTATTACCTCAGCAAAAGATTCAGCATCAGTGAACACAAGTACACTCTGATCGAGAAGACTTGTTGTACTTTAGCATGGGCTTCCATGAGTTTACAGCATTACCACCATGGTCACACAACCCATCTCATATCCCGAATGGATCCTCTCAAGTATGGGTTCAGTAAGCCCATACTAAATTGTCGGCTGTCCAGATGGCAGTTGATCCTACAGCAATTTGGCATCATCTACGTGACGTAAAAGTCTGTCAAAGGTCAAGGAATTGCGGATCAACTGGCCGCCGCACCTACAGGGGACTACAAACCCTTAGAAACATACTTTCCTGATGAAGGGGTAATGACAATTCAGCTGCAACATCAGTACGATACATCCCGTATATGGAGAATGTATTTTGATGGAGCTGTTAACACAGAAGGCTCTGGAGCTGGAACAGTTTTAATATCCAGTACGGGGGAACAGTATCTCGTCACTATCAAATTGTAGTTTGTCAGCACCAATAACACAGCTGAGTATGAAGGCTGTATCATGGGGCTAAAACTTGCCCGTTCAATGGCCATCAGGCGGTTAACTGTCTTTGGGGATTCCATATTGGTAATCAAGCAATCCACAGGAATCTATCAAACCAAAGAATTACATTTGCTGCCTTACCATCGGCAAGTTTTACAAATGGCTTTGGAGTTCGAAGAAGTCTCCTTTCTACACATTCCTCGCAATAGGAATGATTTTCCAGATGCATTAGCAACGTTGGCCTCCTTGGTTTATATACCTGATAAGGAAAACATGCCAAACATCACGTTTGCTCTGCAAAAAGCCTCAATCTATGGGAATTACGTTGGAGAAGTATCGGATGAGCTACCTCCCATCCACAACCCTTGGTATCAGCACATCAAGGAGTATCTACGAGATAGATCTACACCCGCTGAGGTGAGCCTAATTGAGAAGAGGCGGATTCATCGACCTGCTACGAAATTCTACCTGAGCGGAGATGCACTCTACAAAATAGATGCAGGATTAGGTCTCCTCAAATGTCTGGATAAAGACCAAGCTCAGAGACTCATGGATGAGATCCATGCTAGAGTACGTGGCCCACACATGAGCGGCCCCTTAATTGTCAAGAAAATTCTCAGAACGGGACATTATTGGCTTACACTCAAAGCTGACTGTGATGATCACGTCAAGAGATGCTATCAATGCCAGATTCATGGGAATGCTATCCACGCCCCTCCAAGGGCCCTTCTCAATGTGGAGAATGGACGTGCTCGGGCCCATCGAGCCCAAAGCCAGTAATGGACATCGATTCATATTCACCATGATGGGTAGAAGCAGCATCCTTCCCCAAGGTTACTAAAGAAGTTATCATTTCTTTCATCAGAAACAATGTCATCTGTCGATATGGACAACCAGAGGTCATTGTGTCAAACAATGCTAAGAACCTCAACAACAAAATGATGGAGGAGTTATGTAGAAAATTCCACATCAAACATCTCAACTCCGTCATCTACCGCCCAAAGATGAATGGTGCTGTTGAAGCGGCTAATAAAAACATCAAAAAGATCATGCAAAAAATGTCTGCCAATCACAAAGGATGGCCTGACCTCTTGCCTCTGACTTTATTAGCCTATAGAACTTCCATGCGAACTTCCACTGGGGAAACCCCCTACTCATTAGTCTATGGGATGGAAACAGTGCTCCCCATAGAGGTGGAAATGGAATCCCTCAGAGTATTGATGGATACTCAGTGGGATGAAGACCAATGGGTACAAGACAAGTATAACCAATTGTCTCTGATAGACGAAAGGAGAACCGCAGAAATCTTCCATGGTCAGTTATATCAGCAAAGGATCGCACGGTCCTTCAACAGAAAAGTCCGACTACGGCAATTCAAATAATATGATTTGGTTTTGAAGAAGATCATTGACAGCCAAGATCAATCTAAGGGAAAATTCGCTCCTAACTGGGAAGGCCCATTTGTTGTTAAGGAAGTAATGACAGGAGGTGCTCTCAGATTATAGGAAATGGATGACGATGAATTTCCACAGCTTATCAACTCGGACACTGTGAAACGGTACTATGTCTGAAGTTACCATCAAACAAACATCCTGGTTTTGATTATCAAATCACCAGTTATTCCGGTTTTGAACCCATTCTTTTTTGAATACTCTTCTGCCCCTCAGGGAAACATACACTTGAAACCAGCAGCCTGGTTTTACCTCACTTGGAATCAGCAGCCTAGTTCCACTTCATTTTCAAACTTTCATATAATTTCGGTTATCCTGAAGACGGGATTGAACCTTTCACACCTGCAGATTATCCCGAAGATGGGATTAAACTTTTCTACGCCTGCAGTTTGTCCTGAAGACGGGATCAAACTTTTTACACACTTGAAGTTTGTCCCCATTATGGGATCAAACTTTCTTGTCCCCGCAGTATAGCCTACACATGGGATTTACACTTCTCTTCACCTTCAATTCGTCCTGAGGGGCGAACTACGTCGACCTGTTCTCCTCTTCAATAGGAGTACGTAGGCAACCATATTCTATATGGCCCGGTCGCAATAAAGAAAAACAACAAAAACATTTCTGCCCTTTCTCTACAAAACAACAAAAAACAACAAAAATACTTCTACACCCATCTGCCTTCCGAACTCAGCGTTGAACCTCCTACACTAGGTTTGAACTATGCAGACTTGATCTCATCTTCAATAGGAGTACGTAGGCAGCCATTCATGGTGTACTCTAAGCCCTACCAGAACAACATACTTGTCACACGGTACTTGGATCAATCTTCAATTTGCCCCATTTCATCGGTTTCAGATCAAAAGGATGGAATTACCCAACCTCTTCTCACAAATAGAAGATTCGGTGACCATCTAAGCTGCGATGTTGCCTCAAAGAGCAATACCAACCCATAAGAGATGGAATTAACTAGGCTTCTCACAAATAGAAGTACTGGCTACCATCTGTGGTGCGGTCAATCTCAGAGAGGAAGAAACCATCCTCCTCTCCATATTCCATACAAATACCAGTCCCAAGACACCGAAGATGGTAGGGATATACAGAAATCAATGATCTATTCTAAGAGATCTTTCGACGTCTCAATGTCCATCTATCAAGGATAAGTTCAGAATGCATCAAGATCACAAGACCCTGGAGAAACAAGCAAATATCAAGCAAGTATCAAGGCATAACTAAAAGGGAAGTGAATCAAAATATATTTCACATATATATATATAATCTTGTTTGATATATCCATATGTGTTGTGCATGACAAAATGGCTAAGCTAATGCATGCGAGGAAAATACAAAGCTATCTACGGATCCGTGTGTATGCGAACTATCAGATCTAACATAGCATCCCTCTCTGAAGACGGAGGAAGCACTGCAAGCTCCTGCCCAAGGGTATCTACACGAGCTAGTAGATCAGAGGCTAACTGCATGGTGGCATAGTGCTCATCAATGTAAGCACTCATGTCGGCAAGGCCGCGATCATCATGGGATCTCTTTGAAGTCTTTATCTGCAATGGCCACATCCCTAGCAGATAAGGCGGAATCCCGCTCCACTATCAATACATACCTGGCTGATCTAGCCTCATCCCTCTCTAAAAGAGCAGTGTCTCTCTCATCGAGAGCTGTTAACATTGCGACCCTAGTCTGATCTCTCTCATAGGTCATCAGATGTAAGTTCTGCTCCAAATGTTGTCTTAGAATCTTGAGTAGTGATGGCACTTTCGGGGTGGGAGAATCCATCACAAATCTTTGGCACCCCAGTGATCAAATCATCGGTGGGAATAATAGCCTCCTCTATAGGCTCCTCATCATCAGAATCAATCCCCTGCACTGTGAATACTGTCGCAGCCGATGCAGTCTCTGTCTCCATCCATACGGAGTACTCTGCAGAATAACCTGGATGACTGACAGAAAATTAAGCCAGTTCTCGCTGATCCCAACAGGCATACAACCTGGATCTGTCCTCCGCTGATAAATGGTGTGATGCGAAGCGCTGACTCACTGCCCCCTCATACGGATGAAAATCTTGAAACTGGTCAATCCAGCCAGAGGCAGATAATCTATGCCCGGAGCATGAGTAATGAAGTTGTAGGGTGAACTAAGCCCTGAACACGGCAATATGGCAAATGGATCCCTAATCCCTGCTAGAAAAACTGACCACGATGTAGCATCTGTGCACTCTGCAGGCTGAAAGGAGTATGACATGGCTATCTTCTGGGTGAAACCAAACCCCTGCCGTCTAAATGTGCCAATCGGTCTCAAGTGTGACATAAACCACACATGCAGCATGATCGAACTACCTGTAAACACTCATGCCGGATAAGTGCAGCAATATATAGCTAACCTCAGAGTCTCTGCAATGATCATCGGTACAATGGTACGACCCTCCCTGAGTGCTCTCACTACCATAATGACGCCGATATTCAGCTCATCCATGTACCACAACATGAAGACATATGATAATACGTATAGAAGCAGTACATCTACTCTGGCTGAACGCCAATGGTCCTCCGATGTGGTGAAATCCCTGGAATGCCGTGCATAGTCATTTATCCTCGAGCCAAACTCATCAAACAGAAATATTTGGGATATCACGTGGCGGATGTAATCTCATCCTGGACCACTCTACGTCTCAATCCGGTGAGGGTCATGAACTGTCTGCTCATGTCTCCAATAGCCATATGCACGCAAAGTTTGTCCAGCGGCAGCATCGTCAATCGTGCATACTCCTCCAAAGCAGGAGTCAACTCCTGGGTCCCAAATCGAAAAACCTGTCTCTCCGATACCCAGTGCTCTAGCATGCCCTCTAAAAATCCTGTGGGAACCTGAAACATCAACAGGGTCATAGTATGTTGTAGCAAATCATCTACGATCACTATGTCTGATGGTGATATACTATCATACCATGAGCGCATACCAGCTACCACCACAAATGGTGGGGTATGATCAATACGGCTAACTGTCAAATAAGACATCTGTACGGGCCGTGTCATAAGACCATCTAGGGGTCAATGCTGAATATCTCTAGACATACATATACGTGTATAACATAATAACATGCATGATATAATAGATGGCAATATGATATAGGGAATGGAAAAATGTACATACATTCCTAAGTATATCATCATCTAATAGATCTCTCAGACGGCTAAAATACAGGAAATGGGGTGACTACCCAACATACAATGAGGCCTATCAAAAGAGATGGCGAGAAATACATCAAGAAAAAAGTTAAGAGTGTCGATGTCTACATCATCGATCCTCATCCACGATGTAACTCCTCCGAGTCCTTTGGATCTCTATCTATAGGGATGTTAGCCGATCAAAGGAGAATCTGTGGCAAGCAAAACCATATGGGTCACTGATGGACCAAAGCGAGGTGGAAGGATCAAAAGTATCTACCTCTGCAGGATCTCTGCCCAAATACCGAATGAAAAGATGTGATCGGTCCAACTGCCGAGTCAATTTGTCAATCTGTGTCACATGAGTCGGATCACTAACACAGGCTATCCAATCTATCATCATCACGGATCCTGGAACCATATCCCTATAAACTATGTGGCGCGGGTCTGAGCTCCAATGGTACGAGGGATCCACCAATGCTGGAACATCTCTTGGGAACAGGGGCCCTCTGACAATGTAAAACTGTCAATCCCCATTAATGGGATGTCAATGACGGGTGACTGTGAAACAGGCCAATAACGCCTGGCAGTAGGCAAGTTTGGTATACGAATCTCTCCTGTAGTGCTCCTGATAGCACGCTCTCCTAAATAGAGCTCCCATCCTCCATCTGTAAAGAGAGGAATCCTGCGGGTGGAAATTACGTACTCTACTCCAGTCGGGTATCCATCCTCAAAACCAAATCCCAAATGCTCTCCAGAGTAGGGAATCCATGTGATGACATTGGCTGTCAATAATTCGAACTATAGGCGACAATGAGTGAAACCCTAAGCAACAGGGACCTCCGCCAGTATGGAATGATGCCATCTCCGTCCTCGTGGATAGTTATCTAAACCTAACACACTCATAGGACGCAAACAAGGAAGCCTCTTATAGGCCCAAAACTACCAACACAAAGGCAAACATCTGCTGTCAGTCAACACTCTTAACCCATACATGGGAAAAGACAAGAGAAACACTCACCAGTAGAAACGAGTAGAATCCTAACTATGTCTCGGTCAAGCCCTACGATCGCATACGCATTCCCCTGAGGAAGTAGGCAAAGGTGTAGATCGTATGCGCATGCGCTGATCAAAGTGAAGGACACCGTAGAAGAGTTGTCTGCTATGAAGCACCCCCTAATGATCATCAGGAACAATCACCAAAGAATGCGATCCCTGACTCGCACATCATCGGGTATAAGCTCACTCAACAGCCCACTCATAGCATCTACGCTCAAAGGACACTCATTTGGAACGACAATCATCACATGGGGTGATAAACCGCCAATCCATCCCCTCAAACTCATCATCATCACCTCGCGGTCATCAAAGCCAAATGGAGTGGCCTGAGTGCGGTGAAACCACCTTTGCTCGAGACAATGCCCTGAGGTAACCCCAGGGACAGTGACGGGGTAGAATGGAGAAGAACTTCCCGGATCCCCAGCCATGGACGATGGCTCTGTAGTCATCATGTAAGGCCTGATACATAAAGTGGATGCTAAACCAGTTCCCTCGAGGTTGTGTGAAGCCGGGAACCTACATCAAATTTAGATCAACATCAGACTTCTTCACTCCTCATCAATAGAAAATAAGGAAGACTAAAGATCTAACTTCATACCTCGTTTGTGTGCAGGTATACTGACGGATGCCTACTCAAGTCACCCAGAAGATCTGGGTTCGCCACTTGAATACCTGGCAATTCCCTACGGGGAACACGTACAGCAGGAGTAGGAACCTCAATCGGTGCATCCTCCTCCTCGTCCTCGACATTCATCACTTCAACCCGAATAGGACGTATCACCGCCTCCACCAAACGACGAGGCTGTCTAACAGAACGGCGCTGAGGCTCTTCAAAAGCCCTCATCCGTTCACCAGAAGTGGTCCTGCGGGAACTGCTCGGTTGATCCGGATCCATGATATTTGGACAACAAGTCTCCAAATCACCTCAGAAAGGGTGTGGTAATTTCTTACCTGGAGTCTTTTCAAAATGCATTCTATGATTACATGTATGCATGCATTGCTTTAACATACATCTACAGTAGAGTTAAAAATGCATGACTACCCAATACCTACATTTTGGGAAAAATTTTCCATAGCCCCCTTTGTAAATGGGACTATCCACATGCACATAGGCGTGACTAGGTGGTCATTCAGTTGCACACCTATACACAGTCATATACATCCTACATGCATTAATACATTGCAGTAAAAATCCGTAAGTGTAGTCTAATTATTAGGATTATTTTGCTTGTCTACCTTTACTCATTTGTCCTCAAATAGGATAAGAAATGATAGTAAAAGGTGCCAATTTGACTATTTCAAAAGTCAAATTTTTTCATGTCATTATGTTCAGCATGGTTTAATACTAACATTTAATATGTTGAATATTTTTTTATCAAGTCATATCAGCATGCATATTCACTACTATGTGTCTAAATGCATTTCATGCGATAAGTCATTTTCCAACGGACAGAAATTGGAAAAAAATACATGCATGTGTTACCAGGACAGTGAAGAACGCTTGTACGGTGGCAGATTATGCAGAAAGTTGCCCGAACTCAGCAGATCTGAAGAAGAGCTCTCAGATTTCCTTCGCTGTGCAACTTGAAAATGACTTATGAAAGCAACGAGTTGCCTATACATAGGCACGATTGGCCGCAGGCTAACCCGCGGCTCCTGCAGGTACACCTGCGGCACTCTTCCATGGGCCCCACACCTCCGGCTCGCTCCAGTTAGAGTTACAAAGGAGGTCTCACAAGCTGAAAAGGCCAAATCGGGTATAAAAGTGCTACGCAATTGAGCGAAATAGCCTGAAATCCCGGTTTCTCGTCTGTCAGAGTTAAACTCTCGCCGTCTCAAAGGTATTCACTTGAATGCAGGGTATACTATACCAATGAGCTCAGCTTTCACAGATCATGCTCGGCAATACCCAACAAAGGTCCTATGCCGTCATTTGTAGGGTCTCAACCCAAAAACATCCCTGGCGGGGGTTATAACGCAAAACCACAAAATATCAAACCTCCCCGGCGGGGGTTACAACATCGAAGTTATCAACATCTGCGTATCCCCAGTGGGGGTCACAACGCACATCTTTCAAGCATCTACTTATCCCCGACGGGGGTTACAACGCGCATCTTTCAAGCATCTACATATCCCCGGCGGGGGTTACAACGCAATGCAACTATTGATACACACATCAATGAAGGTCAAGCAGCCTTGACATCATGTTAGCCGATGGCAAGTAAACCCATCGAAGCAACCTTCCCCGGCGGGGGCTACAACGCAATGCTACCATTGACACATACATCAATGAAGGTCAAGCAGCCTTGACAATGCATCCAGCAGGGATTTATCTGGTGATACACACATCAGCGAAGATCAGGCAACCCTGATAACAACAAACTGTTGGTAGTAACTCCGACAGAATAAGGGAATATGTTATACACATCCTCAAACAGACAAAGCTTTATCCACACGGATCTCTTACACAAGAGGTATCTCTATGGAATATAAGCCAGTGTCTAGGATGCAAGACTTTGGTGATAGCCCCAACGTCAACATCCTTGGAAACTTGGATCGCATGTCCAAGCCATCACTGATTATCATCACAACAGGATTACCTGATAATCATTCATGCATTCTACATGCAATTTCATCATGTTGCTTCATATAACATCATGTTTATCTTGCATGCATTTCAAGTGTCTAGTATTCTTTATCCTATCCATGCCTTACATTTCATGAATATGATAAAGAGGGGCATCTGTAAACACTCAAAATTTTGTGCACTCCTATTACTAACATTGTAGGAGGGTAGATTTGTCTTTTGGAGATAACCCTGAAAGACAGCTTACATCCATTCCGGATATTACCGGAAGTTCAGTTCCAACCCAGAACACAAACCTGGAACATCATCTCAAACCCGAAACACACACCGGGAATGTCATTTCCAATCTCAGAGATAACCCCGAGATATACAGATCAAAAGACCAGCAACAACACCGAAAAGGACAGTTCTGTCTCGGCAATAACACCGCGACGCTCAGTTCCAGTCCCAGAGAAACACTAGGAGTAGCAACCCCATCCTTAGTGATAGCCCCAAGAGATGTCATTGTAGTTCCGACGATAACCCCAGAAATGCTTGTTTCAAACATATGCAATCAGCTTCAACCACAGACACCCTGTCAAGGAACACACACCTCAGACCCAGAGATAACAACGGGCAGAAAGGAACATCCACAGATGACAGTGAGACATACAAACAAGCAGCAGTCCAATCTCAGATATAACCCTGAGCAACGTCTGCTTTTCGCTTAAACCGGTGATAACCCCGGTGAGGAGTCACAATGTCATCTTACCATCTCAAGAAGATGATATTGCAGCATACCAACAAGTAGTCCAATCTCAGCTGTAACCCTAAGCAACGTCTACTTTCAACTCAAACCAGCGATAACCCCGGCGAGGAGTCAAACGTCATCTTGTTCCTTAGACAATGGCACGTCGTCTGAACACTTCATACATACATACATACAACAATGTCCCATAAGAGACGAGGATTGACAATCCCGAGTGACTATTACGCGTGGAAGTACTTTGGATAGAATTTGAAGCTTGAAGACCATGGGCATAGACCCCTCTTCCTGACTTCGTACAACCTCTAATCTATGTCATTGCGTAACTCTCGACATAAGCGATCCGAAAAAGGTCAGATATACCTCGTTCGAATACTTAGATTGAAGTTCTACAAGTTCGAGTGGACATTACAGTGCATGAGTGCACGTACTACGAGATGACGGGACCCACAAGGCTCGGATGCATCACGACTAGCCGCGGGTATAACTGCGACTGCCGCAGGTGTACCTGCGGCATTCGTCTATATATACAAGCCTTGGGGTCAGCCATTTGAGAGAGGAGGAAGGGAAAAAGGCAAGGAAGCCCTGTCCATTTTACTCTGTATACACATCTTTTGAGTGTTTCCTCACTTCTAAACACTAGTTAGCTCATATATAGCTATCTTTTATCCGACGGGAGCTGAGTGTTTATCCATTTAAAATAATAGAAGTCTACTTTGGTAGCCCACTATAAGCCTTCTTATATTCTATAAAGCCTTCTTCTCATATTAGCACACACTGTTGTACACGTTGAGAGTCATGTGAGTGTGTTTGCTCGGACTTTGGTCCGTGGTTTTCATTTATGTCTGTATATATATATATATACTTATATATATGTGTATATTTCATATATGGACTAACATTATCGAGTTATGCCTCGATTGAGCCTAGACTTCGGTCTGGTGCATTTAATTGCTTATATATATAGATACTTATATATATAATTGTTGTTGGACATATATCGATGAGCTGGATTCACATCCGATATATATATGTTTACTACTATATTTATATATATATTTATATATATATATATATATATATATATACATACATTCTGTTAGTGATTTGGAGTTTACTTTGTGGCCTTTTATAACTTTATTTACATTTAATTCACCTTCGAGTTTACTTACGTGGCAGCGATTGATCGCTTTTATGACTTTATTTACATTTTGTCCCACAGAGTTTACTTCGTGGTGGTTGATCATGTCCATATATATATATATATATATATATATATATATATATATATATATATATATATTTACCGCTTTTATATATTTACATTTTCGATCCCCCATGGAGTTGCTTCGTGGTGGTTGATCATGTTTGTATATATATATATATTTACAGCTTTTATATATATAACTGCTTACTGTTTTCCATATAAATTGTAGTATCATGTGAGCCTAGGAATCATGTGATCACAGGTTCAGTTTACTGAATCTAGATTCGGTTCCCATGATGGACATTTTTCAACCGTAGCGATTTGTACATTATTTTCACGATTGTCCGAATTTCCTTGGATATTTTGTCATGCCCATGAGGAGTTAAGATCGTCAGATATATATTTTTTTCGAGAATACTTAGCATCTCGAAAATAAAAGCAAACAAGCCAAACATTTAATAATAAAATGGAAGTATGAAAAGGTCTCAATTCCTATTGAGCACAGGGTTTGAAAAACCTCTTTTACAAAACATCATTGCTACATCTTGGTTAAAACATAATTTTTCTATAAAATTCAAACCTTGTGTATATAGGTGCGAACGAGGCCTCGCACTACTTTCAAATAATTGCACATTGATCCACACACACACACACACACACACATTTATATAATAATTTCTTTGAAAAGTGGCGGTCACCGTGGTAACACGGATGTCGGGGGGGTGCCTAACACCATCCCTTCGCATAATCAAGCCCCCGGACCCAAAATGAATCTCAGTTTCACAGACCCGTCTAGTAGTGTGAAAACACTGGGTCAATGTGCAAACCTTTTTCGGTTGTATTGGTGCAACCAGTTAAATACACCAACTGGCGACTCTTAAAGTCAAATCATCGACATTATACATGTCGAACCTTTTTCACTTGTTTTTTCAAACAAATCTCACATTAACATGAGAACACCAAAGAACAAGTAACGAAAAGGGACACTCAAAAATCCCGACGTCTACAGTCAACAAGTAATAAAGTGATAAGATAGAGTGTCAATCCCACAGAGAATTCTAATCAATAAATTCCAACTACTAGTACTATATCAATTCAATTTTATTTAAACAACCATAAATTATGATTTTTCGAATTAAGAGAACTAAATTAACAATTAAAAGAGATTATTCTAAAATAAATCAAATAAGTAAAACTAAGATTTTAACGAATGAATTCAGATGAATAAAGATTAAGACTCCAATATTCTCAATTATGAACTATAAACTAATTATCCAATTATCCCAATTATTATGTCTACTGAATTATTAACAGGAATTCTCAAATGCCAAAAATTATTTTCCAAGTGATCAAATGACTTCTATTTAATCCAGATTAATCTTGCTATATTCCTATGCAGAACAATTGAATTAAACTCCTTCAATCCCAATTCCTTATGTGTTACATGCGGTGAACATATATTTCCATTCAATTCACAAACCTAATTATTCACCATGCAAATAACTAAGTCACATGTTATCATGCCCAGTTCTAACCCTAGAATTCCTCTTTCAATTCCTTCTAGAGTAACAAGGTAATTACTGATCAGATAATTAATCAATAAGCTCAAGACAAGATAAACAATTCAATTTGACACAAATAATTGGAATAAATTAAATAACTAATTTATAGATAAAAGGTTCAATTAAAATCTTAATTAAAGAATTAGTTCATAATTAATGAATTAAAACCAAGAATCCACAACTGAATAGACATTAAAAGATAAAAGTATGATAAGAGAAGAGAATAGAATCTGTTGTCAGCAAATCTGATGCTCCCCTCTTGCTCTTGCTCTTGCTCTTGATCTTCAGTGTTCTTCAATTTGCTTCAATCACCAAAAATAATAAGAACTAGGGTTTATATTCTAATCTAATGGAGTATTTTATCTAGTCTAATCTATGTAATCTCCCTTTATTTTATGCCTTACATCATGTATTTATAGGTTACAAGTCCAATTTTTAGCTTAGGAACAAACCCAATCCAATTTGAAGTCAAAAAGTGTCAAAATTCGCCCCAAAACTCGTCCAAGCTTGACCAAACACTTTCCAAGCCCCACAGCGTTGGGCACGGCACTGGGGCCTTTTTAGAAATTTTCTACTCTGACGTCCTTTGGGAAAATGGCCATAACTTCTTCGTCTGAACTCCAATTTTGATGATTCAAGATGTTCCGGAAAGAGGAGGCGTAGATCTACAACTTTCAATCTTTGAGTGTTTCTAAATAAGGTACTGAGAAATGCTCAAATTGGCTCTGAAGTGACTATTGTGTAAATGGCAAGCCGAAAATGTGAATCTAGCCACCCCAAACGTCGATCCAAGTAACTTTTGTCCCAATTCCTACAAAAAAAACATAAAACATGCATGAATAGATACAAACACTTAAAATCAATCAAAAGATTAAGCTCAAATGCACTCAATTATGAGTATAAAACTCACTCATCAGGTCAAGTTCTAGAGTTAGATCTATGAGTTTTCTAACTTATTCAGGTGGAATCACTGGAAAAGGTGTTGTAGATTTTTGTGTGGACTGATTTTAGCAAAGGAGTCAAAAGATGCAAATTATGAAAAAGCTACTGCCCAGAAATTTAAAAGGGAATTTTTGACCACTTAATTTGTGAGAAAAATTTCGGCCTTTTGGGACATGGAAATATATGGTATAAAGTAACTCCTGTCTAAAAATGAGCTCATTCCGACTTAAAATGAGCAAGTTATGACCATTTTAATATTTAGGTTTTTTTGACAAAAAATGCTATAACCGGAGTTCTATAACTCCGATGACCATGAAATTTAAACTGGAAGATCACGTTAACATGTGTAAGATCCTGCCAAGATTTGGGAATTTCTGGAGTTAAACTTGAGGTAGCTAATTTCTTAAGAAATTAATTGGAAATTGATTTATGAAAAATAGTAAATGAATTTTAAAAATTCCGAGAAAAATATATGTTCAATATGGGACTATATTCTGCTAAATCCCAGAAAAGAAATATTTTTGGGTCTGATTTGGTATTTTTCATGAGAATGCACTAGGTATGAGTATATGAGTTAAATATGTTATGTGAAGTTGAAAATTGGTAAATAGGATTTTATGGCTTGGGAATCCTATATAGGGTATATGCAGATTTTTGATAAGGGATTTGATCATTGGTGATGAAATCTTATGAGTATGGCATTTTTGAATGATTAAATGCATTATTTGGTAAAGTGTAAACAATTAAAATAAATTATTTATAAGTTTAAGAAATAATTAAAATATTGTTATAATATTAATGATATTAGATTATAAGATTATTAAGTGATTGATAACATTGGGATATTCTTGAACCCTGGATAATTTATATTATAAATGTTTGATATTTATCCTTTATCTCATTTGATTGATTTTTTATATCGTTGTCATGATCCTCATGCTTATATTGTGTTGAAAGTCATCTATGACTTACGTGCATAGATGGACTTGGTATGATTATGACCAGGGAGTATTCAGTATAATTATGACCGTAATGTTATAAATGATGTGGTAAAAGTCATCTTTGGCCCGTAGTGCATAGATGGACTTGGTATGATTATGACCAGGGATTATTCGGTATAATCATGATCGTAATTGAAAACACGAATATCCTTGGCCCGTAGTGCATGGATAATTCGTGGTCGTGATACTATTAAGCTGAGTCTCAACATTATTGGTTTTATAGTTGTATATCTTTGGCCGTAGTGCAAAGATGAATTTATTAGTATGATTATGAGCGGGAATTGTGATTTGGTATAACCATGATTTTTGAAGTTTCAGGTGAAGATAGGTGATGAAAATTATCTTCGATCACCGGTGCGTAAAAGGAATTCGTAATCACAATTATGATTATGAGTTATTCATATGATTGTGGACAGGAATTGTTGATTGATGTTACAGAGATAAAACATTATTGGTGGACTTTTAACATGGAGAAGATAATAGACCTAAAGGTCTATTTAACTCTTTTAATGGATTGCTCATTCCGCTGCAACTATGGTTGAAAAGTTTTATCATCTACCATATGTTCTAAATCTCTGATTTATTATTGATGAAAGCTATTGATAATTTAATTATCTTTAGTTATGATATTCTTTACTGGGCTAGTTGTACTCACCCTTTTGCTTCGCAATTCCTTTCAGGTAACAAGAGTGTAGCTGGGTCGAACGGGGGTAACAGGGGAATAGAACGGTGGTCTATAGCTGTTGAGGTTCTCCCTAAATAGTATGGAAATAATTTTATTGAGAACTTAAGATAAGTGTGTAGTATTGTATACGTCATTTGATATTTAATTTTGGTGAACCGAATAGGGTGAGGTGAACCTAACTTTGGAAGGGTGTTTTGCCACTATCATACAAGATGTCTAATGACATACAACCTCGTGTTGTCATAAGACAGGGTTGTGCACATCCACTTGCTGAGTATATCTACGACCTTACCTATATGACCTCGGAGTTTGGTTGAAACATAATGTTCAATTGCAGACGATGGAGATAGTTATATGTCAAGAGAAGACTAACCATTGGAAGGAACATGATAGTAATCTTCTCGTTTTTCTTTGAGGTCTATTGGGTCAACCAAGGATAATTCTCTGGACATATGATATCTATCATAACTTAGATTCATGGCCTCCTATGTACGAAGGTTTCCTTGAGCACTTCCCAAAGATTTTAATTTCTAAAATAGTTTTTGACTGTACCTTTATGTAAGGTGCAATTGTGACATGAGTCAGAGTTGGTATATATATTTGTATTTAAACTCACAGTATACATGTCGTCGTATTTTGCACGACAGTTGTATAAATGAAGTTGTCAGTAGTGTATTTTCTGGTGACTCAAGATGGGTGATGTATACCTATTTTGGAGGTGTCACATACACTACATCAACAACTTAAATACATTGTCAACAATAGCCTAGTTACTGTCAACGTTGAGCCGGAATGCCCTAAACAAGGAGATCTACCAATCATCAGCTTCAATTTAGAATCCTCATACTTTTGAAGTGAGCAACACGCAATACCATCCTATTGGAGCGCCACTTCCCGTACCCAAGAATTCTGCCGAGATTATGTCGGCCACTCAAAAAGTGATGTCATTGGGTCATCAGCCTGGACAAGGGCTTGGTAAAAATCAGCAGGGTATTAAGCACCCAATTCAAGTGTCCAGTCAAACTGAGACATTCGGACTAGGCTATTCTGCTTGTTCCAGTCACAGGAATCCTCATAAGCACATGAAGATTCCATAAACTTCTGCCACACGGAAATTCTCGATATCCGCACCTCATAAGCTGATACAGTCTTCGGTAAAGGTGCCAACCCATGTTATGGCTATGCTGTTTCCCAAGCCAGTACCATTCAAAGCAAAAGAGGTGCTGATTCCTGATCCCGAAGTGGAAGAGAGGGAACAAAAACGTAAACATGACATCTCCCTGATGATGTTAGGCATACACATCATTGTCCATGATGAACATACAAACAGATACACCCCAGAAGATGATTTCACAATTGTTTTGGTTATAATTCAGGAAAAGGAGGACGATGACAATCCCTCCATCACTGCAGTCCATCAGGACTTTACCCTCGACAATTGGAACAGTACTCCATGCATTGGTCGACGAGGTTAAAACGGGTAGAAAATCCCTCTGCCCTGTAGATAACTTTAATTGCTTACTTTTCTATACAGTATTAGTAGTTATTTTATCAGTACATGCTAACACTTGTGTATGATTAAACAGTTTCATATATTAAGTGAAAGCATATTTTGTTTCAGGACTCTGAATTTAGATGTGCCTGTACTTGCTGATGAGATGAGTTTTCTCCACAAGGATTGTAACTTTGATGCAAATTTGGACTCAAACTTGATGGAAATACAAGAGGACATTGAGACACCTCAGGAGATTAAGGAATAGGTCGAAGACAAACTTAAACCCAACCTTGACCAAACCACTTCTTTCAATCATGGAACCTTAGAAAGCCCTAAGCTAATCCATATTGGTTCAGACCTCACCCCAAATCAACGGAATGACATGGTTGTGCTATTAACCCAATTCCAAGATGTGTTTTCATGGTCTCACGAAGACATGGTGGGTTTTTCCTTTGACATTGTCCTCCATCGCCTTCCCATTAAAGAAGGATTCAAGCCAGTCAGGCAGAAGCTCAGGAGATTGAAACCTGAGTGGATTTTAAAGGTGAAAGAAGAAAATGTGAAAAAATTTAAAGATGGCATTATCATGGTGTCTACATATCCGGAGTGGATATTCAACATAGTTCCCATGCCTAAACTAGGAGGAAAGGTGTGAGTTTGCGCGGATTACCGGGATCTAAACAAAGCTTGCCTTAAAGATAGCTTTCCTATGCCCTTTATCCACATTCTCATTGACAATACTGCTTAACATGGCATGTACTCCTTTCCGGATTGCTTTGCGGGGTACCATCAGATTATGGTCGCTGAGGAAGACCGTGAGAAAACTACTTTCATCACGCCTTGGGGAACCTTCTATTACGGATGGTTGTCATTCAACCACATCAATGTCGGGGAAACCTATCAGCGAGCTATGATGGCTCTTTTCCACGATTTAATGCATAAAGAGATAGAGATCTACGTGGATGACATCATTGTCAAGTTCTGAAGGGAGGAAGACCACTTAGACCATCTCAAAAAGCTCTTCAATAGGTTGTGTAAGTACAACTTGAAGTTGAATCCAACATATTAAGGAGTATCTGCGAGATGGATCTAAACCCGCTGAGGCGAGCCTAACTGAAAAGAGGCGGATCCATCGACTTTCTATGAAATTCTATCTGAGCGGAGATACACTCTACAAAAGAGATGCAGGATTAGGTCTCCTCATATGTCTAGACAAAGACCAAGCTTAGAGGCTCATAGATGAGATCCATGGTGTAGTATGTGGCCCACACATGAGCGGACCCCTACTTGTTAAGAAGATCCACAGAATATGGCATTATTGGCTTACGCTAAAAGCTGACTGTGATGATCATGTCAAGAGGTGCTATCAATGCCAGATTCATGGGAATGCTATCCACGCCCCTCCGAGGGAACTCCACAATATGAGTTCGCCATGGCCCTTCTCAATGTGGGGAATGGAAGTGATCGGGCCCATCGAGCCCAAATCTAGTAATGGAAATCGATTCATATTCACCATGATTGACTACTTCACCGAGTGGGTAGAAGTAGCCTCTTTCCCCAGGGTTACCAAAGAAGTCATCATTGCTTTCATCAGAAATAATATCGTCTGTCAATATGGACAACCAGAGGTCATTGTGTCAGACAATGCTAAGAACCTCAACAACAAAATGATGGAGGAGTTATGCCATAAATTCCACATCAAACACCTTAACTCCGTCATCTACCGTCTAAAGATGAATGGTGTTGTTGAAGTGGATAATAAAAACATCAAGAAGATCATGCAGAAAATGTCCGCTAATCACAAAGGATGGTCTGACCTCTTGCCTCTGACTTTATTAGCCTATAGAACTTCAATGTGTACTTCCACTGGGGCAACCCCCTACTCATTAGCCTATGGGATGGAAGCAGTGCTCCCTATAGAGGTGGAAATGGAATCCTTCAGAGTGTTGATGGATGCTCAGCTCGATGAAGACCAATGAATACAAGACAGGTATCACCAGTTATCTCTAATAGACGAACGGAGAACCTCAACTATCTTCTATAGTCAGTTATATCAGCAAAGGATTGCCAGATCCTACAACAGGAAATTCCTGCTATGGC
The DNA here is from genome assembly GCA_020205615.1 of Panax quinquefolius. Lineage (NCBI taxonomy): Eukaryota > Viridiplantae > Streptophyta > Magnoliopsida > Apiales > Araliaceae > Panax > Panax quinquefolius. Next base: position 112,111,777 of record CM035157.1, on the reverse strand, counting down.
AGTTTAAACAGCATGACTTGGTTTTGAAAAAGATCATTGACAACCAAGATCAATCTAAGGGAAAATTCGCTCCTAACTGGGAAGGCCCATTTGTTGTCAAGGAGGTATTGACAGGAGGCGCTCTAAGACTATAGGAAATGGACGACGATGAATTTCCACAGCTTATCAACTCGGACACCGTGAACCGGTACTATGTCTAAAGTTACCATCAAGCAAACATCCTAGCTTTAGATCATCAGATCACCAGTCATTCTGGTTTTCTAACCCTTTTTACATGCTCTTCTGCCCCTCAGGAAAACATACACTTCAAACCAATAGCCTGGTTTCACCTCTTTTCAAACCATTCATACAATTTTGGTTATCCCCCCAAGGATTGAACCTTTCACACCTGCAATTTATCCTAAATATGAGATTAAACTTTTCTATGCTTGTAGTTTATCCTAAAGAGGGGATTAAACTTTTTTCACACCTGCAGTTTATCCCAATCATGGGATCAAACTTTCTTCTCCCCACAGTATAGCCTGCATATGGGATTCATACTTCTCTTTGGCTGCAATTCGTCCTGAGGGGTGAACTACGTCGACCACAGTATAGCCATCAGAATTTTGTGTATGCAAAAGGATGGGCTAATTCCCTTGATATCCGTGATTATCCATCCTATAGCCGATTTATGTTCCCTAAGCACCCACAGAAACTTTTCTTCCTACAATTCATTAAGTGCAGTAGAAATAATAACAGATAAAGAATTAGAAGTGCCTAAATACGCATACCTGAGGTGTTTAGGTAGTGGCTTTAGCTCAAGAGAAGGTTGCTCCTCAATTGATGGTTTCATTCTGGTTGTGGCTCTTTCCACCAAGTGCAATGGTTCAAATGGTGCTTTAAATCTGCTAACTCGTGGCAAGGAGTCTAACATCTATAAGTAATCCACAAATTCTGGATCATCGAACTCTTCATCTCCCAATAGTGTTATTTCTAATGGATCATTACCCAAACTTTTACTTATGTCTTCGCTAATTATCTGGTCAATGATATCTGTAGACACTCAAAATTTCCTGCACACCTATTACTAACATTGCAGGAGGGCAGATTCATCTTTAGGAGATAACCCTAGAAGATAACTCACATCCATTCTGGATACTATCAAAAATTCAGTCTCAAACCCGGAACACACACCGGGAGTATCAATTCCAACCTCAGAGATAACCCCGAGTTTTATCCTTGGAGATAATCCCAAGGAATGTCTTTGCAGTTCCGGCGATAGCTCCAAAAATGCTTGTTTCAAATGCATGCAATCAGCTTCAATCTCAAACCTCCTTCCGAGGCACTCATTCCAAAGACCCAGAGATATCACCAGGAAGACAAGAACACTTAATGATGACCCTGCGGAATTCAAACATTTGCAGTAGTCCAATCTTAGATGTAACCCTGAGCAACATCTGTTATCAGTCCAAATCAAAGATAACCCCGGTGAGGGGAAAAATCATCATCTTTCCACCTCAACCCCAGCGCCCCATCTCAACATTTCATACATACATTTCTACACAACAATGTCCCAGAAGAGCCAAAGAGTTCCATTCCTGAGTGACTATTAAGCGTGGCAGCACAACGGATAGAATTTGAAGCTTGAAGACCATGGGCATGGTCCCCTCTTCCTGACTTCGTACAACCTATAATCCCATGTCATTACGTAACTCTCGACAAAAGTGGTCCGAAGAAGGTCTTGTAAACCTCGTTCGGATGCTCGGATTGAAGTTCTACAAGTTCGAGTGGATATCATAGTGCACGAGTTCAGGCACTTCGAGATGGTGGGACCCGCAAAGTTCGGGGCACCTCGGCAGCGTAGAGTGCATCATCTGGCCGCCAGCATTCATCTGCATTGCAGTACACCTACAGCACTACTAGCTCTATAAATATAGTGCTTGGGGTGGCCATTTGTAAGAGAAAAAGAGGCGAGGAAGCCCTGTCCAATTTGCTCTGTACACACCCCATATTGAGTGCTTTCTCATTTTAAACACCTGTTAGCTCACATATAGCTAAATTTTACCAGAGGGAGCTGAGTGTTTATCCATCTAGAGTCATAGAAGCCTGCCTTGGTAGCCCACTGTGAGCCTTCTCATACTCTATAAAGCCTTTCTCTTCATCTTTGCACACACTATTCTTCAAATTGAAAGTCGTGTTGTGTCTAGACTTATGTCTGGAGTGTTTACTTGCTTTTTATATATATATATATATATATATATATATATATATATATATGAACTGTTGTCAGATTATATCCGATGAGCCTAGATTTTATATCCGAAGCGTTTACTATTATATATATATATATACTTATATATATGAACTATTTTCGGACTCTGTCCGATGAGCCTGGATTTTTTATCCGGTGCATTTACTGCTTATATATATATTACGACAAATCGCTGAAATGATAAACCGAGCCGAGATTGAGAAACATCCTATGCGTTTATCGCTTATATATATATATATATATATATTTACATTTCTGTCAGGCTTGGAGTTTACTTTGTGGCCTTTTACTTCTTTATTTACATTACGTCCCGCCTGGAGTTTACTTCATGGCGGTTGATCGTTTTTACTGTTTTCTTTACATTCCGTCCCGCCTAGAGTTTACTTCGTGGTGGTTGATTGCATTTACTACTTTATTTATATTTCTGATCCCCCATGGAGGTGCTTCGTGGTGGTTGATCATGTCTATATATATATATTTACCGCTTTTATATATTTACATTTCTGATTTTCCATGGAGGTGCTTCGTGGTGGTTGATCATGTCTGTATATATATATATATATATATATTCAGCTTTTATATATATAACTGCTTACTTCTTTTCATATAAATTGCGGCATCTTGTGAGCCTAGGAATCATGTGATCACAGATTCACTCCACTGAATCTAGATTCGGTTCCCGTGATGGACTTTTTCAGCTGTAAGCAGCTTGTAAAGTATTCATGGTGTTTGAATTTCCTTAGATGGCTGTCATGCCCATGAGGAGTTCGGCACTACTATATATTATTTTCTCGAAGATGCTTCGCATCTCAAAAATAAAATCAAACAAGCCGAACATTTAATAATAAAATGGAAGTATCAAAGGCCTCAATTACTATTGAGCACAGGATTTGAAAATACCTCTTTTACAAAACCTCACTGCTATATCTTGTTTAAAACTGAATTTTTGTATAAATTAAAACCCTATATATATAGGTTCAGATGAGGAATAACATTATTTCCAAATAAATTACACATTGATCCACACACACACACACACATTCAAGAAGAGTCGCCACCTGTCGACGTCGGGATTTTTATTTGTCCCATTTTCTCTTGTTTTTTTCAAACAAATCTTACATAACATGAGAACACCAAAAAATAAGAACAGAAAAGGGACAAATAAAAATCCCTACGTCGACAATATCCATTCTAAAACATTCTTCTTCATCTGTAGGGAATTTCATGGCCTGAACACATTAAATTTTACTTCTTGATCTTAGACCCTTATAGTTAGTTCACCTTTTTGTACGTCGATGAATGTCCTACCCGTAGCCAAGAAAGGTCTCCCTAGGATAATCGGGATGTTCTTATTTTCCTCAAAATCCAGAATTATGAAATCCGCGGGGAATATAAACTTGTCAACCTTGACCAATGTGTCCTCTACAATTCCTCTCGGGTACGTGACTGAACTATCTACCAACTGTAATGAGATGTTCGTAGGCTTTGGAGCTGGAAAACCCAATTCTGTATAAACTGATAACGACATAAGGTTCACACTCGCCCCCCAAATCACATAAACATTTATTGAATGCCATGTTCCCAATCGTGCATGGAATGGTAAAACTCCCTGGATCTTTCAACTTTGGTGGCAACTTTCGCTATAAAACCGCACTACACTCCTCTGTTAACGCCACTGTTTTGAGATTTTCTAACTACTTTTTCTTGGACAAAATCCCTTTCATGAATTTCGCATAACTTGGCATCTGCTCTAGGGCTTCTGCGAACGGGATGTTAATCTAAAGTTTCTTAAAAACTTCCAAAAATTTTGCAAACTACTTATCTAATTTCTATTTTTGGACTCTTTGCTGAAACAGCGGTGGAGGATACCCAACTGGCTTGTCATCTAACTTTATTTTCTCAATTTGCTTATCCTCACCCTATTTTTCTTCAACCACTTTGTTCTCATCAACTTTGTCATCCGTTCTAGCTAAATTTTCTACACTTTTCCCATCCAGCTGTTTTCCACTTCTCAAAGTGATTGCCCGACACTGCTCATGATTTCTCTTTGGATTTCTTTCGGTGTCACTCAGTAGAGTCCCTTGTGGTCTATTGTTCAATGCTAAGGCAATTTATCCCATCTGATTTTCTAGATTCTTGATGGCCATTGCTTGATTTTTTATCGCTGCCTCATTGCTTGTTATATACTTGGACAACAACTCCTCTAAATCTGATTTCCTCTCTTGATGTTGAACTGGTTGTGATGATTCTAAAATCCTGGGGGATATAATGGTCATGGAGCTTGTTGATGCTGATTATTACTCCATGAAAAGTTAGGATGCTTCCTTTTCATCTGATTGTATGCATTCTGGTACGTATTCTGTGGAATTTTGTTGTAGCTACCCACAAATTGGACTGACGCTGGGTTGATTGCACATTGATCTGTAGGATGCTCACCAGCGTATAATTCACAAATAACTGCAACCTGTTGTGCCTGTGCCCCTGACATTGCATCCAACTTCTTAGAGAGTGCTGAAATCTGTGCTTGTATTGTCGTCACTCCATCTACTTCTAACACTCCAGCTGCTTTCGCATATGTCATTCTTACCATGGGCCACTGGTAGTTGTTAGCTGCCATAGTCTCTATCAACTCGTAAGCCTCCTCATAACTTTTGGCTATAAACTCTCCACCCGAAGCTGCATCAATACTAGTTTTGAGATTTTCGTTCAATCCGTTGTAAAATGTGTTCATCTGCAACCACTTAGGCAATCCATTATGCGGGCACTTTTCTAAGCAATTCCTTGTATCTTTCCCATGCCTCATATAGTGACTCCCCGTGTTGCTGTTCAAACATAGTTATCTCATTCCTCATTTTTGCAGTTTTCGCTGGTGGGAAGAATTTTGCAAGAAATTTGAGAGCGAGGTCTTCCCAAGTAGTTATTGATCCCGGCGGTAGAGAATATAACCAATTCTTTGCCTTGTCCCGTAGAGTAAATGGGAACAAGCAAAGTCTCACCGCGTCATCCGACACCCCATTGTACCTGAAGGTGTCACAAATCTCCAGAAAGCTAACTAAGTGTTCGTTCGGATCATCATTTGCTAAACCCCCAAACTGAACCGAATTTTGAATCATTTGAATAGTCCTAGGCTTGATTTCAAAGGTGTTCGCAGCTATAGCAGGCCTGGTGATACTTGACTGCAGCTCAGTTGTGAGACCCCAAATTTTATGAATAAAGATTTAAATTTCTCGAAATATTTTTTTTCAAAATTATAGTGTGGATTTGAGATAATGTTATAGTTGTGGGTAATATTTATAAATTTTGCAAAGTATGCAAGTTGTTATATTATATTCGATTGGTGGGGAATATTCTTTGTGTTCGGGGAATATTCGTATATGACGACTATTACAATCATTAGTGGACCTCATTAACGGAATTATTGTCGGATTGAAAAGCGACAAAAATATTTTTATGAAAATAATGGCGGAAGTTTTACCATTAACTGTTGAAACACCGGTGTTAAAGTACAAAGAATACGTGTGGTTGCATAGTAGCTACGGTATTGATTATTGATGCTTACGTGAGAAGTCACTCGGTTTTGTTCAATTATTACTACTGAGAATTGTTGCATAGTATCTCGTGTTATTTGATTCAATTATTATTCGATATTTTATATATTATTAAATCAATAATTGAGATGATGTGAGTTATTAATATAATTATTTACAATATTAACGATGTCTAGAAGTTCTGCCAATGAGAGGTTTGGTCACCTAATTGCACGCCAATAGGGAGAAATCCTTATTGGTAAGCCCCCTCTTTCCTGGGAACGACCTGGTCGATTAATATTATGAATTATAATAATGATGATAAATGTTGATAAATATATTGAGGTGTCTTTTTATGAAGTCACGGAAGTTTATATATATATATATATTATATATACAAATTTTGTTTTATTAGTATTATTAATGTAATAAAACAGAAAAGCTTTTTATATAAAACAGAATACTTTTATAAAGTTATTTGTTTTATTAGACTATAAATAGAATATATTATATTCTATTATGTATAATGTTTTTTGCATAGTAAATTTTTTTTATATAAAGCAGAATACTTTTATAAAGTTATTTGTTTTATTAGACAATAATTAGAATATATTATATTTTATTATGCATAGTGTTTTGCATAGTAAAATCTTTTTATATAAAATGCAGAATACTTTTATAAAGTTATTTGTTTTATTAGACAATAATTAGAATAAATTATATTTTATTATGCATAGTGTTTGCATAGTATCCGCATAGTGTTTGTATAGTAAAATCATTTTGTATAAAATGTAATACTTTTATGAAGTTATTTGTTTTATTAGACTATAAATAGAATATGTTATATTTTATATAAAATATTTTATTTTATTAGAATATTTTATTAATACTGGATAATAAATCAATATGGACTGTCCGTTTAAAAGTAAATCAATCTGGACCGTTCATAAATTAGTTACTATTCAGTCCATTCTCCTATAAATAGAAGCTCATTCCTTCATTATTTCTTACAATTTCTTTGAAACTCTAGAGAGAGAAACTATAGAGAGAAAGAAGAAAGAAAATACTCGCTACCTCACTTTTCCAATATCAAGTTATTCTAAGGTAAGGGATATTATTTGTTGTACTCGTAAGGGGTATTATTTCTTTTGTATTCATGAAGAGAACTTCATTATTCCATTCTTTATTATTCATTGGAATAACCAAAGATATCTGTGCTACCCTATACTTGGTGAAATTCTTACGTTATTCCATTCTTTATTATTTTGTTGGAATATCCTACCTGAAGGCGCGTATTACGCTGAATTCGGTTCCATTAATTATTATTCATTGGAATAACTTCATCGTGTGGTCTATCGCATGCATGGTGATTTTTTTTGTTATTCCATTCTTTATTATTCTATTGAAATATCCTGTCAGTGCGAAATTTGCCTGACCTGGTTCCATCTTTATTATTCTATCAGAATATTCTGTCTGTGCGTTTACGCATGACCTGGTTCCATTCTTTATTATTCTGTTGGGAATAACCTATCTGTGCAGTCTATTGCACGCATGGTGAATCCTTCTGTTATTCCATTCTTTATTATTCTGTTGGAATAACCTATCTATGTGGATTACCACATGCATGGTGAATGACCCTTCGTATTCATTTCTTATTAAATTGTGGAAATGATCTGTATACGTGGATTACCGCATGGCGGGCGAAACTCCATTTGCAGTTTCATATATATTATATTATACTCAGTTGGTTAAAGTTTTGACTTCTATACTCCATGAAATTAGTGGAATATCGTTGATATTTGCGCTTCATCTAGTATCTTTTCATGGAAATATTCTTCTGAGAATTCTTGAATTTTACTCTACAAAGAAGTATCATGTTGACAATTTGGACGTTATTGAATTCTGGATAAATTAATTCTTGAACTTGTTTTAATGGATTCTTATATCATTGTCATCATCCTCATGCTTATATTATGTTGAAAGTCTTCTGTGGCCTGTTGTGTATAGATGAACTTGGTATGATTTATGATCAGGGATTATTCGATATAATCATGACCGTAATGTTACAAATGATGTGGTAAAAGTCCTCATTGGCCCGTAGTGCATTGATGGACAGTTGTTAGCATGATCATGACCATTGATGAATACACGAATATCCTTGGCCGTAGTGCATAGATAATTTGTGGTTGTGATACTAATAAATATCCTTGGTCGTAGTGCAGGGATGATGTGGATTATTTATTAAGCTGAGTCTCAACGATAAAAGTGATGAAAAACCTTTTTAAATCATAAAAGATAGTAGATTTTATTCTCTACTTGACTGTTATAATGGATTGCTTGTTCCGTTGTAGTTAAACTTAATGTTTGTTATATTTTATTAGTTTAACATTGTTGAAGACTAATGATAATTTATTCTACATTATCGTAGTCATAATATTTCTTACTGGGCTAGTTGAGCTCACCCCTTTCTTTCACTATTCTCTTCAGGAAATGAGAACGTAGCCGGGACTAGTCGGAGAACGGAGTGACGGTCCAGATGATAGTATTAGTAGTCCTCACTATTCTGTTAAATAGTGTGACAATAAATGTAATGAGGACTCCTTTGAGTGTGGATATTGTCTAGATGACAATATTCTTATTAAAACTCTCAATTTATGTTTTGTCGTATTTTACACGACAACTATATTATTAAGTTGTATTTGTATTCTGTACCATGTATATGGTGACTCAGAATAGGTGATGTATACCTATTTTGGGGGCGTCACATCAGTCACCTTGGGTGTAGAAAAATCCCTCAACGCTTTCTGATCTTCGGCAGCCATTGTTTCTTCTTTTTCAAAGTTTTTAAATTCTTCCCTAGTTTCCTTGATCCACTTACTTAACCTCTGAAACCGTTTCTCAATGTCGTCCTCAAAAGGAAGCAAGTCTGGATTTTTGGACCGTGTTTGCATAAACCAACTTCAAAGACCTGAAATAAGACGAAAAAAATAAAAATAAAAATGTTTAAGTAAAACTGGACTAATTAAACTGATATCGTAAAATATTAAAATCTATATTAAGATTGTTCCCCGGCAACGGTGCCAAAAACTTATTGGGTAAAATCTAGTTACGCACAACACGCAAGTATACGTGGTCAACAAGTAATATAATAGTAAGTAGAGTATCGTTCCCACAGAGAAAACTTAGTAAGAATTTAACTTCACAATTATCAGTTTCTTATTAATCCTAATTTTATTAAACTATTCAAATCAATGATTAAAATTATTAAAACCAAATTATAAAAATACCACGATCACAAAACAATCACAAATATTTAAAACTGAAATTTCAAACAATTATTGGAGAATTAGGCTTACGACTTCACCCTAAGCTTCACGCTGATTTTTACACCTTTATTCCAGTTTAATTCACTATCCTAGTTTATTAATCAAGAACACGTATGTAGCACTAGCCCCCTCTCGATGTACTAATACCGTATTAACTCAAATCCACAATTTAGATAGAAATAAGTCAAACACCTTAATTAACTAACTCACTATATCTCTTTGCGAATTATAATTAAAGAAAGTTTAAGTTTAAGTTCTTTATCTAATTACATGCGATGTCAAGCATATCTTTACCTTAACATTCATCAAGATTCTGTTCAATCATAAAATTCAAGAACACATGCTATATTAACTAGGTCTAGACTCGTACTTCCTCTCTCGAATTCATACAAGTTCACAAAGAACTGTTGATCAGGTAATTCATAAATTCAAGCTCAAATTAATATAGATAAACTGGATAATATCTTATTAAATTGGAAATCAAAGTTACATAATCATCGTTTCACTTGAAGATCCATGATAAGCCTAAAAAGTAAATTAGTTCATCATCAATGAAATAATAACTGAGTAAATTAAAGATATCATCCTTTCAATTACAAATATAAGACTAAACAAAGAATAAATCAAAACACCCTTCACGTTAGCCTTAATCCACAATTGATGTGAACGTTCCTTCAAAATCTTCACTCTAATGCTCAATAAGAAAGTCTATAATTAATCTCTGATAATCGCCTTGTGTGTTCATGATCTGGTTGTTTTTGATGTAGTTATATGTTTACAACCAAAGTCTCAACTCAATTCCATGCCAACTAGAGTCCTAAAGCCATACATAAACCAAAACCCAAGTCCCAGCAGTGTTTGAATCAAGCTAGGATAGACAAGATTCGGGACCCCACAGCCCCGTGCAAGCTAGGCTTCGCAATCTGAATGGAGACCCTCGCCCGTGGGTGTAAAGGTTAAATAAGCGCCATGCCGTGGGTGAGTTCTTCTTTCTGACTTTGGTTTAGCTCCATACTTACTCCAATTATGCTCCAATGCCTTCTATTTTCAATCACTTGCCGCGCCAACCACCCTACACATAAAACAACAATTGATAAGTAAAACTAAACATGAAATCAAGGTTTTAACAACGAATAAGCTTCAACTAGAACCCGATTCATGGATATAAAATCCACTTATCAAGTGGCACATAGTATTGCATAGTATCTCTGATCATTAATTTTTACATAAGAAGTCGCTCAATAATTGATACAATAAAATTGCACAGTCATATTATTGGTGCAATAATTGCTACAATGATAATTAAATAGTATTTTGCATTATTAATTTAATAATTGTCACGACACGGTAACTCATATTATTGAAATGATATTATTAGATAACATTATTGATAATGTCTAGAAAGTTCTGTCGAGGGAAGGGGTTAGGTTATATAATCTTGGCGCCATGATGGGAGAAATCCTTATCGGAAAGCTTCTTTTTCACAGGAGCGATCCGGTTGTCGTGATTGTAAATCTATAATATTAATGAGAAATAATTATTAAAGAATTATAAATAAGTGATGAATATGGTAAGTAAATATTTCATTAAATTTTGTTTTAAATGGAGGAATTTTAGAATGAAACAATTGTCAAAAGTTGTTATTTTTTATGAAACCATTATTTTCTTCTATGATAATATATTTATATATTATTATAATATTACATTATAATAGTATAATGTGATAATATAATAGTATAATTTTTATAATTTAAATGGTAATATTATTAAAATAAATTTATGGCATAAGAATAAAATAAGGGGAAGAGAGCAAATTGAATTTGCATTTCTTTTTAATAATTACTTAATGTTTAAAACATGTGGAATAAAGTGGGTTTCTCATTTTGGTTTAGAACTCTTTGTTTTCAAAAGGAATGTGCTGCACCTTTTTCAAAAATTATGCACGTATGTAACATTTGTCAATCCTTGTGTGCTGGCATTTCCCTATAAATAGGTTGTATAGTTAAACAATGAAACTCATACTAGAATCAGAAAATTCTCTCTTTATAATATTGAGCGTATTTCTTATGAGTATAAGGATATTCCAGTCAGAGCTACTTTCCTATTAAGGTAAAGGATATTATTTTTCTCGTAAAGGATTTTATTTCTTTCAATACTCGTAAGGAGTATCATTTTCTTTCATACTCCATATAATGTAAGTGATATTATTTCATTTCATATTACTATTCATACAGTACTGTTCATGGGTACTATTTATACAGTCTTGTTCATGAGCCTTTATTCATATAATCTTTGTTCATACATGCAGTCTTATTCACTGAGTCTTATTCACAATTTTTTTTTTTCCTTTTTCTAAGTTATATGTTATAACCCTTATTCTTGAAATTGAATCCATGTTATGGTCTCACTTGATTAATTCTTTATGTTATTGTCATAATTCTCATACTTAAATTATGGTGAAAGTCATCTTTGGCCTGTAGTGCAAAGATGGACTGTTGATTGGTATGATTATGACCAGGAATTATTTATTGGTATAATCATAACCGGTAATGTTACAGTCAAATGATGTGGTGAAAGTCCTCTTTGGCCTGTAGTGCATAGATGGAAAGTTGTTCGGCATAATCATGACCGCTGGTGATGTAAACAGTTATCTTTGGCTCGTAGTGCAAAGATAAACTATTGATTACTGAATATCTTTGGCCCGTAGCGCAAAGATGTACTGTTGATTGATATCTTTGGTATGTAGTGCAAAAATGATCTGTTGATTGATATCTTTGGCCCGTAGCGTAAAGATGGATAGGTGTATGACATGATCATGATCACTGGTGATACTAACGAATATCCTTGGCCTATAGTGCATGAATAATTCGATGATGTGATTGGTAGGATCATGACCATTTGTTAACAGTTGAATGTCGTTTGCCATATTGCACTGAAAGACAATTGATTGGCATGATCTTGACTATTGATTTAATAGTTGAATATCTTTGGCCTATAGTGCAAAGATAGACAATTAATTAGTATGATCATTATAATTACATTTGAATGTCTTTAGCCTTTGGGGCAAGGATATTGAGTGAAAGTTCTATTAAGCCTTTGTGACAAGGAGACACTGTTGATTTACATTATTATGAATTGTGAAGTTAACTATAATCTTTGGTGGTTCGGGTGAGAACATGTAATGAAAGTTCTTTTTTTTTGGGTACAACAAAGAATGGTTGATGGTATTACAAGAAGGAAATATTTGTGAAGGACTTTTAATTTGGAGGAGATATTAGACATTATGTTCTACTTTACTCTTTTAATGGATTGTTTATTCCGCTGCAGTTGTTGATCTAAAACTTCTTGTCTATTGTATTCTATCAGATTTTCCCCTGTTGAGGACTAAGGATAATTTTGTATACATTATCTTAGTCATAATATTCTTTATTGGGCTATTTGTACTCACCCTTTTACTTCACAATTCCGTTTAGGTAGTAAGAGTGTAGCTGGGTCAAGCGGGGATAATAGGGGAATAGTGTGATGGTCTGAGACTGTGGAAGTTTCTCAATACAATATAAAACATCATGAAATGCATTATATAATTGTATTAAGGATTTAAGATGGGTGTGTCGTATTTTATACGTCACTTAATAAATTATTTTGGTGAAAAACAATAGGGTGATGAGAACCCAACTTTAGAAGTGTCAAACATACACCCCATTAGAATGAGGAGGACATAAATATACTAAGTGCTTAAAGGGTATGTTGCCACTATCATACATGATGTCTAACCACATACAAATTCGTGTTATCATAAGATATAGTTGTGCGCATCCACTTGCTGACTATATCTATGAGCATTATTTATATAATCTTGGCATATGGTTGGAATATAATCCTCAGTTTGAGATAATGGAGATAATTATATGGCAAGAAGATACACGCCATTGGAATAAAAAGGATAGTAATCTTCTTGTTGTTCTTTGGGGTCTATTGGGTTAACCAAGGTTAATTCTCAAGTCCTATGATATCTATTATAACTTAGATGCATGGCCTCCCATTTATGAAGGCTTCCTTGAGCATTTTCCAAAAAATTTAATTCCTAAAATAGTTATCGACTGTACCTTTATGTAAAAGTATCATTGGTTTAGAGTATGAGTATTGTTATTTGTATTAAAACTCATAGCTTATGTGTTGTCATATTTTGCACGACAGTTTAATAGTTGTATTAATGAAGTTTGTATTTGGATTTTATACCATGTAATTGGCGACTCAGAATGGGTTGTGTGGACCTATTTTAGGGGCGTCACAGTTGGTATCAGAGCTTAGGGATATGGTCTCTAGCAGAGATCTGAGATTAGAACTAGTGTGTGTCCTACCTAAGCTAAATTTTCTTATTTAATAAGTTGAAAAATTGTGATATGTCAATTAACCTTTGTTTTGAAGCTGTATTCTGGAATGATATCTAAAATCGAAGAGATGAGCAATGGAGAAATCATGATATAGAGGAAATGACGAGGAAGATAGAATCTAAAATGAAAGCAAGGTATTCTCACCTATTTAAACTACAAAGTACGTAAATTTCGGGGATGAAATTTCATAAGGAGGAGAGATTGTAATACCCCAAATTTTATAAAATAAAAGTATTTAATTTTCTTATAATTATTGTTTTATCCAGTAAATGGTTAAATTGATAAAATATTAAAGTTAATGGTAATATGTGCAAATTTTACAAAGTAAGCAAGTTGATATAAAATATTTTTGGTGTCGGGAATATTCTTTTTATCGGGGAATATCCGTACGACGGCGCTGTAAGACCCCAAATTTTACGAAATGAAAGTATTCAATTTTTATAATTAATATTCCATTTAGTAAATGGTTAAATTGATAAAAGTACAATAATACGCGTGGTTGCATAGTAACACACGGTATTGATTATTGATGCTTATGTGAGAAGTCACTCAGTTATACTCAATTATTGCTACAATAATTGCTGCATCATATCTCTCATATTATTAATTCAATTATTGTCACAGTATCTGTAAGACCCCAACTTTTATAAATAAGGATGATTTTTCTATAAATACCATTTTTGAATATTATGGAGTAAATTTGATATAATGTTATAGTTGTGGGTAATATTTATAAATTTTGCAAAGTACGCAAGTTGTTATATAATATTCGATTAATTAGGGAATATTCGTTTTATCGGGAATATTCGCATAACTACCAATAATCATTGGTGGACCCCACAACGGAATTATTGTCGGGTTGAGAAAATGACAAAAATTATTTTATGAAAATAACGGCGGAAGTTTTACCGTTAACTGTTGAAACACCCGATGTTAAAAGTACAGTAATACGCGTGGTTGCATAGTAGCACACGATATTGATTATTGATGCTTACGTGAGAAGTCACTCAGTTTTGCTTATTATTTGGATCCCTATTTACCCATTTTTCAAAATTATCGGAAGGAAGTTATAAAGTATATATATATATATACGTTTTATATATATATATATATATATATATATGACATATGTGTGTATGTTTTCGTGTGTGTAGGAGTGTGTGTGTGTGTGTGTGTGTGTGTTAGTTGGTTTTAGTGGGGAATGATATTATCAAGTGGTATGTGGTGTGTGTTATGTTAGTGGGAACATGTGTTATATATTATATATATATAATGTGTCCATATGCATATGAACCGATATATATATATATATATATATATATATATATATATATATATATATATATATATATATATATACTTCTTTGAAAAAAATTGTCAAAAGAAATGAATTATTGGTTTCACAGGGGAGTACTGAGATTGTTATTATTATTATATATATTATATTTTATTTAAAAGATTTTGCTTTAAATATGGACCATCCGATTAAAGTAAATCAATCTGGACCATTCATGAGTTAGTTACTATGTAATCCATTCTTCTATAAATAGAAGCTCATTCCTTCATTATTTCTTACGAATTCACTGAAACTCTAAAGAGAGATAATTATAGAAAGAAAGAAGAAGAGAAGTTTGCTACTTTTCTTTTCCTATATCCAGTTTCTTTTATGGTAAGGGGTATTAATTTTTTTTCGTATTCATGAAGAGAACTTCTGTTATTCCATTCTATATTATTCTGTTGGAATAACCTGTATACGCGGTCTACCATATACTTGGTGATTTCTATTGTTATTCCATTCGTTATTATTCTATTGGAACATCCTATACATGCGTTATCACTTGGGACCTAATTCTGTCTTTATTATTACATTGGAACATCCACATCCATGCAATTTCGCTTGACTGGTTAGATTATTTATTATTACGTTGGAATATCCTATCTCGTGTGCTTTCTATTTGGACTGGTTTTCGTCTTTATTATCCTGTTGGAACATCCCGCTCGGTGCGTAATTTTGCGACTCGGTTCCGATTATTTATTATTCATTGGAATATCACGTTTCGCGATTTACTGTGGGACTGGTTCCGTCTTTATTATTTTGTTGGAACATCTGTCGGCTTGCAAATTTTGCTCGACCTAGTTCCGATTATTTATTATTACATTGGAATAACTTTCATACTATGGCAATACCGCATGCATGGTGATTTCTTTTGTTATTCAATTCTTTATTATACTAAGTTGGTAAAAGTTTTGACTTCTATACTCCATGAAATTAGTGGAATATCCTTGATATTTGCACTTCATCCAGTATCTTTTCATGAAAATATTCTTCTGAACATTCTTGAATTTTACTCTATAAAGAAGTATCATGTTGACAATTTGGACGTTATTAGTTCCTGAATAAATTAATTCTTGAACTTGTTTTATTGAATTCTTATATCATTGTCATCATCCTCATGTTTATAGTTTTTTTTGAAAGTCATCTGTGGCCTGTAGTGCATAGATGGACTTGGCATGATTATGACCAGGGATTATACGGTGTAATCATGACCGTAATGTTACAAATGATATGGTAAAAGTCCTCATTGGCCCGTAGTGCATTGATGGACAGTTGTTGGCATGATCATGACCATTGATGAATACACGAATACCCTTGTCCCGTAGTGCATGGATAATTTGTGGTCATCATGACCATAATGAATATCCTTGGCCGTAGTGCATGGATGATGTGGATTATTATTAAGCTGAGTCTCGGCGATAAAAGTGATGAAAAACCTTTTAAATCATAAAAGATAGTAGATTTTATTCTCTAGTTGACTCTTTTAATGGATTGCTTGTTCCGCTGCAGTTAAGCTTGATGTTTGTTATATTGTATCAGTTTAACACTGTTTAAGGCTAATGATAATTTATTCTACATTATCTTAGGTATAATATTTCTTACTAGGCTAGTTGAGCTCACCCTTTCTTTCATTGTTCTCTTCAGGAAATGAGAACGTAGCTGGGACGAGACGGGGAATGTAGTGATGGTCTGGATGTTAGTATTAGCTAGTAGTCCTCACTATTCTGTTAAATAGTGTGAAAATAAATGTAATGAGGATTTATTCTGAGAGTGGATATTATCTAGAAGACAGTATTTGTATTAAAACTCATAGCTCTCTTGTTGTATAATTAAGATTGTATTTTTATTCTGTACCATGTATTTGGTGACTCAGAATAGGTGATGTATACCTATTTTGGGGGCGTCACAGTTGGTATCAAAGCTTAGGGATATGATCCCTGGCTAAGGTGTGAGACAAGAACTAGGAGGGGAGAGACGGGGAATTCCTTCGCTAGTATGACCTACCTAAGTTTATTTTATATTTAATTGGTCGATCAGAGTATAGGGATAATATGTGATATGATAATTAACCCTTGTTTTTGTGGCAGTGTTTGAAAATGGCTTTCGAGAATGTTGAGAGCATCTATGGAGCACAGGAGACCGTTGAGTCTCCACAGATCAATAATCAGGATAATGTGCATCAGGAAGGCGACATTCCTCAGGAAAACAACAACACTGACCAAATGATGAACGATGGAATGTTCAGAGGCTTTATGCAATTCATGCAACATCAGGCAAGAGCGGCTCCTATACAAAATGCAGGTGGAAATACTGGCAACTCTCGGATGGTCACCGCCAAGCAGTTTAAAGAACTGGGACCACCGGAGTTTTTTGGAGAGCCAAAACCACTTAAGGCGGAGACGTGGATAAAGCAGATCAACAAGATATTTGATGTCTTGGGATGCTCCAAGGAGAAAAAGGTTCCCTTTGCCACCTTCATGTTGCGGGCAGAGGCAGATTACTGGTGCGAATCTGTAAAGCGTACTCAACCTGCCGCACTGAAGATGTCTTGGGAGA
The DNA here is from genome assembly GCA_020205615.1 of Panax quinquefolius. Taxonomy (NCBI): domain Eukaryota; kingdom Viridiplantae; phylum Streptophyta; class Magnoliopsida; order Apiales; family Araliaceae; genus Panax; species Panax quinquefolius. Next base: position 112,094,387 of record CM035157.1, on the reverse strand, counting down.
TGTTCCAAGAACTGTTCAATGACAAGTACTTTCCTGAAAGTATTCGTCACATGAAAGAGGTAGAGTTCATCAAGCTGGAGCAAAACAACAAGACCGTGTCGTAGTACGAAGCCATGTTTGTTGAGTTGTCCCGATTTGCATCCCATTTGGTTGATAATGAGGAGAGAATGACGCGAATATTTCTAAGAGGTTTGAAACCCGAGATACGTTAATATCTTATCTCTCATAAACTGTGTTTATATTCAGATGTTGTTAATAGGGCTCAGTTATTGGAGCGCGATAATGAGTCAACCTAACCGAAAGAGAGCAGCCGGCAAAATGATAATACCAGTGATAACAGTCATCGAAGCGGTGACAATAAGCGTGGAGGGAATCAACATGCCAGAAATGGTAACCACTTCGGTGGTAATCATGTCCAAAATAATAAGAATGGACATTTCAAGAAGAGGAGATTCAACAATGATGGAAAGATGTCAGCATCAGCACATGTCGTTAAAGAAGGAGAACGACCACCTATCATATGCTTTAAGTGTGGAGGAGAGGGACACATCAGTCCCAACTGTGTGATGCCATCCAAAGCATGTTACAACTGGGGAAGAGAAGGTCACCTGGCTCGATTTTGTCGTGCACCGAAGACAAGTCCAACTGGGATGGAGTCATCAAAGGCTGTCCCAGAAAAGTCAAAACCGGTAGTGCAAGGGAGAGCGTTTGTTATAACCTCCCAGAAAGCAAGGAACCCGAACGAGGTCATTATGGGTAAGATTATCATAAACTCTAGCAAAGTCTATACCTTATTTGATACCGGTTCTACCCATTCTTTTATTTCTCCTACTTGCGCTCAACGTTTAAATTTGACTCCGGAGAAATTGGACTTTGACTTATCTGTTGAAACTCCGTTGGGAGAAACCTTCATTACATCCACTGTTTATAAGTCTTGTTTGGTTCAAATTGGTACCCTCACATTACCTGTTGATCTTATTTCATTGAAAATACTTGCATTTGACGTAATTCTAGGGATTGATTGGTTAACCACTCATCATGCAAAAATTGATTATTTTCGTAAGGTTGTTAGCTTTCATATTCCTAATCAACCTATAATGCGAATTCAAGCAACCAAACCATTAAAATCAATCACTGTCATCTCAAGCCATAAAGTTATTCGTTTATTGAAAAACGAATGTCAAGCTTTCTTAGCTCATGTCACGGATCTAAACAAAAATACGTCAGTTTTGAAAGATATTTCTATTGTTAATGAATTTCCTGACGTATTCCCTGAAGAACTTCCTAGCCTACCCCCAGAGCATGAAATTGAATTTTGTATCGACCTTGAACCCGGTACAAAACCCATTTCCAAAGCCCCATATCGAATGGCTCCTATTGAACTTCAGGAGTTAAAGACCCAGCTGCAGGAATTGCTAGACATAAGCTTTATTCGTCCTAGTACGTCTCCATGGGGTGCTCCTGTTCTATTCGTGAAGAAGAAAGATGGGAGTATGCAACTTTGTATTTATTATCGGGAGTTAAATCATGTCACCATCAAAAATAGGTACCCATTGCCACGTATTGATGACCTGTTTGACCAGTTGCAAGGAGCCAAATTCTTTTCAAAGATTGATCTTCGTTCCGGATATCACCAATTGAAGATTAGAACCGATGACATTCTAAAGACAGCTTTCAGAACTCGGTACGGGAATTATGAATTCCTAGTCATGTCCTTTGGATTAACTAATGCTCCTATTGCCTTCATGGATATGATGAACTAACTATTCAAGGAATATTTGGACCACTTTGTGGTCGTCTTCATTGATGACATCCTTATTTATTCCAAAAGCCGTGAAGATCATGAGAAACACTTGAGGTTGATACTCCAGAAGCTTCGTGAATATAAGCTTTATGCCAAGTTAAAGAAATGCGAGTTCTAGCATTCGTTGGGCACGTGGTATCAAGTCATAGAATATCTGTTGACGCAACAAAGATTGAAGCTATTCAAAGCTGGGAGCAACCTAAATCAGTGACCAAAGTACGTAGCTTTCTCGATTTAGCTAGTTATTATCTGAGATTCGTGGAAGGGTTTTCTCGAATCGCTACTCCCTTAACTCAGCTGACTCGGAAAGATACAAAATTCGGTTGGAGTGAGGAATGCAAGAAGAGTTTTCAAGAACTCAAGAGGAGGCTCATTTCAGCACTTGTTCTGACAATACCATCTGGCTCGGAGGGATTTGTTATCTATAGTGATGCTTCGGGCAAAGGGTTAGGATGTGTTCTCATGCAACATGGGAAAGTCATAGCCTATGCCTCACGACAACTCAAAGAATATGAGAGGAATTATCCTACTCATGATCTAGAGTTGGCAGCTGTTGTCTTCGCACTAAAGATTTGGAGGCATTACTTGTATGGAGAAAAAGTGGAGATCTTTATGGAACATAAAAGCCTCAAATATTTCTTCACTCAAAAGGAACTCAACATGCGACAACGAAGTTGGCTTGAATTGTTGAAAGATTATGATCATACCATCCAATACCATCCTGGAAAAGCGAACGTGGTAGCTGCCGCATTGAGTAGGAGATCATATACGGGTACGAGTGCGATATTGTCAACGCAAAGGCCTATTTTGTGTGACTTGCAAAGAATGGAGATAGAGTTAAAGACTCCAGGGACCCACGTGATGATGGCGAATATACGAGTAGAACCAAATTTAATTGATAAAGTTAAAGCTGCTCAAGCTACAGACCTGGAGCTGATACGTATGAGGAAGAAAGTGCAAAAAGGTGCTATGCCGGAAGCAAGAATCGATAAAGAAGGAATACTTTAAGTCAACTCCAGACTTTGTGTTCCTAACTACCCTATTTTAAAGTATAAAATTATGACAGAGGCGCACAACACACCGTTTGCAATCTATCCTGGGAGTACCAAAATGTATCGTGATCTTCATCATACATTTTGGTGGAGCAATATGAAGAGAGAGATAGCGCTGTTTATCTCAAGGTGTCTAACTTGTCAACGAGTCAAGGCGAAGCATCAAGTACCAAAAGTTCCATTGCAACCACTTGAAATTCCAGAATGGAAGTGGGAGCACATTATCATGGATTTCGTTACTAGTCTTACCAAGGTTTCTCAAGGCATTGATCTAATTTGGGTCATTGTTGATAGATTGACCAAGTCTGCTCACTTCTTACCAATACGAGAAACTTATACACTTGAACGTCTTGCTCGTATGTACATAAACAAGATTGTAAGACTGCATGGTATGCCAATATCCATAGTTTCTGATCGAGACCCAAGATTCACTTCACGATTTTGGGATAGTTTGCAAAATGCTATGGGCATGGATTTACGATTTAGTTCGGCATATCATCCTCAGACGGATGAATAATCAGAGAGGACTATTCAAAATCTTAAAGATTTATTAAGACTCTGTGTCTTTGACTTCAAGGGAAGTTGGGACAAGTTCTTACCATTGGTGGAGTTTTCCTACAACAACAGTTATCAAGCAAGTATTGGCATGGCTCCATTCAAAGCGTTGTATGGAAGAAAGTGTCGTTCTCTAGTATGCTGGGATGAGGTGGGTGAAGCAACGTTGTTGGGACCAGAGTTGGTACGTATGACTACAGAAAAGATTCAAATGATCCGACAACGGATAAAAACCTCAAAAGACCGACAAAAGAGTTATGCTGATCTTCATCGAAAGGACGTGGAATTCGATATTGGAGATCATGTGTTGTTACGTGTTGCTCCATGGAAAGGAGTTGCGAGATTTGGAAAGAGAGGAAAGCTCAATCCTCGATTCATTGGCCCATTTTTAATCCTCGATCGAGTAGGGACTGTAACCTATAGACTCGCTTTACCGCCAAGTATGTCTCATATTCATAACGTTTTTCACATATCCATGTTACGTAAATATGTGGAAGACCCGAACCACATTATTGAGTTAGAACCGGACGAAATAGCGGAAGATTTAACGTATGAAGAGGTTCCTGTTCAAATCTTGGATAAAAAGGAACATATTCTACGCTCCAAGGTTATACCTCAAGTTAAAGTTTTGTGGAGAAACCACAATGTTGAGGAAATGACCTGGGAGTTTGAATTTGAAATGAAATCAAGGTATCCTTACCTCTTCGATATACCAGGTACGTACCCTAATTTCGAGGGAGAAATTTCATAAGAAGGGGAGATTGTAAGACCCCAACTTTTATAAATAAATATGATTTTTCTATAAATACCATTTTTGAATATTATGGAGTAAATTTGATATAATGTTATATTTGTGGGTAATATTTATAAATTTTGCAAAGTACGCAAGTTGTTATATAATATTCGATTAGTCGGGGAATATTCGTACAACGGCGCAATCATTGGTGGACCCAACAACAGAATTATTGTCGGGTTGAGAAAATGACAAAAATATTTTATGAAAATAACGGCGGAAGTTTTACCGTTAACTATTGAAACACCCGGTGTTAAAAGTACAGTAATACGCGTGGTTGCATAGTAACACACTGTATTGATTATTGATGCTTACGTGAGAAGTCACTCAGTTTTTCTTATTATTTGGATCCCTATTTACCCATTTTTCAAAATTATCGGAAGGAAGTTATAAAGTATATATATATATATATACGTGTTATATATATATGACATATGTGTGTATGTTTTCGTGTGTGTAGGAGTGTGTGTGTGTGTGTGTGTTAGTGGGTTTTAGTGGGGAATGATATTATTTAATGGTATGTGGTGTGTGTTGTGTTAGTGGGAACATGTGTTATATATTATATATATAATGTGTCCATCTTTGCATGTGAACTAATATATATATATATATATATATATATATATATATATATATATATATATTGCTTTGAAAAAATTTTAAGAAGAAATGAATTATTGGTTTCACAGGGGAGTACTGTGATTGTTAGTATTATTATATATATTATATTTTATTTAAAAGATTTAGCTTTCAATATGGACCGTCCGATTAAAGTAAATCAATCTGGATTGTTCATGAGTTAATTACTATGCAATCAATTCTTCTATAAATAGAAGCTCATTCCTTCATTATTTCTTACGAATTCACTGAAACTCTAAAGAGAGAAAATTATAGAAAGAAACAAGAAGAGAAGTTTGCTACCTTTCTTTTCCTATATCCAGTTTCTTTTACGGTAAGGGGTATTTTTTTTTCATATTCATGAAGAGAACTTCTGTTATTCCATTCTTTATTATTCTGTTGGAATAACCTGTTTACGCGGTCTACCCTATACTTGGTGATTTCTATTGTTATTCCATTCGTTATTATTCTGTTAGAACATCCTATTCATGCGTTATACGCGGACACGAGTTCTATCTTTATTATTTCGTTAGAACATCCTATTTGCAAGTAATTTTGCTTGACCTGGTTTCGTTATTTATTAATCTGTTGGAATATCCTGTCTGCGCGTTTTACGTCGGACCTAGTTTTGTCTTTATTATTCTGTTGGAACATCATGTCGGTGCAAATTTTGCCTGACCAGGTTCCGTTATTTATTATTTTGTTGGAATATCTTTGTCTACAGTGTTTTTCTTGGGACCTGGTTAAAATCTTTATTATTTTGTTGAAACATCCTGTCGGTGCAAATTTCGCCTGACCTGGTTCCGTTATTTATTATTCTGTTGGAATAACATGTCTATGTCAAGTACCGCATGCATGGTGATTTCTTTTGTTATTCAATTCTTTATTATACTCAGTTGGTTAAAGTTTTGACTTCTATACTCCATAAAATTAGTGAAATATCCTTGATATTTGCGCTTCAATCAGTATCTTTTCATGGAAATATTCTTCTGAGCATTCTTGAATTTTACTCTACAAAGAAGTATCATGTTGACAATTTGGACGTTATTAGTTCCTGAATAAATTAATTCTTGAACTTGTTTTATTGAATTCTTATATCATTGTCATTATCCTCATGTTTATAATTTTTTTTGAAAGTCATCTGTGGCCTGTAGTGCATAGATGGACTTGGCATGATTATGACCAGGGATTATACGGTGTAATCATGACCGTAATGTTACAAATGATATGGTAAAAGTCCTCATTGGCCCGTAGTGCATTGATGGACAGTTGTTGGCATGATCATGACCATTGATAAATACACGAATACCCTTGTCCCGTAGTGCATGGATAATTTGTGGTCATCATGACCATAATGAATATCCTTGGCCGTAGTGCATGGATGATGTGGATTATTATTAAGCTGAGTCTCGGCGATAAAAGTGATGAAAAACCTTTTAAATCATAAAAGATAGTAGATTTTATTCTCTAGTTGACTCTTTTAATGGATTGCTTGTTCCGCTGCAGTTAAACTTGATGTTTGTTATATTGTATCAGTTTAACACTGTTTAAGGCTAATGATAATTTATTCTGCATTATCTTAGTCATAATATTTCTTACTGGGCTAATTGAGCTCACCCTTTCTTTCATTGTTCTCTTCAGGAAATAAGAACGTAGCTGGGACGAGTTGGGGAATGGAGTGATGGTCCGGATGTTAGTATTAGCTAGTAGTCCTCACTATTCTGTTAAATAGTGTGAAAATAAATGTAATAAGGACTTATTCTGAGAGTGGATATTGTCTAGAAGACAGTATTTGTATTAAAACTCACAGCTCTCTTGTTGTATAATTAAGATTGTATTTGTATTCTGTACCATGTATTTGGCGACTCAGAATAGGTGATGTATACCTATTTTGGGGGCATCACAGTATCATCTGCGTAATTTTTTATATATTATTAAATCAATAATGGAGACGACAAAGTTATTCGTATTATTAAATTACAATATTTACAATGTCTAGAAGTTCTGTCAAGGAGAGGTTTGGTCATCTAATTGCGCGCCAATAAGAAGAAATCCTTATCGGAAAGCCCCCTCTTTCTTGGGAACGACCTGGTTGTTAAATATTGTGAGTTATAATATTAATGATGAATGTTATTAAAAATCGAATTTGAGTTCAGAGTTGAATTTGGAGACGCGGACGTGATATTTGAGTCCGAAACGATAAAATTAGTAGAAATAGACTATAAACACAAAATTTGCCGGGGTTGACTTTTTGGTCAAAAAAGTCAATAGTTGACTTTTTCAGAAAAAGTCAAACTTCGAAATTTCAAAAATGAAATTGTTGAGAAAAATATTTCCATTGTGTTGGGATTATTAGTGTTAGTGGAAATCGACATTTATTTCGATAGTAATTGATATCTGGAAGTTATATTGACCAACCGAGTAATTAATCGGGTAAATGAGCAATTAATTACTATTAATTCACATGATTATAACTATTTGTTCACATGTGTGTACTATTGATTCACATTCTTGTACTATTAGGGGAGTTGGTGCGAGATTGATAATACTTGCATGACTAAGTTAAAAATGGAGGTATAGATGGAGGTACTATACTGTAATTCATATTTTTACATAATTATAACTATTGAGTCACATGATTGTACTATTAATTCACATTATTTACTATTAGGGGAGGTGGTGCAAGTTTGATAATACTTGCAGGACTAAATTAAAAATGAAAGAAAAGATGAAGGTATTATACTATAATATTTCGAGCCCCAAAATGTGCAATTATGAAAACTATATTTTTCTATAAATAGAAGCTCATTCTTCCTTCATTTCTCACCAATTCACTAAAGCTATAGAGCAATTATTATAGAGAGAAATTATGGAGAGAAAGAAGAAGAGAAGTCTGCTACCTCACTATTCCAGTATCCAACTTTATTCTAAGGTAAGGGGTATTATTCTTTCATATTCATGAAGAGAGTTATTTTCTTTCAATACTTGTAAGGGTTGTTATTCCATTCTTTATTATTATGTTGGAATAACCTATCTATGTGAAGTACCGCATACATGGTGAAATTCTTCTGTTATTCCATTCTTTATTATTCTGTTGGAATAACCTGTCTGTGCAGTCTATCGCATGCGTGGTTATTTATGTTGTTATTTCATTCTTTATTATTCTGTTGGAATATCCTATATGTGCGAATTAGGCATGATTTGGTTCCATTCTTTATTATTTTGTTGGAATATCCTGTCTGTGCGGATTATGCATGACCTGGTTCCATTCTTTATTATTATGTTGGAATATCCTGTCTGTGCGGATTACGCATGACCTGATTCCATTCTTTATTTTTCTGTTGGGAATAACCTGTCTGTGCGGTCTATCGCATGCATGGTGAATTCTTTTGTTATTCCATTCCTTATTATTACATTGGAATAACTTTGTTCATGTGGATTATCGCATGCATGGTGAATGATCCTTTGTATTCATTCCTTATTAAATTGTGGAAATGATGCATTGACGTGGATTACGCATGGCGAGTTAAAATCCATTTCATAGTTTCAGTAATTTTTTGTGACGCCCCAAAATAGGTATACATCACTTATTCCGAGTCGCCAAATACATGGTACGTAATACAAATACAATCTTAAATATACTAACATGAAATTTGTGAGTTTTAATACAAATATTGTCTTCTCATGCGATGATTAAAACTCAAAATAAGTCATCAATACATTTATTAACACACTATTTCATAGAATAGTGAAGACTACTAATGTTATCGTCTGGACTGTCACTCCGTTCCCCGACTAGTCCCTGCTACGTTCTCATTTCCTGAAGAGAACAATGAAAGTAAAAGGGTGAGCTCAACTAGCCCAGTAAGAAATATTATAACTAAGATAATGCAGAATAAATTATCATTAGCCTTCAACAATGTTAAACTGATAAAATACAATAGACATCAAGTTTAACTACAGCGGAACAAGCAATCCATTAAAACAGTCAAGTGGAGAATAAAATCTACTATCTTTTATGATTTTAAAAGGTTTTTCATCACTTTTATCATTGAGACTCAGCTTAATAAATAATCCACATCATCCCTGCACTACGACCAAGGATATTCATTAGTATCACAACCACAAATTATCCATGCACTACGGCCAAGGATATTCATGTATTCATTAATGGTCATGATCATGCCAACAACTGTCCATCAATGCATTACGGGCCAATGTGGACTTTTACCACATCATTTGTAACATTACGGTCATAATTATACCGAATAATCCCTGGTCATAATCATACCAAGTCTATCTATGCACAACAGGCCACAGATGACTTTCAACATAATATAAGCATAAGGATGATGACAATGATATAAGAATCCAATAAAATAAGTTCAAGAATTAATTTATCCAGAATTCAATAAAATTATACAATACGACACACTTATCTAAAGTTCTCAATAAAATTATTTCCATACTATTTTGGGAGAACCTCAACAGCTATAGACCACCGTTCTATTTCCCTGTTATCCTCGCTTGACCCGGCAACACTCTTATTACCTGAAAGGAATTGTAAAGCAAAAGGGTGAGCACAACTAGCTCAGTAAATAATATCATAACTAAAGATAATTAAATTATCAATAGCCTTCATCAGTAATAAATCAGAGATTTAGAACATATGGTAGATGATAAAACTTTTCAACCATAGTTGCAGTGGAACAAGCAATCCATTAGAAGAGTCAAATAGACCATAATGTCTATTATCTTCTCTATGTTAAAAGTCCACCAATAATGTTTTATCCCTATAACATCATTCAACAGTTTCTGTCCATAATCATATGAATAACTCATAATCATATTTGTGGTTCAAAATTCCTTTTCTCATCCAGGACGAAGATAATTTTCATCACCTGTCTTTACCTTAAACATCAAAGATTATGGTTATACCAAATCACAGTTCCTATTCATAATCATACTAATAAGTTCATCTTTGCACTACGGGCCAAAGATATTCATCAACAGTTCATCTTTGTACTACATGCCAAAGATATTCAACAACAGGTCATCTTTCAACTACAGGCCAAAGATATTCATCAATAATTCATCTTTGCACTACAGGCCAAATATATTAATATCTCAAAGAAATACATAATCATTTCAGAATTTATATAAACCATAATTATAACTATGTTGATCAATTCAATTTTGCACTTAAGCTAAAAATATTCAATTATAAATTCAATAGTCATGATCATACCAGTCAACAATTCATCTTTGCACTACTGGCCAAAGAGAACCCATAGTCACGATCACACCAATAATCTACCCATCTTTACACTTACGTCAAAGAGAAATTTCATCACCGGGATTATAAAAATGTTATATATGATAACAAAAATAATATGATCAACAACTACATTTAATTTCAAGAGTAAGATTCATAAATCAATGATTTTATAACACCTTAATCCAAATGTTATAAATCACTTAATAATCTCATAATCTAATATTATTAATATTACCACAATATTTTAATCATTTTTTAAACTTATAAACAATTTATTTTAATTGTTTACACTTTACTAATTAATGCATTTAATCATCCTAAAATGCAAAACTCATAAAATTTCATCACCAATAACCAAAACCCTCATCAAAAATCTTCATATACCTTATAAAGGATTCCAAAGCCATAAAATCCTATTTTCCAATTTTGTTACTTCACATAACATATTTAATTCATTTACTCATAACTAGTTCATTTTCATGAAAAATACCAAATCAGTACAAACAAATTTTCTTTTCTAGGATTTAGCAGAACATAGTCCCATATTGAACATATATTTTTCTCGAAATTTTTCAAATTCATTTACTATTTTTCATATGGCCAAAACTGCCGAATATTTAGACATTTATCATAAATTGTACTTTTATCCAAAAATTCTGAAATTTATAGTACTTTCATTGTGCCTCAACCAAAACCTTACAATGGTACTTTACATAAAAGTACAGTCAATAACTGTTTTAGAAATTAAAATCTTTGGAAAATTCTCAAGGAACCTTCGTACATGGGAGGCCATGCGTCTAGGTTATGATAGATATCATATGTCTACAGAATTATCCTTGGTTGACCCAATAGTCCCCAAAGAATAACAAGAAGATTGCTATCATCTTCTTTCCAATGGTGAGTCTTCTCTTGACTTATAATTATCTCCATTGTCTCCAATTGAGAATCATATTTCAAACAAACTCGAAGATTATATAGGTAGTGCTCGTAGATATAGTCAGCAAGTGGATGTGCACAACCCTGTCTTATGATAACACGAGGTTGTATGTCATTAGACATCTTGTATGATAGTGGAAAAATACCCTTCCAAAGTTGGGTTCACCTCACCCTATTCGGTTTACCAAAATTAAATATCAAATGACGTATACAATACGACACACTTATCTAAAGTTCTCGATAAAATTATTTCCATACTATTTAGGGAGAACCTCAATAGCTATAGACCACCGTTCTATTCTCCTGTTACCCCCGTTCGACCCAGCTACACTCTTATTACCTGAAAGGAATTGTGAAGCAAAAGGGTGAGCACAACTAGCCCAGTAAATAATATCATGACTAAAGATAATTTACATCATCAATAGCCTTCATCAGTAATAAATCAGAGAATTAGAACATATGGTAGATGATAAAACTTTTCTACCATAGTTACAGCGGAACGAGCAATCCATTAGAAGAGTCAAATAGACCATCAGATCTATTATCTTATCCATGTTAAAAGTCCACCAATAATGTTTTATCCCTATAACATCAATCAACAATTCATGTCCACAATCATATGAATAACTCATAATCATAATTGTGATTCTAACTTCCTCTTCGTACCTAGGACGAAGATAATTTTCATCACCTATCTTCACCTTAAACATCAAAAATCATGGTTATACCAAATCAAAATTCCTGCTCATAATCATACTAATAAATTCATCTTTGCATTACGGCCAAAGATATTCATTAACAATTCATCTTTGCACTACAGGCCAAAGACATACAACTGTTTTCTAGAAGAGTCAAGTAGAGCATGATATCTACTATCTTTTACGAATTAAAAGTGTATAATCAATATTTTATTGCTGAGACTCAACTTAATAAATAATCCACATCATCGAATCATCCCTTCACTACAACCAAGGATATTCATGTAATCATCAATGATCATGATTATACTGAATAATCCCTGGTTATAATCATACCAATAACTGTCCATCAATGCACTACAGGCCAATGATGACTATTACCACATCATCTATAACATTACGGGTCATGATTATACCGAATGATCCCTGGTCATAATTATACCAATATACCGTTCATCTATGCATATAAGCCAAAGATACTAATCAATCAATAGTTCATCTTTGCACGTAAGCCAAAGATATACAACTTAAAACCAATAATCAACAGTCCATCCTTGCGCGTAAGCCAAATATATACAACTATAAAACCAATAATCAACAATCCATCTTTACACGTAAGCCAAAGATATACAATTGTAAAATCAATAATCAACAGTCAATCTTTGCACGTAAGCCAAAGATATACAATTGTAAAATCAATAATCAACTGTCCATCTTTGCACGTAAGCCAAAGATGACTTTCATCACAATATAAGCATGAGGATGATGACAATGATATAAGCATTAATCAAATGAAAACAAGGATAAATATTAAAGACTTTAAATTTATCCAATTATTATCAATCACTTAATAAACTCATAATCTATTATTATTAATATTATAACAATATTTTAATCTCTTCTTAAACTTTATAAACAATTTATTTTAATTATTTACACTTTACCAAATAATGCATTTAATCATTCAAAAATGCTATACTCATAAGATTTCATCACCAATGATCAAATCCCTCATCAAAAATCTGTATATACCCTATATAGGATTCCCAAGCCATAAAATCTTATTTTCTAATTTTGTTACTTCACATAACATATTTAATTCATTTACTCATAACTAGTTCATTTTCATGAAAAATACCAAATCAGTTCCAAAAATATTTCTTTTTTAGGATTTTGCAGAATATAGTCTCATATTGAACATATATTTTTCTCGGAATTTTTAAAATTCATTTACTATTTTTCATATGGCCAAAACTGCTAAATATTTAGACATTTATCATAAATTGTACTTTTGTCCAAAAATTCCGAAATTTACAGGGTATACTCCTGGTATATACGTGTACTCCCAATAAAAATTTTACCAATTTTGGAGTTAACCATAAGGAGTTATAAGGGTTTACTTTTAAAATAGTCTTTTCTCATAAAATTCATAACTCCTAATCTATACATCCAAAAATCGCCATTTTTAGACACAATCTAGAAAGCTCAACAAGTTATCATTTCAAATTTTTCCAGAATTTTTGAGGGTCAAAAAAATTATGAAACTGCAAATGGATTTTCGCCCGCCATGCGGTAATCCACGTAGACAGATCATTTCCACAATTTAATAAGGAATGAATACAAGGGATCATTCACCATGCATGCGGTAATCCACATAGATAGGTTTTTCCAACAGAATAATAAAGAATGGAATAACAGAAGAATTCACCATGCATGCGATAGACCGCACAGACAGGTTATTCCCAACAGAATAATAAAGAATGGAACTGTGTAAATGCGTAATACGCATGATGCATGTGATATTCCAACGAGAATAATAAAGAATGGAACCGGTCATGCATAATTTGCACAAACAGGATATTCCAATGTAATAATAAAGAATGGAACTAGGTCACGCCGTAATTCACATGTATGGGATATATTGAGCAGAATAATAAAGAATGGAACAGGTCATGCGTAATCATGCGCATGACGGGATATTCTAATAGAATAATAAAGAATAGAATGACAACAGAATTCACCGGGCATGCGATAGACATGCAGCGTAAAAGTTATTCCAATGAATAATAAAGAATGGAATAATGTAAGAATTTCACCATGTATGCGGTACTTTGTATATACAAAGTTATTCCAACATAAAAATAAAGAATGGAATAACAACCCTTACGAGTATTGAAAGAAAATAACCCTCTTCATGAATACGAAAGAATAATACCCCTTACCTTAGAAAAAACTGGATACTGGAATAGTGAGATAGCAAACTTTTCTTCTTCTTGCTTTAAAGCTTTAGTGAATTGGTGAGAAATGAAGGAAGAATAAGCTTCTATTTATAGGAAAATATAGTTTCGATAATTGCACGTTTTGGGGCTCGAAATTTTACAGTATAATACCTTCAACTTTTCTTTCAGTTTTAATTTAGTCCTGCAAGTATTATCAAACTTGCACCACCTCCCCTAATAGTAAATAATGTGAATTAATAGTACAATCATGTGACTCAATAGTTTTAGACATGTGAAAATACGAATTACAGTATAGTACCTCCATTTTTAACTTAGTCATGCAAGTATTATAAATCTTACACCACCTCCCCTAATAGTACTAGAATGTGAATCAATAGTACACACATTTGAATAAATATTTATAATCATTTGAATTAATAGCAATTAATTGCTCATTTATCCGGTTAATTACCCGATTGGTCAATATAACCTCCAGACATCAATTATTATCGAAATAAATGTCAATTTCCACTAACACTAATAATTCCAACACAATGGAACTATTAATTTCATCTTTAATCAACATGAACTTATTCATCATTAATATTATAATTAACAATATTTAACAACCAGGTCGTTCCCAGGAAAGAGGGGGCTTTTCGATAAGGATTTCTCCTTATTGGCCCGCAATTAGGTGACCAAACTTCTCCTTGACAAAACTTCTAGACATTGTCAATATTGCAAATAATAATATGAATAACTTTGTCGTCTCAATTATTGATTCAATAATATATAAAATATTGTGCAGATGATAATGTGACAATAACTGAATCAATAATATGAGAGATATGATGCAATAATTACTGTAACAATAATTGAGTATAACTCAGTGACTTCTCATGTAAGCATCAATAATCAATACCGTGTCCTACTATGTAACCACGCGTATTACTGTACTTTTACTACCAAGTAGTTCAACAGTTTTAACGGTAACACTTTCGCTGTTATTTTTATAAAAAGATAATTTTGTCTTTTCCTTACTACGATAATACTTCCATTGTGGGGTCCACCAATAATTGTTTCGTCCTACGGATATTCCCCAACAAAAAAAAAATTCCCCGACCAAACAAATATTTTATAACAACTTGCATACTTTGAAAAATTTTCACATATCACCTTTAACTTTAACCTTTTATCAATTTAACTATTTACCAAAATAGAAAAATTGAATACTTTTATTTTATAAAATTCGGGATCTCACAGCATGCATGGTGAATTCTTCTGTTATTCCATTCTTTATTATTCTGTTAGAATAACCTGTCTATGTGGATTACCGCATGCATGGTGAATGATCCTTCGTATTCATTCTTTATTAAATTGTGGAAATGATCTGTCTACATGGATTACTGCATGGCGGGTGAAAATCCATTTGTAGTTTTGTATATTCTATTATACTCGTATGAGATATCATTTATTTTGTACTCGTCATGGAATATCATTTTCTTTGGTATTTTTCTTTTATGAGTTACTATTTATGGGTTACTATTCACCCAGTTACTATTCACTCTAGTATAATTCACTTGGGTGTTCGGGGCACTTTTCGTGCCGGAGTACTATTCATGAGTTACTATTCATGGGTTACTATTCACCCGATTACTATTCACTCTAGTATCATTCACTCGGGTATTCAGGATACTTTTCGTGTCAAGGTACTATTCACGGGGTACTATTCCTGAAGTACTATTCACCCAAAAAATATATTTCTTTTCTGTCCAAATTATTTTTGGTATATGAATATTATTCTTGAATTTTACTCTACAAAGCAGTATTATGTTGACAATTTGGACATTATTGATTTATGGATAAATTAAATTATAAATCTTTAAAATTTATCCTTGAACATGTTTTATTGAATTATTATGTCATTGTCATCATCCTCATGCTTATATTGTGATTAAAGTCATCTTTGGCTTACGTGCATAGATGGACTTGGTATGATTATGACCAGGGATTATTCTATATAATCATGACCGTAATGTAATGAATGATGTGGTAAAAGTCCTTATTGGCTAGTAGTTCATTGATGGACAGTTGTTGGTATGATTATAAGCAGGGATTATTTGGTATAATCATGACCATTGATGATTTCATGAATATCCTTGGTCGTGGTGCAGGGATGATTCGATTTTATTTATTAAGCTGAGTCTTAGCGATAAAGTTGATGAAAAACTTTTTAAATCATAGAAGATAGTAGATTTTATGCTCTGCTTGACTCTTCTAATGGATTGCTTATTTCCCCTGCAGTTGTTGATCTAAAACTTGTTGTCTATTGTATTCTATCAGTTATTATACTATTGAAGGCTAAGGATAATTTATTCTGCATTATCTTAGTCATAATATTTCTTACTGAGCTAGTTGAGCTCACCCTTTCTTTCATTGTTCTCTTCAGGAAATTAGAATATAGCTGGGACGAGTCGGGAAATGGAGTGATGGTCCAGGATAAGTGGCTTTAGTAGTCCTCACTATTCTATGAAATAGTGTGATAATAATTGTAATGAGGACTCCATTTAGAGTGGATATTGTCTAGAAGGCAATATTCTTGTTTAAACTCTCAGCTATGTTTTGTCGTATTGTACACGACTGTTGTATAATTAACTTTGTATTTGAATTTTGTACCATGAATCTGGCGACCCAAGATGGGTGATATATACCTGTTTTGGGGGCGTCACAATACATACATTGTTCTTAGAGTTAGTTAAGTTGTAAGCAGTTAATACATACATAACAGATATAGCAGTTAAGAACATAATGTAAATGATATAAAAGTAAAAGACACAAGGGATTTTAAGTGGTTCAGAGACTCAAGCTCCTAATCCATCTTTTGCTTTCAACTAGCAGGATTTTCACTAAGGAAGGGCAGCACCATGAATCACTAAGATTCCTTAAAGGCCAGCAGCCTTAGAACTTCAGTTCACTAAGAACTCTTCAAGGCCAGCAGCCTTGGAACTCCTCTAATTCTTTAAGAACTCTTCAAGCCCAGCAGGCTTGGAACTTCGTTTAGTCCCTTCGGACAAAGACCCCTCAGGCCCTGGCTTCTTGTTGTTGTAGTTATTGTTGTTGGTGGTGCTAAGCTGGTAATATGTCTTTAAGCTTGAACATCTTATGTACTTAGCAGCTTGGCATGGTCCTCTTTACATTCTGCCTCCAGTCTGGACCGCATCTTCTCTGGTGCAGCTGATCTTCACTCTTTTCTGCTCATCTTTATCTGATGTCAGCTGTGCACCATCACTATCTGGATTTGCTAAGTCTCTGAGCTTCTGGTAGACTTCGTCTGGCACTTATCTATCCTTGAACCATTCTTAAATGTTTTGCAGACATGATTCTGCATCTGTTCTTTTTTAGCTTTTGGTTCATGGTGATCTGTAGAGTGGCTCTCTTGATCTACTTTATACTTTGTCACTTTTCTGAATGCTTTCTCCTTGGCCTTCTCAGCTCTCAGCTTAGCTGCCATCTTCAGTGACATTCTCATCTTTGTTGAGTGAAGCTCTAATCTGTTTTAAGTCCTTCTTCAAAGCTACTTCACTTCCACCTATGTAGTCTTATTGTCACTGAGACTTGTTCTCTTAATCTCTGGTGGAACTCGTAAAGTCAATAATAGCATTCCAACAACTCAACATTCTGTAACTTAGCAATCATCAGCCACTCTTGAACTTTGAAGCTCTATTGATTTATACTCCTTCCCAATCTTCTCGTTGGAAAGTAGCCATTAAAAGCTTTTTGAATTACTTCGCAGCTCTTAAGTTATTTGATATAGACTGCAGATGTGACATGACATAACTTTTTGACACTGCAGTCTACTGTTTCACCTACCCCATTAGAAATGTCACTTTTATATCTCGGGCAGCTAGTCGACTTTATTAACTTCTTCTGAATTCTCGATCAGAGGTTGTCCTTTTGCATCGATGCTCTCAATAAGCTTTGTTCGAAAATCAATCTTCGGGTTGAACCATTGCCAATGCTTCAATCCTCAGTTGTTTGAACTCTACGATTTTGATGCACATCTTCTTGGACCTGATCGTAGTGTCTTGTTGATTGTTGTTAATTGACGTGTAGAGTTAAAATTATGATCTTTGAAGAGTGTTCATTAGCTCTCCAATGTGGAACACCTCTTCCTTTTCTTGTGTAGTGCTTCAACACTTCTGTTTGCCTCGACTGTTCTCAGATACTAATGGTTTGACTCTTTATTCTGGCCCCTTCTGAATAACAAGACACTTCAGATTTGTGGTGTGTCCAGCTCGCTTTCTCCTTGTGATCTCCCATTCACTTATCATCAATGGACTGACCCAATGCTTAATCACTTTAGTCTTGTTCTTGGTGACATCAAGATATCTCGTGTACACTCCATCAGTTCTTTCTTTATTTGGCAAACACTACAATCCTGGTTACTTCCAAGATCGTTGTCATCTTACCACTTGACAGCTACTACACCTGCTGACTTTCCTTAGTCAGCTACTGAAGTCTTCTTATGATTAACTTGTGGAAGGCTTCATCTCGAATGGCTTCACAACTCAATATGGTTGCTGATTTGGTTGATGCTTAGATCTTCTGTTAGCTTGCATGCCATTCGTTAAGAGTTCTCTGGTTTCCTTCAAGTGGGATGTATCTTTGCAGTATCAACTAGAGGCTTCATTCCTTTGGATATTTTAGGAGTGCTCAGTTGTTGAGAATCCTATTTGCTCTACGCTTCTGTGACGCCCCCAAAATAGGTATACATCACCCATTCTGAGTTGTCAATACATGGTGCGAAACAACTACAACTTTATTATTACAACTGTGAAGAAAGCGTGAGTTTGAATACAAATATTATCTTCTAGACAATATCTATACTCAAATAAATCCTCATCACATTTATTGATACATTATTTTACAAAATGGTGAGGACTACTAAACAATTCTTTCTAAAACCTTCATTCCATACCCAGGCTACGTGCACTCGCTATATTCTCGCCTCCCGAGAAGAAAAATGGAACAAAAGGAAAAGGGTGAGCTCAACTAGCCCAGGTAAAGAAGAATATTATGACTAAGATAATATACAACAAATTACCGTTAGTCTTCAATAGGAAAAATCTAATAGAATACAATAGACAACAAATTTTAAATCAATATTTCGCAATGAAATAATAATTCATTAGAAGAGTTAAGTAGAGAATGCAAACTACTATCTTCTATGTATGAATTTAAAAGTTCATCATCTATCTTTTATCCCTGTAACATCAATCAATATACATACGGAATCAAATATTCATCTTTGCACTCTGGTGCCAAAGATATTCATCGATTGGTCATGTTCATCTAAACACTGCTCATCTTTGCACTACTACCAAAGATATTCTTCAGAAATCATTCATCTTTGCACTCAAAGCCAAAGATATTCAATAATATCATCATTTAAGACCGAGGATGATGAAAATATTTTTAAAGAAAGCGAATCCGATTGAAACAAAATGACAAGGATTAAGGATTAAGGATTCAGTACTTTGTTTTATCCATGTTCAAAAATACCTCAAAAATAATCATAGTGGTGTAAAATTCAAGAATGATCAAAACATGGATACAATCAAAGCTAGTATCCGAATAGATATTTTGGATAAAAGAAGAAATTTTATTTTTAAATTGAATAGTGTCATGTATACGTGAATAGTGCCGATATCGTGAATAATAACTCAGACACCAAAAGATAGAAATTTCCCAAAAAAAACATCTTCACGCTTCATGAATAGTACTCGTGAATAGTAACTCGTGAATAGTAACTCATGAATAGTAACTTGTGAATAGTAACTCATGAATAGTAACCCCGACATGAAAAAGTTCCAAATTTGATAAAAAGTTCCAACCAATATTTCAGCATAATGATATTGAAGAAATAATATCATTTGAGAAGAAAATAACATCCCTTACCTCGAAAAGATTAGTACTTCTAAATTTGGAATAGGGTATAGTCTTTGAAAGGAACTTACCGCCTAACAATACTCAAAGTATACTCACAAGAATACGCTCAATATATCGAGAGAGAAATAGAGAGAAACTTCAGTTTCTGTTGTGATTTTCAATTCTAACCTAAGCACCCTATTTATAGGAAATTGCTTAGAACACCAAAGCAGAAAATTGAATATAATATTAATATATTTTTCATATTTTCTTTAGCCCACCTTAGACAACTGATCTCAGCCCATTTGAATCACATGTGAGGCCAACTTAGTTGCAAAAAACGTTTTTCTCAAAATAATTAACTAAAACTCCCAAAAATTAATTATTTCAGAACTTCAGAACTTCAATAATTCATAATAAATAGCCCTTTTATCAGAAAATTCAAATCTCGCGAGTTTTTATAGGAAATTCAATTCTCTACAACTTTGCAGAAGAAAGTGTTTTCAAATTCCAAACAGAAATTGACCGAAATCCACAAACGGGCAATTTTACAGGCTATAATCAAATTTCGGTCAATAATTGTGTCCACCAACACACAAAACATGTGTTAAACATTTAATGCCACAAAAATACTCTTCCTCCTCATATACTCATATATCCCACATTCATTGTAAAAATATCATCGTTAATATATTATTAAAATAATATATTTAAATGAATTATTTTATCAGAAAAAGATAAAATATTAATTTTCAACAATTGTCACATTAAAAATTTTCTCCATCTATATCCTCATAAAATCAATATTTTCCTCATCATATAAATCAATAATTAATTATTCATAAATAATATTACAGAATCACATTATTGACAACCAGGCAGTTCCCAGGATAGAGGGGCTTTCCAATAAGGATCTCTCTCTCATCTTGGCGCCAAGCAATTAGATGACCAAACCTCTCCTTAGACGGAACTTTCTAGACATTGTCAATAATGTTATCTAATAATATTATTCAGATAATATGAATTATTGTCTCGATAATGGAAAATATACTGATGTAATGACAATTATTGAAACAACAAAGAATATAAAATGTCAACGTAGCAATTATTGAATCAATAAAATAAAATCTTGAACGGTAATTCATCAGTAACCATTATTGAGTAGTGCCTTCAATAATTGGTGCAATCACAGGTGCTATCTTGTGCAACAACGCCAGACATCGTGTTTTAACCACCGGGTATTCCAAAGAAGATGTTAACTGTGAATAACTACTGCTGTTATTTTTAAACTACTTATATTTGTCATTTTCTTCATCCAATCGCTTTCGTTATGGGTCCCACACATGGTCACTACTGTCGTCGCATAAATATTCCCCGACAAAGATTTAATATTCTCCGACAATAATGAATATTTTATAACCACTTGCTTATTTTGAAATATTTATGATTTTACCCCTAACTATCCACATTAATCAAATCAACCCTTACTATTTCAAAATAATAAATAGAGAAAATTAAATTTCATTAATAATAAGTTGGGGTCTTACAGCTTCTGCCTTGGCGTTGTGAGCACATCTGTTGAAGTCTTAGTTCTACAATCTATGATTCAGCTCCGACTGTTTAGACACTACGACTCCGAGATCAGATCTTGACACTCTATGATTTATGACTTGTGTTTATTGTCTTCATCTGATCTTGCTCGACTACGATCTCTGCCTCTGATATGATCAGTAGACTCTATGACTCTGAGTGTAGTCTACGATTCTTGACTTGGCTTTGGCAGATGCTCGGACGGCTCGTAGGTAGGATGTCTCAATGATTCTGAACATGACTTCCTTGGCAGACTACAACTCTGAGGAAGCTCTACTCGACACACTACGATCCTTCCTCATCTCTCTTGGGAGTCTACGAACTCCGAGATCTACTATCTTGCAGTCTACGATTCTGCCTCGATAGTTCTCGAGTTTTCCTTGACTCTCCAGGCAGACTACGATTTTTGGTGCAGTGCTCGACGATCAGACAAGCCTATCAATTACATTATAAGATCAACCTTTCATGCTTGATCTTTCTATATTTATTGTCCTTGTACATCATTTCTTTTTAAAGACTTTACAAAGTTGTTTTTCTTATTTAGGATCAACATAACACATTTGATCAATTCATTCTAAGTCCTTGTACATATGTTTCTATTATCTATGAAAGGACTTTACAGCTTTTCTTAACGCAAGTATACTTGAATATTCATTCATATATATCATAATCAAATCATATGCAAATAGGAATATCATTCACATGCTTATTCCTCACAATCTCCCCCTATTTGATTATGACAAAAATAATAAGTGCATATGCATGTTATGAATGAATCTTAGATATAGTGAGCAAATTTCATCCTTATGAAATTTCATCCTCGAAATTGACGTACGTACCTGGTGTTTCGAAAAGGTGAGGATACCTCGCTTTCATTTCCGTTTCCAATTCCCGTGTCATTTCCTATATAGCATGATTCCTCCACAAAACTTTAACTTGTGGTATGACCTTTCTTGCGTAGGACATGCTCCTTCCTATCCAAAATCTTTGACAGTACCTCTCCTCAACGTTAAGTCTTGGCTATCTTGTCCGGTTCTAACTCTATAACGTGGTTTGGGTCTTTCACATATTTACGAAGTACGATATGTGAAACACATTATGAACACGAGACATACTTGAGGTAACGCGAGTCTATAGCTACATTTCCAACTCGGTCAAGAATTTGAAATGGACCAATAAATCGTGGATTAAGTTTTCTCTCTTCCCAAATCTTGTAACTCCTTCCATGGAGCAACTCGCAACAATACATGATCCCCACACTAAATTCCACGTCCTTTCGATGAAGATCCGCATAACTCTTTTGTCGATCTTGTGCCGCTTGTATACGTTGTCGAATCATTTGGATCTTTTCCGTAGTCATACGTATCAACTCGGGTCCCAACAAAGTTGCTTCACCCACCTCGTCCCAACATATCTTTGGAGAGCGACACTTTACGCCCATATAATGCTTCAAATGGAGCCACACCTATACTTTTCGATAACTTTGTTGTTGTAGGAGAATTCAAAGAATGGTAAATACTTATCCTAACCGCCCTTGAAGTCTAGGACACGTAATCTTAATAAATCTTCAAGAGTTTGAATAGTCCTTTCGATTGTCCGTCCGTTTGAGGATGGTATGTCGCCAATCAATCAGAATCCTGCGCTATAGCTTTTTGCAAGCTAACCCAAAATCTTGAAGTGAATCTTGGGTCACGATCCGAAACTATGGATACGGGCATGCCATGCAACCTCACAATCTCATTCACGTATATACTAGCAAGACGCGTTCAAGTGAATAAGTCTCCGTGACGGCAAGAAATGAGCAGACTTGGTTAATCTATCAACAATAACCCAAATAGCATTGATGCCACGAGAAACCGTAGGAAGACCGTGAACGAAATCCATAGTAATGTGTTCCCACTTCCATTTCGTAATCTCAAGTGGTTGCAACGGACCCTTAGGTACCCGGATGCTCGCCTTTACACGTTGACAAGTTAAACACATTGAGACAAACTTTGCAATCTCTCTCTTCATATTGTTCCACCAAAATGTATGTCAAGATCACGATACATTTTAGTACTTCCAGATGGATTGCAAATGGTGTATTGTGTGCCTCCATCATAATCTTGTACTTCAAATCGAGTCGTTAGGAACACAAAGTCTAGAGTGGACTCAAGTATTCCTTCTTCATCAATTCTCGCCCTAATAGCTCCTTCTTGTACTTTCTTCTTCATACGATCATCTGCCGGGTCGGTGGCTTGAGCAACCTTAACTTTTTCTATTAAAGTTGGCTCTATGCGTATACTTGACATCATCGTACTTTCGTTCCTCAAGATATGATCTTCTACTCAACGCGTCACTACCACGTTCGCTTTTCCGGGATGGTATTGAATAGTGTGGTCGTAGTCTTTCAATAGCTTGAGCCAACGTCACGCCGCATGTTGAGTTCTTTTTTGAGTGAAGAAATATTTAAGGCTTTTATGGTCCGAATATATCTCCACTTTCTCCCCATATAGATAGTGCCTCCATATCTTTAAGCAAAAAGCATCGGCCGCTAACTCTAGATCATGAGTAGGATAATTCCTCTCATACTCTTTAAGTTGTCGCGAGGCATAGGCTATGACTTTCCCACGTTGCATGAGAACACATCCTAACCCTTTGCTCGAAGCATCATCAGAGATAACAAATCCATCCGAACCGGATGGTATTGTTTAGAAACAGTCTTAAAATAAATAAGTCTCCTCTTAAGCTCTTGGAAACTCTTCTCGCATTCTTCGCTCCAAATGAATTTTGTATCCTTCCGAAGTTAGTTGGGTTAATGGAGTAGCGATTCGAGAAACCCTTCCACTAATCTTTGATAATAACCAACTAAGCCCAAAAAACTATGTACTTCACCATCCAAACTTGGTTGCTCCCAACTTTGATTGCTTCAATCTTCGCGGATCAACAGATACTCCATGTTTCGACACCACGTGCCCAAGGAATGCTACTTCCTCAAGCCGTAACTCGCATTTCTTCAATTTGGCATATAGTTTGTTTTCACGAAGCCTTTTGGAGTACCAAACTTCAAATGGTGCTCATGATCTTCACGACTTTTGGAATATATGAGGATGTCATCAATAAAACAACAACGAATCGATCCAAATATTTCTTGAATACTCGGTTCATCATATCCATGAAAGTCGCAGGAGCATTAGTCAATCCGAAAGACATGACTAAGAATTCATAATGCCCGCATCGAAGTTCTAAAGGCGATCTTTGGAATATCCTCGATTCTAATCTTCAATCGATGATATCGAGCTAAGATCGATTTTTGAAAAGAATTGTGCCCTCTTGAATCGGGTCAAACAAGTCATCAATATGAGGTAGAGGATACCTATTCTTGATGGTGACATGGTTCAATTCAGATAGTCAATATAAAGTCGCATACTCCCGTCTTTCTTCTTTACTGAATAAAGCAGAGCACCCCAAGGAGATGTACTAGGACGAATGAAACCGATGTCCAACAATTCCTGTAGTTGTACCTTTAACTCCTGAAGTTCAATAGGAGCCATTCGATATGGGGTTTTAGAAATGGGTTTTGTACCAAGTTCAAGATCAATAAAGAATTCAACTTCGCGTGCTCGGGGTAGACCCTGGAAGTTCTTCAGGAAATACGTCAGGAAAGTCAATAACAATAGGAATATTATTCAAATTTGACGTGTCTTTATTCAAATCCATAACATGGGCTAAGAAAGCTTAACATCCGCTTTTTCAATAAACGAATAGCTTTATGATTAGATATGATGGTGATTGATTTTAATGGTTTAGTTGCTTGAATTGCATAACAAAAGTTGGTTAGGAATATGAAAACTAACAACCTTACGAAAATAATCAATTTTGGCATGATGAGTAGTTAACCAATCAATCCTAAAATCACATCAAAAGCAAGTATCTTTAAAGAGATAAGGTCAATGGGTAAGGTAATGGTACCAACTTGAATCAAACAAGATTTATAAGCAGTGGATGTGATGAAAGTTTCTCCTAATCTGAGTTTCCACAGATAGGTCAAAGTCTAATTTCTCCGAGTCAAGTTTAAACGTTGAGCACAAGCAGAGAGATAAATGAATGGGTAGCACCCCAGATCAAGTAAGGTATAAACTTCGCAAGAATTTATAAATAGCTTACCCGTGATCACCTCGTTTGGGTTCCTCGCATTTTGACCGGTCATAACAAACGCTCTTCCGGAATCGTTGACTTTGACTTTTCCGGGACGATCTTTTGAGTCACCGTCCCCATTGAACTAGGTTTCACTATCGCGACAATCTCGAGCGATATGTCCTTCCTTTCCACAATTATAGCATACCTTGAACTGTTGTGGGCGGTTTGGATCGATATGTCCCTCTTTCCCGCATTTATAGCATATACCGACCGGTGGTCGTTCTCCTCCCTTAGAACCGATTTGCTTTCCTAAGACTGCTGTCTTCACATGGTCATTGTTAAATCTTCTCTTTTAAAATCTCCTCCCGACTCGCTTCTTCTATTTTCATGGCCATGATTACCACCAGAGTGGTTACCATTTTTGTCCGTCTCTGCTTTCTTTCTCCGTGGTTATCATTATTTTGTTGATCGCTATCTCTGTACGATCCTCGGTTATGGTCCTCGGTTGACCGTACTCGTTATCTCGCTCTAATAATTGAGCCACATTTTACAACATCCGAATAGAGACAAAGTTTATGAGAAATGAGATATCGACGTATGCCGTGTTTCAAACCTCTAAGAAACATCCGCGTCATACGCTCCTCATTCTCCACCAAATGAGGTGCAAACCGGATAACTCGCAAACTTTGCCTCGTCATCGAGACAACCGTCATGTTGTTTTGCTCTAATCGATGAACTCCACTTCCTTCATACGACGAACACTTTCGTGAAAGTATTTGTCATTAAATAGTTTCAAACGCGTTTCCCAAGACACGCCGAGTCTTGGTGGATGGTACGCTTCACTGACTCCCACCGAAGAGTCGCCTTCGCCACGGAACATAAAGGTGGCGAATGGAACCTTCGTTCCTCCGCATCCCAAGACATCGAATATCTTGGTAATTTGCTTGACCCATGTTTCCGCCATGATCGGATCCGCTTTCCATTAAATTCGTGGTCCCAACTCTTTGAACTCGCTGGTTTGTGACAACCCGTGAATTGCTATCCTTTCCTCCTCAGTATTTTGAACACGAGTCTCCTAAATCGATTTTGCATGAACTCGCAAAAAGCTTCTAAGCATCCCTCGTTCATCATCTCGCTTTCGGTGGTGTTGTTCACGGGAGGAACATTGCCCACTGTTGCACGTTCTCGTCGTTGGTGAGTACAAAGCGTCTCCACCGGTCTCATTTCCATTGTTAATATTCTCAATCGACATTCTCAAATACTATCATAAAACAAGGGTTAATTAAGGAAATCAATATATCACATAATATCCCTATATATGACGACTAACAAACAAATAAGCTTAGGTAGGACACACTAGCGAAGGATTTACTCGTCTCTCTCCTCCTAGTTTTATTCCCGATCTCCGCCAGAGATCATATCCCTAAGCTCGATACTAACCGTGGCGCCCCAAAATAGGTATACATCACCCATTTCGAGTTGTCAATACATGGTATGTAAATAACTACAACTTTATTATTACAACAAAGAAATGTGAGTTTGAATACAAATATTATCTTCTAGACAATATCTATACTCAAATAAATCCTCATCATATTTATTGATACATTATTTTACAAAATGGTGAGGACTACTAAACAATTCTTTTCTAAAACCTTCATTCCATACCGGCACTCGTACTTCGCTTATATTCTCGCCTCCCGAGAAGAAAAATGGAACAAAAGAAAAAGGGTGAGCTCAACTAGCCCAAGAAAGAATATTATGACTAAGATAATATACAACAAATTACCGTTAGTCTTCAACAGGGAAAAATCTAATAGAATACAATAGACAACAAATTTTAAATCAATATTCGCAATGAAAATAATAATTCATTAGAAGAGTTAAGTAGAGAATGCAAACTACTATCTTCTATGTATGAATTTAAAAGTTCATCATCTATCTTTTATCCCCGTAACATCAATCAATATACATCGGAATCAAATATTCATCTTTGCACCACAAAAGCCAAAGATATTCATCGATTAGTCATGTTCATCTAAACACTGCTCATCTTTTGACTACTACCAAAGTTATTCTTGAGAATCATTCATCTTTGCACTCTGAGCCAAAGATATTCAATAATATCATCATTTAAGATCGAGGATGATGAAAAATATTTTAAAAAACGAATCCGTTGAAACAAAATGACAAGGATTAAGGATTAAGGATTCGTACTTTGTTTTATCCATGTTCAAAAATACCTCAAAAATAATCATAGTGGTGTAAAATTCAAGAATGATCAAAACATGGATACAATCAAAGCTAGTATCCAGAATAGATATTTTGAACAAAAAGAAGAAATTTTATTTTTTGGTGAATAGTGCCGTATACGTGAATAGTGTCGTATACGTGAATAATAACTCCGACACCAAAAGATAGAAATTTCCCAAAAAAAACATCTTCACGCTTCATGAATAGTACTCGTGAATAGTAACTCGTGAATAGTAACTCATGAATAGTAACCCCGACATGAAAAAATTTCAAATTTGATAAAAGTTCCAACCAATATTTCAAAGATAATGATATTGAAGAAATAATATCATTTGAGAAGAAAATAACATCCCTTACCTCAAAGATTAGTACTTACTTTGGAATCGAATAGGGTATAGTCTTTGAAGGAACTTGCACCATCTAACAATACTCAAAGTATACTCACAAGAATACGCTCAATATATCGAGAGAGAAAATAGAGAAACTTCAGGTTTACATTTGTGATTTTCAATTCTAACCTAAGCACCCTATTTATAGAAATTACTTAGAACACCAAAGCGTAAAATTGAATATAATATTAATATATTTTTCACATTTTCTTTAGCCCACTATAGACAACTGATCTCAGCCCATTTGAATCTACGTGAGGCCAACTTAGTTGCAAAAAACGTTTTTTCTCAAAATAATTAACTAAAACTCCCAAAAATTAATTATTTCAAAACTTCAGAACTTCAATAATTCATAATAAATAGCCCTTTTATCAGAAAATTCAAATCTCGCGAGTTTTTATAGGAAATTCAATTCTCTACAACTTTGCAAAAGAAAGTGTTTTCAAATTCCAAACAAAAATTGACCGAAATCCACAAACGGGCGATTTTACAAGCTATAATCAAATTTCGGTCAATAATTGTGTCCACCAACACACAAAACATGTGTTAAACATTTAATGCCACAAAAATACTCTTCCTCCTCATATACTCATATATCCCACATTCATTGTAAAAAATATCATCGTTAATATATTATTAAAATAATATATTTAAATGAATTATTTTATCAGAAAAAGATAAAATATTAATTTTCAACAATTGTCACATTAAAAATTTTCTCCATCTATATCCTCATAAAATCAATATTTTCCTCATCATATAAATCAATAATTAATTATTCATAAATAATATTATGAGAATCACATTATTGACAACCAGTGCGCTCCTGAGGATAGAGGGGCTTTCCAATAAGGATCTCTCCTCATGGCGCGCAATTGATTAGATGACCAAACCTCTCCTTAGATGTAACTTTCTAGACATTGTCAATAATGTTATCTAATAATATTATTCAGATAATATGAATTATTGCTCGATAATGGAAAATACGATTGTAATGACAATTATTGAAACAATGAAGAATATAAAATGTCAACGTAGCAATTATTGAATCAATAAAATAAAATATTGAATAATTAATTATCGTAACCATTATTGAGTAGTGCCTTCAATAATTGGTGCAATACTGCAGGTGCATCTTGTGCAACAACGCCAGACATCGTGTTTTAACCACCGGTATTCCAACAAAGTGTTAATTGGTAATAACTACGCCGTTATTTTTAAACAACTTATATTTGTCGTTTTCTTCATCCAATCGCTTTCCGTTATGGGGCCCACATTATCATTTTGCGCGTCGCATTTAATATTCCCCGACGATCACGAATATTCTCCCACAACAATGAATATTTTATAACCACTTGCTTATTTTGAAATATTTGCGTATTTTACCCCTTACTATCCACATTAATCAAATCAACCCTTACTATTTCAAAATAATAAATAGAGAAAATTAAATTTCATTAATAATAAGTTGGGGTCTTACAGCTTCTGCCTTGGCGTTGTGAGCACATCTGTTGAAGTCTTAGTTCTACAATCTACGATTCAGCTCCGACTGTTTAGACACTACGACTCCGAGATCAGATCTTGACACTCTATGATTTATGACTTGTGTTTGTTGTCTTCATCTGATCTTGCTCGACTACGATCTCTGCCTCTGATATGATCAGTAGACTCTATGACTCTGAGTGTAGTCTACGATTCTTGACTTGGCTTTGGCAGATGCTCGGACGGCTCGTAGGTAGGATGTCTCAATGATTCTGAACATGACTTCCTCGGCAGACTACAACTCTGAGGAAGCTCTACTCGACACACTACGATCCTTCCTCATCTCTCTTGGCAGTCTATGAACTCTGAGATCTACTATCTTGCAGTCTACGATTCTGCCTCGATAGTTCTCGAGTTTTCCTTGACTCTCCAGGCAGACTACGATTTTTGGTGCAGTGCTCGACGATCAGACAAGCCTATCAATTACATTATAAGATCAACCTTTCATGCTTGATCTTTCTATATTTATAGTCCTTGTACATCATTTCTTTTTAAAGACTTTACAAAGTTGTTTTGCTTATTTAGGATCAACATAACACATTTGATCAATTCATTCTAAGTCCTTGTACATATGTTTCTATTATCTATGAAAGGACTTTACAGCTTTTCTTAACGCAAGTATACTTGAATATTCATTCATATATATCATAATCAAATCATATGCAAATAGGAATATCATTCACATGCTTATTCCTCACAATCTCCCCCTATTTGATTATGACAAAAATAATAAGTGCATATGCATGTTATGAATGAATCTTATATATAGTGAGCAAATGTATTTCTAAAGCAGATAATCATTAATGTCATTTATAATAATATGGATTTTAATACACTATGACATTTTTACATCCTGGATCCAGAACATACCTAATGGTTAGAGATATACCTCTTTGGCTCCATATGTGTTTCCAGGATGTCTGTTGATCAGCTATTTATTTGTTTGATCTTCTTGCACCTGCTCACCCTGGGATGTTGACTGCATTTCTTCTGTCTGCTCCCCCTCAGATGTATGCTTCTCTTCTTCTTCTTCTGGCTCTTTTGTCTGCTCCCCCTCAGCCTTTGCAAACACAAGCTCATCATCCTTTGGCTCCCCCTCAGATAATGACCCAACTTCTTCTTCTGCTATCTTCTTCTTTATCTTCTTTTAATATTTCTTTCTACTCTCCTTGCCCTTTCTTGAATGCCTCTTATTGTGCCTCTTTCTATACCTCTTTTTCTCCCCCTTTTTGTCATTAATCACTTGAGAGAGCTGTTCCATGTTGGATATAAGCTGCTCCATCAGATAGGAGGAGTTACCAACTTCAATCTTGAGTTCTTGTTGACTTAACTCAAGTTGCATAGACAAAGACTGATTCATGTTGTCAATCTTGTTAGAGAGGGCTTGGAGTTTTTCTTTATTTGCCTTCTGTGCTCGTAGAGCTTCTTCTTTCTGATCATGTATGGCCTTCAGATAGATGTGATCTCTCTCTTTAATTTTGAGAGATACATCAGCCATAGTAGCTTGAAGTCTGTTCTGAACTGAATTATCTCCTTCTACTGTCAACACCATCCTTGACTTTTCATTAATTTGAGATATCTTCTCAACCAACTCATCAGAATTCTTCAATAGTTCCTGCTCCATAGGAATTTGATCATCTGGTTGGGCATCCTCTTGTTGAACACCAGATTGAACTTTACAATTTTCATCTTTGGATAGATTTTCAAAGGTGTTTAGAGTTTGAACAATCGTTGAGTACTAATTGCTATTGGAGGATGAAGGAATGTCGGTTAACAGTGCTTGGGCCGAGAAGGTCCTCTCATTTTGAACTATATCAACATCTTTTGTAGAGTGAACAGACTCTACGATCAGCTCCTTGGCCATATTCCTTTTTCCATCACAGTCCACTCTACGATCATAAGGAATATAATGATTGTCAGCATGTTGGTAGACTTTGTAGTGGGGTTGGTCTTTGATCATCATAGTTGCAAACTTCTTTACTCTAGGGAAGTTTTGTGACACAAGCTCCAGATTTGGAAACTGAGAGTAGCACCACCTGAAGTAGCTCTCATCTCTATCAGTATGTGCTTTTAGCCAAGGCATCCATGGAAAGAACCATCTCATCAGAAGATCTTCAGAATTGTACAATATTGTTGTGCAATCTAACTCCATATTTTTTCAATTGTGAAGCACTTCATCTGTAGTCATTCTTACAACTCGAAGTTGTTTATTTCCATGATTTATCCATCTTGCTGCTGATTCAGCTGGTGGTTCATCAGAAACTTCCACCACTATTCTTCTGCTAATTCTTGCTGGAGAGAGAACATGATAGTCTGCTGACTCCTCTGATTCCTGATTTGCAGAACCAGAGTCCTTTCACATTTCTTCATCTTCTGAACTAGAATCATATTGAATTCCTTTATCTGATTCGTTAGAGAATTCTTCATGCTGGTTTTTATCATCTTCTTCCTCGGATTCAGATTCATCA
Organism: Panax quinquefolius; assembly: GCA_020205615.1. NCBI lineage: Eukaryota > Viridiplantae > Streptophyta > Magnoliopsida > Apiales > Araliaceae > Panax > Panax quinquefolius. The sequence continues at coordinate 112,062,145 of CM035157.1, read as the reverse complement.
TCACTCAAGTCAATGACAACAGTAGAGAATTGTCCTTTTTTCTTTAGAACAGTCCTGGCAAGCAATCTGTTGCTCATTCTTCTTCTTGGAGGTTCAGCTGTAGGAGAGTCAGATTTTTCTTCTTCTTCAGAATTTGAAAATTTTGAATTTTTAGATGAACTTTCTTGATGTTCAGCATAGGTGGGGGCAAGTCCTTCTTCATCGGACTTATCATCTTTTGAACCATCATGAGGGCTTATTGGAGCATATGCATTTGGAGATGCAGTTTGTGATGCCCCCAAAATAGGTATACATCACCCATCTTGAGTCGCAAAATACATTGTACAAAATTCAAATACAACTTAATTATACAACAGTGGTGTAAAATACGACAAAACATAATCTAAGAGTTTCAATAAGAATATTGTCATCTAAACAATATCCACACTCAATAGAGTGCTCATTACATTTATTGTCACACTATTTTATAGAATAGTGAGGACTACTAAAACAACCATCTGGACCGTCAATCTGTTCCCCAACTCGTCCCAGCTATATTCTCATTTCCTAAAGAGAACAATGAAAGAAAGGATGAGCTTAACTAGCCCAGTAAGAAATATTATGAATAATTTAATGCAGAATAAATTATCCTTAGCCTTCAACAATATAATAACTGATAGAATATAATAGACAATAAGTTTTAGATCAACAACTGTAGCGGAATAAGCAAACCATTAGAAGAGTCAAGTAGAGCATAAAATCTACTATCTTCTATGTTTTAAAAAGTTTTTCATCAACTTTATCGCTGAGACTCAGCTTAATAAATAAAATCGAATCATCCCTACATCATGGCCAAGGATATTAATGTAATCATCACTGGTCATGATTATACCGAATAATCTTTGGTCATAATCATACCAACAACTGTCCATCAATGAACTACAGGCCAACGAGGACTTTCACCACATCATTCATCACATTACGGTCATGATTATACCGAATAATCCTTGGTCATAATCATACCAAGTCCATCTATGCACGTAAGCCAAAGATGACTTTCATCACAATATAAGCATGAGGATGATGACAATGACATAATAATTCAATAAAACAAGTTCAAGGATAAATTTTAAAGATTTATAAATTAATTTATCCAGAAATCAATAACGTCCAAATTGTCAACATGATACTGCTTTGTGGAGTAAAAGTCAAGAATGCTCAGAAGAATATTTCCATGAAAAGATACTGGATGAAGCACAAATATCCATGATATTCTACTAATTTCATGGAGTATAGAAACCAAAACTTTAACTAACTCGAGTATAATAGAATATATGCGCAAATGGATTTTTTGCCGCCATGCAGTAATCCACGAAATGCAGATCATTTCCACAATTTAATAAGGAATGAATACGAAGGATCATTCACCATGCATGCAGTAATCCACATAGATATGTTATTCCAATGTAATAATAAATAATGGAATAATGTAAGAATTCACCATGCATGCAGTAGTCCCAGCAGAAAGGTTATTCCAATGTAATAATAAATAATGGAATAATGAAGAATTCACCGTGCATGCGATGATCGTATGACATAAAGTTATTCCAATGTAATAATAAAGAATGGAATAACAGAAGAATTCACCGTGCATGCGATAGATCGCATGCAGACGTGTTATTCCAATGTAATAATAAAGAATGGAATAATGGAAGAATTCACCGTGCAAGCGATAGACCGCACAGATAGGTCATTCCAATGTAATAATAAAGAATGGAATAATGTAAGAATTCACGTGCATGCTATATAGCCTATCGCATGAAAAGTTATTCCAATGTAATAATAAAGAATTGAATAATGTAAGAATTCACACTGTGCATGCAATAAACAAAATGCATAACGAGTTATTCCAAATGTAATAATAAAGAATGGAATGACAACCCTTACGAGTATTGAAAGAAAATAACTCTCTTCATGAATACGAAAGAAATAATACCCCTTACCTTAGAAGAAAACTGGATACTAGAATAGTGAGGTAGCAGACTTTTCTTCTTCTTTCTCTCTATAATTTCTCTCTATAATAATTGCTCTTGTGAGACTTAGTGAATTGGTGAGAAATGAAGGAAGAATGAGTTTCTATTTATAGGAAAATATAGTTTCAATAATTGCACATTTTGGGGCTCAAAATATTATTGTATAATACCTTCCTCTTTTTCTTCATTTTTAACTTAGTCATGCAAGTATTATCAAACTTGCACCACCTCCCCTAATAGTAAATCATGTGAATTAATAGTTCATTCATGTGACTCAATAGTCTAATCGTGTGAAAAAAACTAATTACAGTATAATACCTTCATTTATAAATCCATTTTTAATTTAGTCATGCAATTATTATCAATCTTGCATCAACTCCCCTAATAGTAAATTAAGTGAATCAATAGTACACACATGTGAACACATAGTTATAAGCATGTGAATTAATAGCAATTAATTGCTCATTTATCCGGTGAATTACCCGATTAGTCAATATAACCTCCATACATCAATTATTATCGAAAAAATGTCGATTTCCACTAACACTAATAATCCCAACACAATGGAACTATCAATTCATCTTTAATCAACACGAACTTATTCATCATTAATATTATAACTCACAATATTTAACAACCAGGTCGTTCCCAGGAAAGAGGGGGCTTTTCGATAAGGATTTCTCCCTATTGGCTCGCAATTAGATTATCCAACCTCTCCTTGACAGAACTTCTAGACATTGTCAATATTGCAAATAATAATATGAATAACTTTGTCGTCTCAATTATTGATTTAATAATATAACATATTATACAGATGATACTGTGACAATAATTGAATCAATAATATGAGAGATATGATGCATCAATTACTATAGCAATAATTGAGTATAACTGAGTGACTTCTTACGTAAGCATCAATAATCAATACCGTGTGCTCTTATGCAATACACGCATATTCATCGTACTTTTACTACCGGGTAGTTCAACAGTTTTAACGGTAACACTTTCTTCGTTATTTTTATAAAAAGATAATTCTGTCATTTTCTAACTACGACAATACTTCTATTGTGGGGTCCATCAATGATTGTGCCGTCGTACGAATATTTCCCGACAAAAAGAATATTCCCTGACCAAATAAATATTTTATAACAACTTGCTTACTTTGTAAAAATTTTCACAAAGCACCCTTAACTTTAACCTTTTATCAATTTAACCATTTAAGAAATAAAATAATAATTATAAGAAAATTGAATAATTTCATTTCATATAATTCGGGGTCTTACAATCTCCCCTCCTTATGAAATTTCGCCCTCGAAATTTACGTACGTACCTGGTATGCCAAAGAGGTGAGGATACATTGACTTCATTTCAAATTCTAACTTTTGAGGTATAACCTTTGAGTGTCGAATATGATCCTTCTTATCCAAGATTTTAACATGTATCTCCTCATACGTTAAATCTTCTGCTATCTCGTCTAGTTCCAATTTAATAATGTGGTTCAGGTCATCCACATAATAACGTAATATCGATACGTGAAAAATGTTATGAACACACGACATACTTGGTTGTAAAACAAGTCTATAGGCCACAGTTCCAACTCCATCGAGGATTTCAAATGGGCCAATTAAATCGAGGGTTGAGATTTCCTCTCTTCGTCGATTCTTGCTTCTAGAATAACGCCCTCTTGAAACTTCTTCTTCACATTCATCAGCTTCGGGTGTGTAGTTTGAGCGGCTTTAACTTTATTGATTAAAGTTGATTCTACTCGTATATTTGATATCACCACGTGGGTGCCTAGAGTCATTTACTCTATCTTCATCATTTGTAAGTTATACGAAATGGGTCTTTGTGTTAACAACATCGCACTCGTAAACGCATATGATCTTCTACTCAACGCGTCAGCTACCACGTTCGCTCTTTCATAATGATATTGAATGGTATAGTCGTAATCTTCAACAGCTCGAGCCAACATCTTCGGTGCATTATACGTTCGTTTTGGGTGAAGAAATACTTGAGGGTTTTTAGAAATGGGTTTTGTACTGGGGTCAATACAAAATTCGATTTCACGCTCTAGGGTTAGGCTAAGAAGTCTTCAAAGAATACGTCAAAAAATTTATTAACAATAGAAATATCATTCAAAATTGTGACTCTCATCCAAGACTTGGATAGCACGTCACATTGATACCTATTAACTTGCCACCATTGTTCACGACGTCCCCTACGGATATTCTGGCTTCAGTGTATTCCAAGACTTAGAAGTCGTCAACGAAAGGCTCGGGACTCTTTACTTATGGCTTGATATGATAATGATTGACTTTAGTGGTTTGGTTGCTTGAATTCGCATAATAGGTTGCTTCGGAATATGAAAGCTAACAACCTTATGAAAAGCATGATGAGTAGTTAACCAATCGATTCCTAAAATCACATCAAAGGCAAGTATTTTCAAAGAGATAAGATCGACAGTTAACGTGAAAGTGTTGATTTGAATCAAACAAAACTTATAAACAGTGGAGGTAATGAAGGTTTCTCCTAACAGAGTTTCAAACGATAAGTCAAAGTCTAATTTCTCCGGAGTCAAATTTAAATGTTGAGCGCAAGCAAGGGAGATAAAAGAATGGGTAGAACTGGTATCAAATAAGGTATAGACTTTGCAAGAATTTATAATTAACTAACACATGTTAACTTCGTTCGGGTTACTCGCTTTTTGAGAAGTCACAAAAAACACTCTTCCTGAAACCACCGACTTTGCTTTGTCCATATCTGCCTTTGGTGCCACCGTCCCAGCTGGACTTGACTTTGGTGCAGGACAAAATTGGGCTAGGTGACCTTCTTTTCAACAATTATAATATGCTTTGGACTGCATCACGCAGTTTGGACTGATATGTCCCTCCCCTCCGCATTTGAAGCATACAATTGGTGTTCATTCTCGTTCCTTGAAAACGGGTGTTGGTGCTGCTGCCTTTCCATCGTTGTTGAACCTTCTTTTCTTGAATTTTCCACTTCGATTATCTTGGCCATGATTACCATCGAAGTGGTTACCATTCTTGGCATGATAATTTCCCCCACGATGGTTATCATTGTTTCGATGGTCGTTGCCACCGGTACGATTATTATCGTGTTATTGGTCGTTGCCTTTTGGTTGCGCTGACTCATTATCACGCTCCAATAACTGAGCCCTATTCACAACATCTGAATACAAACACAATTTCTGAGAAATGAGGTATTGACGTATTTCGGGTTTCAAACCTCTTAAAAACATCCGCGTCATTCACTCCTCATTATCGACCAAATGGGATACAAACCGGGATAACTCCGTAAACTTAGCCTTGTATTGTGACACGGTTATATTGTTTTGATCGAACTGGATAAACTCCACCTCCTTCATGTGACGAATACTTTCGGGAAAGTACTTGTCGTTGAACAGCTCTTGGAACTTCTCCCAAGATATCTTGAGTGCGTCAGGTTGGGTACGTTTTACAGATTCCCACCAGTAATCTGCCTCTTCACGCAATATAAAGGTGGCAAAGGGAACCTTTTGCTCCTCGGAGCATCCCAAGACATCAAATATCTTGGTGATCTACATTAACCACGTCTCCGCCTTAAGTGCTTCTGGCTTTTCCAAAAACTCCGGCTGTCCCAGCTCCTTGAACTACTTAGCGATGACCATCCGAGAGCTGCCAGTGTTTCCACCTGCATTTTGAACGGGAGTCTCTCTCGCCTGATGTTGCATTAATTGCATAAAGCCTCTGAATATCCCATCTTTCATCATCTAATCGGTGTTATTGTTTACTGGAGGATTATTATCTTCCTGTTGCACATTATCCTGGGTATTGATCATTGGTGACTCAACTGTCTCATGTGCTTCATTGCTGATCTAAATATTTTCAGATGCCATTTTCAAACACTGTGACAAAACAAGGGTGAATTGACATATCACATATTATCTCTATACTCTGAACAACCGATTAAATACCAAATAAACTTAGGTAGGTCATACTAGAGAAGGAATTCCCCGTCTTTCCCCTCCTAGTTCTTGTCTCACATCTCAGCCAAGGATCATATCCCTAAGCTTTGATACCAACCGTGACTCCCCCAAAATAGGTATACATCACCCATCTTGAGTTGCCAAATACATGGTACAAAATTCAAATACAACTTAATTATACAATAGTCGTGTAAAATACGACAAAACATAATCTAAGAGTTTCAATAAGAATATTGTCATCTAGATAATATCCACACTCAATGGATTCCTCATTACATTTATTGTCACACTATTTTATAGAATAGTGAGAACTACTAAAAAAAACCATCTGGACCATCAATTCATTCCCCGACTCATCCCAGCTATATTCTTATTTCCTAAAGAGAACAGTGAAAGAAAGGGTGAGCTCAACTAGCCCAGTAAGAAATATTATGACTAAAATAATGCAGAATAAATTATCCTTAGCCTTCAATAGTATAACAACTGATAGAATATAATAGACAACAAGTTTTAGATCAACAACTGCAGCGGAATAAGCAATCCATTAGAAGAGTCAAGTAGAGTATAAAATCTACTATCTTCTATGATTTAAAAAGTTTTTCATCAACTTTATAACTGAGACTCAACTTAATAAATAAAATTGAATCATCCTTGCATCACGTCCAAGGATATTCATGTAATCATCAATGGTCATGATTATACCGAATAATGCTATCAAATTTATTTGATAGCATTATACCTAATAATCCCTGGTCATAATCATACCAACAACTGTCCATCAATAAACTACAGGCCAATGAGGACTTTCACCACATCATTCATCACATTACAGTAATTATTATACCGAATAATCCCCGGTCATAATCATACCAAGTCCATCTATGCGCGTAAGCCAAAGATGTCTTTTATCACAATATAAGCATGAGGATGATGACAATGACATAATAATTCAATAAAACAAGTTCAAGGATAAATTTTAAAGATTTATAATTTAATTTATCCAGAAATCAATAACGCCCAAATTGTCAACATGATCTTTGCTTTGTGGAGTAAAATTCAAGAATGCTCGAAGAATATTTCCATGAAAAGATATCTTTGGATGAAGCGCAAATATCCGAGGATATTATTCTAATTTCATGGAGTATAGAAGCCAAAACTTTAACCAACTGAGTATAATAGAATATATGAAAGCTGCAAATGGATTTTTTTGCCGCCATGCAGTAATCCATGTATGGATCATTTCCACAATTTAATAAGGAATGAATACGATGGATCATTCACCATGCATGCGGTAATCCATATAGACGGAGTTATTCCAATGTAATAATAAAGAATGGAATAATGAAGAATTCACTAGGCATGCGATAGAGCTTACATGCACCTAAGTTATTCCAAATGAACAATAAAGAATGGAATAATGTAGAAGAATTCACCGAGCATGCGACGATAATCCGCATGCAGACGAGTTATTCCAATGTAATAATAAAGAATGTAATAATAGAAGAATTCATCAGGCATGCGATAGACCGTATAGACAGGTTATTCCAACAGAATAATAAAGAATGGAATAATAGAAGAAATCACCAGGCATGTGATAGACCGCACAGACAGGTTATTCCAACAAAATAATAAAGAATGGAATAACAACCCTTACGAGTATTGAAAGAAAATAACTCTCTTCATGAATACAAAAGAAATAATACCCCTTACCTTAAAAGAAAACTGGATACTGGAATAGTGAGGTAACAGACTTTTCTTCTTCTTTCTCTCTATAATTTCTCTCGATAATAATTGCTCTTGTGAGACTTAGTGAATTGGTGAGAAATAAAGGAAGAATGAGCTTCTATTTATTGGAAAATATAGTTTCAATAATTGCACATTTTGGGGCTCAAAATATTATAGTATAATTCCTTCCTCTTTTTCTTTATTTTTAACTTAGTCATGCAAGTATTATCAAACTTGCACCACCTCCCCTAATAGTAAATCATGTGAATTAATAGTTCATTCATGTGACTCAATAGTATAATCATGTGAAAAAAAACTAATTATAGTATAATACCTTCATCTATACCTCTATTTTTAATTTAGTGATGCAATTATTATCAATCTTGCACCAACTCCCCTAATAGTAAATCATGTAAATCAATAGTACACACATGTGAACACATAGTTATAAGCATGTGGCAATTAATTGCTCATTTATCCGGTGAATTACCCGATTAGTCAATATAACCTCCAGACATCAATTATTATCGAAATAAATGTCGATTTCCACTATCACAAATAATCACAACACAGTGGAACTATCAATTCATCTTTAATCAATACGAACTTATTCATCATTAATATTATAACTCACAATATTTAACAACCAGGTCGTTCCCAGGAAAGAGGGAGCTTTCCGATAAGGATTTCATCCTATTGGCGCGCAATTAGATTATCCAACCTCTCCTTGATAGAACTTCTAGACATTGTCAATATTGCAAATAATAATATGAATAACTTTGTCGTCTCAATTATTGATTTAATAATATAACATATTATATAGATGATACTGTGACAATAATTGAATCGATAATATGAGAGATATGATGCAGCAATTACTGTAGCAATAATTGAGTATAACTAAGTGACTTCTTACGTAAGCATCAATAATCAATACCGTGTGCTATTATACAACCACGCGTATTACTGTACTTTTACTACCAGGTAGTTCAACAGTTTTAATGGTAACACTTTCACCATTATTTTTATAAAAAGATAATTATGTCATTTTCTAACTACGATAATACTTTCATTGTGGGGTCCACCAATGATTGTGCCATCGTACGGATATTTCCCGACAAAAAGAATATTCCCCGACCAAATGAATATTTTATAACAACTTGCTTACTTTGCAAAAAATTTCACATATCACCCTTAACTTTAACCTTTTATCAATTTAACCATTTACGAAATAAAATAATAATTATAAGAAAATTGAATACTTTCATTTCATAAAATTCGGGGTCTTACACAGTTGGGTCATCTGGTAGCTTTTCTTCATCATCAGAGTGAGTACTCTGAGAGTTAGCCATAGGGCTTGCATATTCCTTTTCATCAGCAGAGTTCACATTTTCTTTCGTGAATTCAGCTCCACCTTCATTACTGGATTTGCTCTTTGGGGACTCGGTCTTGAGACCATCAGTTCCCTTCTCTTCTTCTAACTCTACGTTCTCCTCTTCGTCAGATGTAATTTCTTGGGAAACTGGGGCTTGCTTGTTTACCACCTTAGCTTTCTTCCTTGATGGCCCTTCAAGCGATCATTGCTGCTTTCTTCTCTTTGTGGTCTCTGGTGCACTTAAGACCTTTTCACCTTCATCTTTATCTTCTGGGAGACTTCTTGGTGGGGCCTCGCTTTCTTCATACCCTGGATCTCTTCCTTCTTGGTGTGGTTGCCATTGGTGCGAGTCATGATTAGAACTTTCCACCTCTTTCGCCTTTCTCTTCTTTACAGAAACCTTGCTTCTGCTCCAAGTTTTTGTTAGCCTCCTATTTTCCTTTGGGTTCTTTTTCTAGTTCACGAACAGCTGTGGAGACATTACTTTATGAATATTTAGAGGCTCTCCTTCATCATCCTTGATTTTTCCTCCCAGCTTCTTCTTCATATAATACTTAACAGTCTTCCATGAAAGACCTTAGTAAGGGGTCTATCTGTAGACTTCTTTGTCTCAGCCTTTTCTACCCATTTGGAGATCTGATCGAATAAGATAGCTCCAAAGTTGATTCATTTCTTTAGAACTATTGTAGACATAATCTTCAACTGCTGATCAAGCATAGTGTCATATGTAGTATCCTTGCATAGTATATATTTTCCCACTATCTCAGCAAGGAAATCGAATTTCTTAGGAAACTCCTTCTTCTCCATGTCTTTCAAACTAGGGTTTCTTTGGTACCCCATAATCCCCTTCGCTTGCTTAGTGTCGTTCTCATCAAGGTTTTTCAGTCCTAGGTCAGGAAAACCTAAGCATTGATTAATATCGGATGATTTCAACTTTAGAGACTGACCTTTAACCTTGCTAGAAAGGGTTCCAGCATTTATGGATGCATTTGAGTAGAACTCCTTAACCAGTTCAGTATATACTCAAGTGATTGCCTTAAGACATTTTGAAAATCCAGCTTTCTTCACAAGTTCAAGAATGTCTCTAAACTTCTTTTTGGATTTCTCAAACGACTTGGTTTCTAGCTAAATGCCAGTGATTACTCGCCAATCTTCCATTTGAATAGTTCGAGTAAAATGGATGTTTGATTTAGAAAGATTTATGAGAAATTGTTGATTATGATTTGGGCTCTGGAGGTTTAATTGATTTTAGCTTTGAAGAGGATTCTAGGGTTTGAAAGCGGGAGGAAGAGAGATTTGATAGTTTCTGATAACTGTTTGCAATTTTTAAATTTACCTATATGGCAGTTCCTTCTGACTCTGTATGCGCTGTGATGTGTCAACTAGCCATTGGTTGCACGATGCCCAATAATGAGCTGTAACTCCCCATAACCTTTTCAGTTTTATATTCCTTTTGAGAAAAATAGGCGTCAATGATGTGGATTGACCGTCGACCGTTTTGGTTCGTAGAGTAACATGGTAAGGGAGCTATGGACTCTATGTTTTCCTTTGTTGACTCACGATCTTCTTCTTAGAGATGCTGCAGTGGATGGTTTTGACATTGATTCTCATTTTGAAACTGCATAGTTTAACCACTAACGTATCCCAAGCCAGTTTGGGCACTTCAGTTTTGAGGTGAGCTTTCATGATGACTTTTCAAACTGTATTCAAACTTATCTCCTCATAATTTGAACGGTTGAGCAATTATCTCATTCTTTCAAGCTCCTTATGAGCTAGAGTATTCTGGTAGGACTGCGATCGTCGAGTCTGCTTCTATGATTGTTGAGGTTGCATCACGATCGTTGAGTCCTCTTTAAACTTAACTCTACGATCGTTGACTGTCTTGGTCCTTGAGATGAACTTGACTAAACAATTCTTCTAGGTTATGGTAGCTCAGGAAGGGCCAACCTCTTAGATTGAGTTAAGGGTCAGGTTTTTCCCTGAGGTGTTTTCCAGATGAAATACTTTAGAAGTCATTTGCACTGATATCTCATTTGACCTTTATAATTGGGGAGGTCCTCTACCAACTTTAGACAATTGCATTTGTTGTAATCGTGGTGTCCTTCTACTCTTACACTTTGATCAGATGTTTGATCATAGGCACTCCATAATTTTAAGTTGGGTGGTTGATAGGTTATCAGTAGTACGTTTTGAGACGTTCCTACTGACTATTGATCTTCATTTGGTTCATCAGCCACAAAGTTTTGGGACTCTGTAGCTGGTACATTGCTTTATAGTATATCATTGATGTTTTAGAGCTTTTGTACTATTAGTAGATTACTGCTCCACCATAGTTGAAACTATCTTCTTAGAGAGACATAAGTTCTTCTTCTTCATGTATAGCGGAAGGCAGCCATGCATATCTCAGTCTGGCTGAAGTCATTAAATCTTCTTATATCGTAGAAATGGGCATCTTCAGGGTTGATCATTCTACGATCATTTGACAGCACTACGAACGTAGTCTTCCTTGTCAGCTTGTACTTATGGAGTTCTGCTCCTTTAATGAGTTCCTCATAATTGATGCTCGATGATCCTCTGATGTGAGCTTCCTTAAGGATTCTTCTCATATGATATGCTTAGCATGATTGATCATATATGACCCTTTTTATCTTTGGTTGAATGGCCTGCTTCCTTATAAGGATCAACAACTATGTGAGCTTCATTCAGATTAGCTTAGCAAGTCTTCAAGGTTAGGTTTTGACATATAGGAATTTTATCAGAATTATTTCTAAATAGTCTTAAGCCTTCTACTGGTTTAATCCTCTTGAGTGAAGTCTTCTGCTTCATCATTCCTTAGTGTGGTCAGATAGACCAGGCGCCTGCAGGTTAGATATATTTCTATTTTTGGTACCCATAATTAAATGGGTCCTGCTTGGTTAGTTCTCTAAATCCCTGTTCCTCATATATTTGGATAATCATCATATTCATAACCATCAGTCATATTCATGCATATAACTGATTTAGATAATACATTTTGAGATGCATAATGGTGAGTGTGTGCAAGATTTGCCATTTTAATAAAGCACTCATTTTCTTTGATGGTTTCATCATTTGCTTGGTTATGCTCACAGAGTTTAAATGTTCATAGATTAAGAATCAACTCTGTGACTTATGTGTATCTGGTTGATTCATAGAGGTGATCAGTTTCTACGAATCTTTAAGATACTCTTGTAGAACTGATCATACTCTGTGTGTTATCAAGCACTTAGAACATAGGCTTGTACATGCATACTTACTCATCATCAAAGATTACTCCACATAAGATTATTTTAACCTTTGATATGCTTATGACCTATTTCAGATTTCTTTCAAGATGTCATCTTCAACCTAAAACTTGGATGGAGAGAAAGTTTGTAAGCATTTGAGTTTCCAACCTAAGTGTACTTTCTCTCTTCACCTTCTAAGGTAGATTATGGTTTCTTAATAGGATACTGTTATAGTTCATAAGGAGGTGCAACATGATGTACACAATTATACTAGTGAGAAACCGCACCTTTCTACTGTCAGTTCCTTAACAGTCATTTAACTTCGACATACTTAGATTAGGCATTGATGTGCATAGTTTCTCATTTTCTCCTGACAACTTGTTGCTCCAGTTGACCTTTAATCAATCAATCGTGGTCTTAAAGATGCAAGCTAAGAGAATCTCAACATCTTTAATTTTTCCACATCCTTTAGTTCACAAGGTTTACATCCAGCTGCTGGTTGGCCAGACACATGTTTGAGAAGTTCTTCTTTCTTCTCTGGATAGGCATTTCTTAGCATGTATGGCCTTTTCATCTTTCCAAGCTGCTGGATGTTTAGCTCTTTTCTATTGATGTCTCTTGAGCTTCCTAGCCTAGTCTTCAGACTACAAGATTGACCGCGAGCAAGAATTGGTCTTTTAGATATGGCAATCAAGAGCATGGACCAATCTGAGCAGCTTCAGGGGTATATACACATTTACCTGTACATAATATTTTCAACGTGTGAGCTCATCTGCATATAACAAGTGACTTAATACTAAACCATGTTTAGAATAATGTTTGTGCCTAGGATCAGACTCAAAGTGATTAGCTTTTAAATATAGCAAGAGAACCTACTTTGATACCAATTGTTAGTTCCCAGTAGACACACAATAGATCTAGAAGGGGGGGTTGAATAGATCCTTTTTCTTTTCAAATACTTTCCCTTTTATTTGATTATCACTAATGAATTAGCATATGACAAACATAAGAATTTTTTCAAGCACAACGAAATAAGTGAAAGATCCCCTTCATTGATATATTCATAATCATACATACATTGTTCTTAGAGTTAGTTAAGTTCTAAGCAGTTAATACATACATAGCATATATAGTAGTTAAGTACATAATATAAATGACATAAAAGTAAAAGACACAAGGGATTTTAAGTGGTTTAGAGACTCAAGCTCCTAATCCACTCCTCTACTTTCAACTAATAGGATTTTCACTAAGGAATGGCAGCACCCTGAATCACTAAGATTCCTTCAAGGCCAGTAGCCTTGGAACTTCAGTTCACTAAGAACTCTTCAAGACCAGCAGCCTTGGAACTCCTCTAGTTCCTTAGGAACTCTTCAAGCCTAGCAGGCTTGGAACTTCATTTAGTCCCTCCGGACAAGGACCCCTCAGGCCCTGGCTTCTTGTTGTTGTAGTTGTTGTTGTTGGTGGTGGTGTTAAGCTGCTAAGATGTCTTTAAGCTTGAACACCTTATGTACTTAGCAGCTTTGCGTGGTCCTCTTTATATTCTGCCTCTAGTCTGGACCACATCTTCTTTGGTGCAGTAGATCTTCACTCTTTTTTGCTCATCTTTATCTGATGTCAGTTGTGCACCATCACCATCTGGATTTGCTAAGTCTCCGAGCTTCTGGTAGACTTCGTCTGGCACTTAGCTATCCTTGAACCCTTCTTGAATGTTTTGCAGACATGATTCTGCATCTGTTCTTTTTTAGCTTTTGTAGACATGATTCTGCATCTATTCTCTGAGCTTGTGGCTCTCTAGATCTTCTTTGTACTCTGCCACTTTTTTGAATGCTATCTCCTTGGCCTTCTTGGCTCTCAGCTTAGCTGCCATCTTCAGTGGCATTCTCATCTTTGTTGAGTGAAGCTCTAATCTGTTTTAAGTCCTTCTTCAAAGCTGCTTCACTTCCACCTATGTAGTCTCACTATCACTGAGACTTGTTCTCTTAATCTCTGGTGGAACTCGTAGAGTCAACAATAGCATTCCAACAACTCAACAATTCTGTAACTTAGAAATCATCAGCCACTCTTGAACTTTGAAGCCCTGTTTATTTATACTCCTTCCGAATCTTCCCGTTGGAAAGTAGCCATTAAAAGGTTTTTGAATTGCTCTGTAAATCTCGAGTTATTTGATATAGACTGCAGATGTGACATGACATGACTTTCTGACATTGCAGTCTACTGTTTCACCTACCCCATCAGAGATGTCACTTTTATATCTCGGGCAGGTAGTCAACTTTATTACCTTCTTCTAATTTCTCGATTAGAGGTTGTCCTTTTGCATCGATGCTCTCAATAAGCTTTGTTCAAATATCAATCTTTGGGTTGAACCGTTGCCAATGCTTCAATCCTCAGTTGTTCGAACTCTACGATTCTGATGCACATCTTCTTGGACCTTATCGTAGTGTCTTGTTGACTATTGCTCATTGACGTTTAGAGTTAACACTGCGATCTTTGAAGAGTGTTCATTAGCTCTCCAATGTGGAACACCTCTTCTTTTTCTTGTGCAGTGCTTTAACACTTTTGTTTGCCTCGACTGCTCTCAGATATTGATGGCTTGACTCTTTGTTCTGGCCCCTTCTGAATAACAAGACACTTGAGATTTGTGGCGTGTCCAGCTCGCTTTCTCCTTGTGATCTCCCGTTCACTTATCATCAATGAACTGACCCAATGCTTAATCACTTTAATCTTGTTCTTCAGAAATTGACCAGTATCTCTGTGTACACTCCATCAATTCTTTCTTTTATGGAAAACATTACGATCCTGGTTACTTCTAAGTTCGTTGTCATCTTACCACTTGACAGCTACTGCACCTGCTGACTTTCCTTAGTCAGCTACTAAAGTCTTCTTATGATCAAGTTATGGAAGGCTTCATCTCGAATGGCTTCACAACTTAATCTGGATGCTGATTGGGTTGATGTTTAGATCATCTGTTAGCTTGCATGCCATTCATTGAGTGTTCTCTGGTTTCTTTCAGGTGGGATGTATCTTTGCAGTATCAACCAGAGGGTTCATTCCTTCAGATATTCTGGGAGAGCTCATTTGTTGATAATCATATTTTCTCTACGATTCTGCCTTGGCATTGTGAGCACATATGTTGAAGTCTTAGTTCTACAATCTACGATTCAGCATTGGCTATTTAGACACTACGACTCTGAGATCAGATCTTGACACTCTACGATTTCTGACTTGTGTTTTTTTTCTTCATCTGATCTTGCCTGACTACGACCTCTGCCTCTGATATGATCAGTAGACTCTATGACTCTGAGTGTAGTCTACGATTCTTGACTTGGCTTTGGCAGATACTCAGACGGCTCGTAGGCAGGCTGTCTCTACGATTCTGAACATGGCTTCCTCGGCAAACTACGGCTTCGAGGAAGCTCTACTCAACACACTATGATCCTTCCTCGTCTCTCCTGGAAATCTACGAACTTCGAGATCTACTATCTTACAGACTACGATTCTGCCTCGATAGTTCTCGAGTTTTCCTTAACTCTCTTGGCAGACTACGATTTCTGGTGTAGTGCTCGACAATCAGACAAGCCTATCTATTACATCATAAGATAAACCTAACATGCTTGATCTTTCTATATTTATAGTCCTTGTACATCATTTCTTTTTAAAGACTTTACAAAGCTATTTTGCTTATGTAGGATCAACCTAACACATTTGATCAATTCATTCTAAGTCCTTGTACATATGTTTCTATTATCTATCAAAGGACTTTATAACTTTTCTTAATGCAAGAATACTTGCATATTCATTCATATATATCATAATCAAATCGTATGCAAATAGGAATATCATTCACATGCTTATTCCTAACAGAACATTCTCGAGCGAATCCCCTAGGGGTGTGAACACTCGATTGAGTCGGACTTCTCCACCCTTTGGCAATATGGGGTTGGAAGACTGTGCTTGAAAAGGGGAGTAGTTTCTCCTCTAGATAGGCATGTTCTGACTGCCTTTCTGACCTTGTAGTATCAAAGAAACATCCTCCTCTTTCTTTTTATGGACTATCCGGGGGTTGTTTCCATAAGTTTCGGACTGGATGTGTTCAACAATAGCTTTCAGAGCGGCTAGGTCTTGGATCTTTCCTGACTTCAATCCCATCTCAATCATCTCTTCATGTTTAATCATTTTAGAAAATGGCTTGTCAATGACAGTTAAAACTCTCTCATAGAAAGGAACTTCTTGTATATCTATGAAGGTCATCACCATTTCTGACTCCGTCATAGAAAGAATAACTTGAGCAGCAAGACGCCTCCACCTTTGAGAATACTCTCTGAAAGACTCATTGGCTTATTTCTTGAATTTGGTAATTTAGTACCGGTCAGGAACCATCTGAGACTAGAAGCTGTACTGACTGAGGAAGGCATGAGCTAACTCTTCCCAACTATGGATTTTAGAATTATCTAATTTGGTATACCACGATCGGGCTTCTCTAGTTAGACACTTTTGGAATAGCTGCATTCTAAGCTTCTCGTCTTAAGCATAAGATCCGAGTTCTTCAATGAATACCTTCAAATGTGTGTAAGGATCTCCCAACCCATCATACTTTTCAAAGTTAGGAGTCTTAAATTTCTCTGGATAATGAACACTAGGGAATATACAAAGGTAGATATATGAGACACTCCCGTGTGCTTAAATCCCTTTTATAGACCGAATGGTCTCTTCCATTTGAAGGACTTTTTTCCTGATATCACCGATGTTTGGATCTACTTTGAGATGGGTGCTTTCAGGAATTTTATTAGACTTATCCAACTAAAGATCGGGTATTGGATTTGCTTGATCCGCACCTTGTGTTCCTCCATGTGTAGAAGATTCTGTATGTAGGGGTATTCATGGACCCTGAGTAGATTGGTTTAGTTCTTTAAGCAGAACAGCCAAATCTATAATTTGTTTGCTTAATCCGTTAAACTCCTCACGAGAGATAGGAGCAGGATTAGACTGGTCAAATGAAGACATAATTAGCTATAGGCTCGTGGCCTTCTTGGACTTTGAATGGGTAACAGGTTCAATTGTTTCCCTATAAAAACTTATGTAGTTTATTTTTAGGGAATGTATAAATGTTTCCATGCTATCATAATGTGTCCATTTTTAAGAGTATTATCCTGCAAAATGGATGTCAGTCGTTTGTAACAAAAGATAACATACCAGGCTTTAATATGCATGTGCACATATTTTTCATATTTTCCATTACATAAAGATTAACGTGGAATGAAATTACAAGTAATTATCTTTACAAGTAACTGAAAATGGAAAGCATGAATAGACTTTGCTCCGCGTTTGGTTTATCAGAGGCTGACCTATCTTAGGTTACTCTCGTGGATTTTTGGCATGAAGGTTCCCAGATCATCGTAATTTACTTGACGCGAAGTTAATTCGGTCGTTCAACTAGAGCAGATCTAGGTGGTGCCTTTCTTGAGCCTCGTTGGAATTAGTCTCCCTACGAGTCTAGTAATCAAACACCGACAAGATATAGCCTCCTGGTGGAGGAACCACACAACATACATTCACATGCAATGTGTCTCAGCGTTATAGGAATGATGACATGTGTGAAGCACTAATATCATATGCAGATATAGTGTAAGGCATTAAGTGCAGTAAGTAAATGGATTCGTACACATTCATCAAAAATATAAATGCAACATCCACACACAAGCATATAATAATTTTTGAAAAGTTTGTAGTAGCGGCTTAAGTCCTCTTACTGGATTCCCCAGCAGAGTCGCCACCTGTCGACGTCGAGATTTTTACTGTCCCTCTTTTGTTCTTGTCTTTTGGTGTTCTCATGTTAGGTGAGATTTGTTTGAAAAAAAAAGTTGTGAAAAGGTCCAACATTTATATGTCGATGATTGGACTGTAAGAGTCATCAGTTGGTATTTTTAAATTATTACACCAACTCAACCGAGAAAAGGTTTGCACATTGACCACGTGATGTAACACTGTTGAACTGGTCTATGAAACCGAGATTCATTAGGGTCCAGGACTTTCTTATGCGGAGGGAAGGTGTTAGGCACCCCCCAATGGGAGACCCCAAATTTTATGAATAAAGATTTAAATTTTCTCAAAATATTTTTTTGGATATTATGGTGTGGATTTAATATAATGTTATAGTTGTGGGTAGTATTTATAAATTTTGCAAACTATGAAAGTTGTTGTATAATATTCGATTGGTCGGGGAATATTCTTTTTGTTGGGAATATCCGTACGATGGCATAATCATTGGTGGACCCCACAACAGAAGTACGGTCGTATTTAGAAAACGATAAAAAATATTTTATGAAAATAACGGTGGAGGTTTTACCGTTAATACTATTGAACTACCCGGTAGTAAAAGTACAGTAATACGCGTGGTTACATAGTAGCACCCGGTATTGATTATTGATGCTTACGTGATAAGTCACTCAGTTATACTCCTTTATTGCTACTGTAATTGCTGCATCATATCTGTCATATTATTGATTCTATTATTGTCACAGTGTCATCTGTATAATATGTTATATTATTAAATCAATAATTGAGATGAAAAATTTATTCATATTATTAAATTGCAATATTTACAATGTCTAGAAGTTCTGTCAAGGAGAGGTTTGGTCACCTAATTGTGTGCCAATAGGGAGAAATCCTTATTGGAAAGCCCCCTCTTTCCTGGGAACGACCTGGTTGTTAAATATTGTGTGTTATAATATTAATGATGAATAAGTTCGTGTTAATTAAAGATGAATTTGATAGTTCCATTGTGTTGGGATTATTTGTGTTAGTAGAAATCGATATTTATTTCGATAATAATTGATGTCTGGAGATTATATTGTTCAATCGAGTATTCAGGGCACTTTTCGTGTCGAAGTACTATTCATGAGTTACTATTCACGAGTTACTATTGAGTCACATTCACTTACTATTGGGGGAGTTGGTGCAAGATTGATGATACTTGCATGACTAAGTTATAGATGGAGGTACTATCCTATAATTAATTTTTTCACATGTTTAGAACTATTGAGTCACATGATTTACTATTGATTCACATGATTTACTATTAGGGGAGGTGGTGCAAGTTTGATAATACTTGGATGGATCAAGTAAAATGAAAGAAAAGTTGGAGGTATTGTCTTTGTAATATTTTGAGCCCCAAAACGTGCAATTATCGAAACTATATTTTCCTATAAATAGAAGCTCATTCTTCCTTCATTTCTCACCAATTCACTAAAGCTTTAGAGCCATTATTATAGAGAGAAAGAAGAAGAGAAGTCTGTTCCCTCATTATTCCAGTATACAGTCTTCTTCTGAGGTAAGGGGTATTATTCTTTCGTATTTAAGAAGAGAATTATTTCTTTCAATACTCGTAAGAGTTGTTATTCCATTCTTTATTATTATGTTGGAAAACTTTGTTTTATGCAAAATCCGCATACATGGTGAAATTCTTCTATTATTCCATTCTTTGTTATTCTATTGGAATAACCTATTTATGCGAAGTACTGCATACATGGTGAAATTCTTCAATTATTCCGTTCTTTATTATTTTGTCGGAATATCACATCTATGCGTTCTGTGGGACACAGTTCCATTATTTATTATTATTCGTTGGAATAATGCATGCATGCTTGATCTATCACATGCATGGTGATTTTTGTTGTTATTCCATTCTTTATTATTCTATCTAATATATCACATGCATGCGTTTTACTGGCGGACCGGTTCCATTCTTTATTATTCTCGTTAAAATATCATGTATGTATGCTTTTACACGGGATATGGTTCCATTATTTATTATTATGTTGGGAATAACACATGCATGCGGTCTCTAACGCATGCATGGTGAATCCTTCTGTTATTCCATTCTTTATTATTCTGTTGGAATAACCTGTCTATGTGGATTACCACATGCATGGTGAATGATCCTTCATATTCATTCCTTATTAAATTGTGGAAATGATCTATTTACGTGGATTACCGCATGGCAGACAAAAATCCATTTGCAGTTTCATATATTCTCTTATACTCAGTTGGTTAAAGCTTTGACTTCTATACTCCATGAAATTAGTAGAATATCCTTGATATTTGCGCTTCATCCAGTATCTTTTCATGGAAAGATTCTTCTGAGCATTCTTGAATTTTACTCTACAAAGAAGTATCATGATGACAATTTGGACATTATTAAGTTCAGGATAAATTAACTTATATGTCTTTAAAATTTATTCTTGAACTTGTTTTATTGAATTATTATGTCATTGTCATGAGGAGTTATGTTGGTTATTATGTGAAAACATGAAAGTTTCAAAGAAATCACAAAGAGTTGAAAATCAGATTTTGGTGAAAATATAACATGAAATTCAATTGACCATATCTCCTATTATATTTCGAATTTTTGAGTGTGGTCAAGTCCTAGAGTTAGATATATGAGTTTATTAACTTATCCAAGTGGAATCACTAGAAAAGGTGTTGTAGATTTTCGTGTGGATTGTTTTTAGCAAAGGAGTCAAAAGCTGGAAAATAGCAAAAAGCTACTGCCCATAATTTTGTAAGGGTTGTTTTGGCCACTTAATTTGTGAGAAAAATTCCAGACTTTTGGGACATGAAAGTATACGATATAAGGTACCTCCTGTCCAAAAAATGAGATCATTCCGACTTAAAATGAGCAAGTTATGACTATTTCAATATATAGGTTTTTCCAACAAAAAATGCTATAACCGGAGTTCTATAACTCCGATGACCATGAACTTTAAATTGGAAGCTCACGTTAACTTGTGTAAGATCCTGTCAAGATTTGGGAATTTCTGGAGTTAAACTTGAGGTAGCTAATTTCATAAGGAATTAATTAGAAATTGATTTTTGAAAAATAGTAAATGAATTTTAAAAATTTCGAGAAAAAGTTTATGTTCATTATGGGACTATATTCTGCTAAATCCTAGAAAAAAATATTTTTGGGACTGATTTGGTATTTTTCATGAAAATGGTTTAGTTACGAACATATGAGTTAAATATGTTATGTGAAGTAACAAAGTTGGAAAATAGGATTTTATGGCTTGGAAATCCTATATAAGGTATATGATGATTTTTGATGATGGATTTAATCATTGGTGATGAAATCTTATGAGTATGACATTTTTGAATGATTAAATGCATTATGTGGTAAAGTGTAAACAATTGAAATAAATTGTGTATATGTTTAAGAAATGATTAAAATATTGTAATAATATTAATAATATTAGATTATGAGTTTATTAAGTGATTGATAATATTTGGATAAATTTAAAGTCTTTAATATTTATCCTTGTTTTAGTTTGATTAATGCTTATATCATTGTCATCATCCTCATGTTTATATGGTGATGAAAGTTATCTTTGGCTTACGTGCGAAGATGGACTGTTGTTTATTGAATTATATATCTTTGGCTTACGTGCAAAGATGGATTGTTGATTATTTGTTTTATGGTTGTATATCTTTGGCTTACGTGCAGAGATGGACTTGGTATGATTATGACCAGGGATTATTCGGTATAGTCATGACTATTGATGATTTAAAGAATATCATTGGTCCGTAGTGCAGGGATGATTTAATGATGTGGTTTATTTATTAAGCTGAGCCTCAGCGATAAAAATTGATGAAAACTTTTTAAATCATAGAAGATAGTAGATTTTGTTCTTTACTTGACTCTTCTAATGGATTTCTTGTTCCGCTGCAGTTAAACTTGATGTCTCTTATATTTTATCAGTTTAACATTGTTGAAGACTAATGATAATTTATTCTGCATTATCTTAGTCATAATATTTCTTACTGGGCTAGTTGAGCTCACCCTTTCCTTCACTGTTCTCTTCAGGAAATGAGAATATAGTTGGGACGAGTCGGGGAACGGAGTGACGGTCCAGATGATAGCATTAGTAGTCTATTCTCTTAAATAGTGTGATAATAAATGTAATGAGGACTTCATTGAGTTTGTATACTGTTTAGATGACAATATACGTATTAAAACTCGTAGCATATGTTTTGTCGTATTTTACACGACTGTTGTATAATTAAGTTTTTATTTGTATTTTGTACCATGTATTTGGCGACTCAAGATGGGTGATGTATTCCTAGTTTGGGGGCATCACAGTTGGTATCAAAGCTTAGGGATATGATCCCTGGCTGAGATGTGAGATAAGAACTAGAAGGGGATAGACGGGGAATTCCTTCGCTAGTATAACGTACCTAAGTTTATTTGGTATTTAATTGGTCGGTCAGGGTATAGGGATAATATGTGTTATGTTAATTAACCCTTGTTTTGTGACAGTGTTTGAAAATGGCATCTGAAAAATGTTGAGATAAGCTATGGAGCAAAATAATATGGCCGTATCGCAGTACGAGGCTAAGTTTGCAGAGTTATCCCGGTTTGCATCCCATTTGGTCGATAATGAGGAGCGAATGACGCGAATATTTCTAAGAGGTTTGAAACCCGATATACGTTAATACCTCATTTCTCATAAACTTTGTTTATATTCAGATGTTGTGAATAGGGCTCAGTTATTGGA
The DNA here is from genome assembly GCA_020205615.1 of Panax quinquefolius. Taxonomy (NCBI): domain Eukaryota; kingdom Viridiplantae; phylum Streptophyta; class Magnoliopsida; order Apiales; family Araliaceae; genus Panax; species Panax quinquefolius. The sequence continues at coordinate 112,039,256 of CM035157.1, read as the reverse complement.
GCGCGATAATGAGTTAACACAACCAAAAGGTAACGACCAACAACACGATAATAATCGTACCGGTGGCAACGGCCATCGGAACAATGATAACCATTGTGGGGGAAATTATCATGTTAAGAATGATAACCACTTCGGTGGTAATCATGGCCAAAATAATAGGAGTGGAAAGTTCAAGAAGAGAAGGTTCAGCAAAGATGGAAAGACGTCAGCACCAGCAACCGTTGTTAAGGAAGGAGAACGACCGCCGATCGTATGTTACAAATGTGGAGGGGAAGGACACATAAGTCCAAACTACACAATGCAATCCAAAGAATGTTACAATTGTGGAAAAGAAGGTCACCTAGCCCGATTTTGTCGTGCACCAAAGTCAAGTCCAGCTGGGACGGTGGCACCAAATGCAGATACAGACAAAACAAAGTCGGTGGTTCCAGGAAGAGCGTTTTTTGTGACTTCTCAAAAAGCAAGTAAACCGAACGAAGTAAGCACGGGTTAGTTAATTATAAATTCTTGCGAAGTCTATGTCTTATTAGATATCGGTTCTACCCATTATCTTATCTCTCTTGCTTGCGTTCAACATTTAAATTTGACTCTAGAGAAATTATACTTTGACTTATTGGTTGAAACTCCGTTAGGAAAAACCTTCATTACATGTGCTATTAATGTCTTAGATGAGAGTCACAGTTTTGAATGATATTTCTATCGTTAATAAATTTTTTGGCGTATTCTCAAAGAATTTCCTGGCCTATCATCGAAATTTGTATTGACCCCAGTACAAAATCCATTTCTAAAACCCTCAAATATTTTCTTCACCCAAAAGGAACGTAACATGCGCCAAAGATGTTGGCTCGAGCTATTGAAGATTACGATCGTACCATTCAATACCATCGTGGAAAAAGTGAAAGCGGTGGCGTATTGAGTAGAAGATCGCGCGTTTTGAGTAGAAGATCGTTAATGTGAATATCTGTATAACCCATGATGAGATAAGTTGAATATCTAGGGACCAGTAGAATCGAATATTTAATTGATAAAGTTAAAGATAAAGTTAAAAGCCGCTGCAAACTCTGGAGGTGATGAATGTGAAGAAGAAGGTTCAAGATGGCGTTATTCTAGAAGCAAGAATCGACGAAGAGAGGAAATCTCAACCCTCGATTTAATTGGCCCATTTGAAATCCTCGATTAAGTAGGAACTGTGGCTTATAGACTCGTTTTACCGCCAAGAATCTGGCGTGTTCATAACATTTTTCACGTATCGATGTTACGTAAATATGTGGATGACCCGAACCACATTATTGATTTAGAACCGGACGAGATAGCGAATAATTTAACATATGAACATGTACCTATTAAAAATCCTGGAATATATTCTACGCTTGAAGGTTATACCTCAAGAGTTAGAATCTGACAAAGTGTCCTCATCTGTTCGTCATACCAGGTACGTACGTAAATTTCGAGGGCTAAATTTCATAAGGAGGGGAGATTGTGAGACCCCAAATTTTATGAATAAAGATTTAAATTTTCTCAAAATATTTTTTTGAATATTATGGTGTGGATTTAATATAATGTTACAGTTGTGGGTAGTATTTATAAATTTTGCAAATTATGCAAGTTGTTGTATAATATTCGATTGCTTGGGGAATATTCTTTTTGTCGGGAATATCCGTACGACGGCATAATCATTGGTGGACTCCACAACGGAAGTACGGTCGTATTTAAAAAACGATAAAAAATATTTTATGAAAATAACGGCGGAGGTTTTACCATTAATAATGTTGAACTACCCGGTAATAAAAGTACAGTAATACGAGTGGTTGCATAGTAGCACTCGGTATTGATTATTGATGCTTGCGTGATAAGTCACTCAGTTATACTCCATTATTGCTACAGTAATTACTACATCATATCTCTCATATTATTGATTCTATTATTGTCACAGTGTCATCTGTATAATATGTTATATTATTAAATCAATAATTGAGACGACAAAGTTATTCATATTATTAAATTGCAATATTTACAATGTCTAGAAGTTCTGTCAAGGAGAGGTTTGGTCACTAATTCAAGCGCTTAATAAGGAGAAATCCTTATTGGAAAGCCCCTCTTTCTTGGGAACGACCTGGTTGTTAAATATTATGAGTTATAATATTAATGATGAATAAGTTCGTGTTAATTAAAGATGAATTTGATAGTTCCATTATGTTGGGATTATTTGTGTTAGTAGAAATCGATATTTATTTCGATAATAATTGATGTCTGGAGATTATATTGTTCAATCGAGTATTTAGGGCACTTTTCGTGTCGGAGTACTATTCACGAGTTACTATTCATGAGTTACTATTGAGTCACATTCACTTACTATTAGGGGAGTTGGTGCAAGATTGATGATACTTGCATGACTAAGTTAAAAATGGAGGTATAGATAGAGGTACTATACTGTAATTAATTTTTTCACATGTTTAGAACTATTAAGTCATATGATTTACTATTGATTCACATGATTTACTATTAGGGGAGGTGGTGCAAGTTTGATAATACTTGGATGACTGAAGTAAAAATGAAAGAAAAGTTGGAGGTATTGTACTGTAATATTTTAAGCCCCAAAACGTGAAATTATCAAAACTATATTTTCCTATAAATAGAAGCTCATTCTTCCTTCATTTCTCACCAATTCACTAAAGCTTTAGAGCCATTATTATAGAGAGAAATTATAGAGAGAAAGAAGAAGAGAAGTCTGTTCCCTCATTATTCCAGTATCCAGTCTTCTTCTGAGGTAAGGGGTATTATTCTTTCGTATTCATGAAGAGAATTATTTCTTTCAATACTCGTAAGAGTTGTTATTCCATTCTTTATTATTATGTTGGAATAACCTGTTTATGCGAAGTACCGCATACATGGTGAAATTCTTCTATTATTCCATTCTTTGTTATTCTATTGGAATAACCTGTTTATGCGAAGTACCGCATACATTGTGAAATTCTTCAATTATTCCATTCTTTATTATTTACATTGGAATATCACATGCACGGCGTTTTTTTTGGACTGGTTCCATTATTTATTATTTTATTAGAATAACCTGTCTATGCGGTCTATCGCATGCATGATGATTTCTGTTGTTATTCCATTCTTTATTATTCTATCGGAATATCCTGTCTATGCATTTTACACCGGACCTGGTTCCATCTTAATTATTCTGTTGGAATATCCTGTATGTGCATTTTACGCCAGACCTGGTTCCGTCTTTATTATTATGTTGGGAATAACATGTCTGTGCGGTCTCTATCGCATGCATGGTGAATCCTTTTATTATTCCATTCTTTATTATTCTGTTGGAATAACTTGTCTATGTGGATTACCACATGCATGGTGAATGATCCTTCGTATTCATTCCATATTAAATTGTGGAAATGATCTATTTACGTGGATTACCGCATGGCGGGCGAAAATCCATTTGCAGTTTCATATATTCTCTTATACTCAGTTGGTTAAAGCTTTGACTTCTATACTCCATGAAATTAGTAGAATATCCTTGATATTTGTGCTTCATCCAGTATCTTTTCATGGAAATATTCTTCTGAGCATTCTTGAATTTTACTCTACAAAGAAGTATCATGATGACAATTTGGACATTATTGAGTTCAGGATAAATTAACATATAAGTCTTTAAAATTTATTCTTGAACTTGTTTTATTGAATTATTATGTCATTGTCATGAGGAGTTATGTTGGTTATTTTGTGAAAACATGAAAGTTTCTTAGAAATCACAAAGAGTTGAAAATCAGATTTTGGTGAAAATGGAACATGAAATTCAATTGACCATATCTCCTATTATATTTCAAATTTTTGAGTGTGGTCAAGTCCTAGAGTTAGATATATGAGTTTACTAACTTATCCAAGTGGAATCACTAGAAAAGGTGTTTTAGATTTTCGTGTGGATTGTTTTTAGCAAAAGAGTCAAAAGCTGGAAAATAGCAAAAAGCTACTGTCCATAATTTTGTAAGGGCTATTTTGGCCACTTAATTTGTGAGAAAAATTCCAGACTTTTGGGACATGAAAGTATACGATATAAGGTACCTCCTGTCCAAAAAATGAGCTCATTCCGACTTAAAATGAGCAAGTTATGACTATTTCAATATATAGGTTTTTCCGACAAAAAACGCTATAACCGGAGTTCTATAACTCCGATGACCATGAAATTTAAATTGGAAGCTCACGTTAACATGTGTAAGATCCTGTCAAGATTTGGGAATTTCTGGAGTTAAACTTGAGGTAGCTAATTTCATAAGGAATTAATTAGAAATTGATTTTTCAAAAATAGTAAATGAATTTTAAAAATTCCGAGAAAAATTTATGTTCATTATGGGACTATATTCTGATAAATCCTAGAAAAGAAATATTTTTGGGACTGATTTGGTATTTTTCATGAAAATTGTTTAGTTATGAACATATGAGTTAAATATGTTATGTGAAGTAACAAAATTGGAAAATAGGATTTTATGGCTTGGAAATCCTATATAAGGTATATGCAGATTTTTGATGAGGGATTTAATCATTGGTGATGAAATCTTATGAGTATAGTATTTTTGAATGATTAAATGCATTATGTGGTAAAGTGTAAATAATTGAAATAAATTGTTTATAAGTTTAAGAAGTGATTAAAATATTGTTATAATATTAATATTATTAGATTATGAGTTTATTAAGTGATTGATAATATTTGGATAAATTTAAAGTCTTTAATATTTATCCTTGTTTTAGTTTGATTAATGCTTATATCATTATCATTATCCTCATGCTTATATGGTGATGAAAGTTATCTTTGGCATACGTGCGAAGATGGACTGTTGTTTATTGAATTATATATCTTTGGCTTACGTGCAAAGATGGATTGTTGATTATTTGTTTTATGGTTGTATATCTTTGGCTTACGTGCAGAGATGGACTTGTTATGATTATGACCAGGGGTTATTCGGTATAGTCATGACCATTGATGATTTAAAGAATATCCTTGGTCCATAGTGCAGGGATGATTCGATGATGTGGTTTATTTATTAAGCTGAGTCTCAGCGATAAAAATTGATGAAAACTTTTTAAATCATAGAAGATAGTAGATTTTATTCTTTACTTGACTCTTCTAATGGATTGGTTGTTCCGCTGCAGTTAAACTTGATGTCTCTTATATTTTATCAGTTTAACATTGTTGAAGACTAGTGATAATTTATTCTGCACTATCTTAGTCATAATATTTCTTACTGGGCTAGTTGAGCTCACCCTTTCCTTCACTGTTCTCTTCAGGAAATGAGAATATAGCTGGGACGAGTCGAGGAACAGAGTGACGGTCCAGATGATAGCATTAGTAGTCCTCACTATTCTGTTAAATAGTGTGATAATAAATGTAATGAGGACTTCATTGAGTTTGTATACTGTCTAGATGACAATATACGTATTAAAACTCGTATTATATGTTTTGTCGTATTTTACACGACTGTTGTATAATTAAGTTTTTATTTCTATTTTGTACCATGTATTTGGAGACTCAAGATGGGTGATGTATTCCTATTTTGGGGGCGTCACACCCGACATTCTTGTTGCCACGGTGACCGCCACTTTTCAATTAAACTGTTATATGAATGTGTGTGTGCGTGTGTGTGGGTCAATGTGCAATTATTTAGAAGTAGTGCTATGCCTCGTTCGCACCTATATACAAAGGGTTTGAATTTGTGTAAAAATTCAGTTTTAACAAGATATAGTAGTGATGTTTTGTGAAAGAGGTTTTCAAACCCTTATGCTCAACAGTAATTGAGGCCTTTAATACTTCCATTTTATTAAATGTTCAGCTTAGTTTCTTTTATTTTCGAGATGTGAGGCATCCTCGAGAAAATAATATACATAGCAATGTCGAACTCCTTGTGGGCATGAGATCCATCTAAGGAAATTCGAACACCGTGAATAATGTACAAGTTATTTACAGCCGAAAATGTCCATCACGGGAACCGAATCTAGATTCAAAAGACTGAATCTATGATCACATGATTCCTAGGCTCACGTGATGTAGCAGTTTGTATGAAAGTTGTAAGTAGTTATATATATAAAAGCTGTAAATATATATACAGACTGTCAACCACCATGAAGCGAACTTCATAAAGGACTGTAAATGTAAATATATAAAAGCGATATATATATATATATATATATATATATATATATATATATATATATATAGACAAGATCAACCACCACGAAGCACCTCCATGGGGGATCAAATGTAAATAAAGCAATAAATACGATTAACCGCCAAGAAGTAAACTCCAGGCGGGATGAAATGTAAATAAAGCAGTAAAAGGCCACGAAGTAAACTCCAAGCCTAACAGAAATGTGTATATATATATAAGTATTATATATATATATATATATATATATAAGTAGTAGACACTCTGAATGTAAATCCTGGCTCATCGAAAAGAGTCTGACAACAGTTTATATATAAGTATATATATAAAATCAAAAAATGCTCCAGACGTGAGTCTAGGCTCAATCGAGGCATAACTCGATAATGTTAGTCCATATATATATATATAAAACAAAAAAGAAATAAAATCCACGGACCGAAGTCCAGGCGTACACGCGCAACACGACTCTCAATGTGAAGAACAGTGTGTGCAAAATGTGGAGAAAAGGCTTTGAAAGGTATAAGAAGGCTTACAGTGGACTGCCAAAGAAGACTTCAATAGCTTTAAATGGATGAACACTCGGTTCCCACCGGTAAAAATATAGTAATATATGAGCTCACAAGTGTTAAAAATGAGAAAGCACTCAGTTTATAGTGTGTACATAGCATATTGGACAGGGCTTCCTTGCCATTTTCTCTTACAAAATGGCCACCCCAAACCTCTATTTATAGAGGGGGGGCATAGTGCACTGCGGTTTGCCGGGGTGCCAGGGCTCTGTGTCCCGCCTGCCTTAAAGTACGTGCACGCGTGCAACATGATGTCCTCTCAAACTTTTAGAACTTCAATCCAGGCCTCCGATTGAGGTGTATAAGACCTTTTATAGAGTCCTATTATCGAGAGCTACACAAATGACATGAGATTAGAGGTTGTAAGAAGTTAGGAAGATGGGACCATGCCCTTGTTATTCAAGCTTCAAATTCTATCCGGTGTGCTGTCCTATGTAGTAGTCACTTAGGATTACAATTATTTGGTTGTTGTAGGACACTACTGTGTAGAATGTATGTTGAAATGTGTTGAGATGGTGCGCATGTAGAATTGAGGTGGCAAATTGACTATTTTGCCCCTCATCAGGATTATCTCCGATTTGGGCTTATAAAGCAGTCATTGCTCAAGGTTATCTCTGAGATTGGGCTGTTGCAAGTACTGGATGTCCTCAGGGTTGTCTCTGAGGTGTGCCTGACCTCCCGGGGTTATCTCTAGGTTTGGGACTGAGTGCCTCGGGGTTATCTCCGAGGTTGAAGTTGATTGCTGGGGGTTGAAACGAGCTTTGCCGGGGTTATCTCCGGAACTGCAACTGCACTCCTTGGTGCTATTTCTGAGGTTAAAACTGAAACTCCTGGTGTTATTTTCAGGATTGAATATCTCAAGGTTATCTTCGAGATGGAAAAGACTTCTCCGGTAGGATTTCCGGAACTGGAACTATTTTGTCCTCCAGGGTTATCTCTGAAAGACGATTCTGCCCTCCTATAATGTTAGTAACAGGAATGAAAAATTTCGAGTGTCTACATATATAAGCAGTAAAAAGCCATGAAGTGATCTCCAAGCCAGACATGAATGTATACATATATATATATATAAAAGCTTTAAATGGCCACAAAGTAAACTACAGGCCTGACAAAAATGTAAATATATATATATATAAGCTGTAAATGCACCGAATATTATATTCAGCCTCAATCGAACAGAGTTCGATGATAATATATACATATATAAGTATATATATATATATAAGAAGTAAAAAGCCACGGATCGACGATTTGGGTATACCCACACAATGTGACTCTCAACGTTAGTAGATATAAGTATATAAAAGTAATAAAAAGCTTAAAAACCTAAAAAATCTTACAATGGGCTTCCAAGAAGACTTCAGATATCTTTTGATGACCAAAAACTCGGTTTCCACCGGTTAAATTCCAGTATGAAGCAAAACACAAGCTTACAAGTGTTTAAAAAGAAGAATCACTCAGTTTAGAGCACTCTAGAAGTGTTTACAGGCTGAAATGGATAGGGTTTTCTCTCCTTTTCTTTTTTTTTCAAACGAACTACCAAGAGCTCATATTTAAAGAACGGATGGTAGCGGGCCTACCTGTGGATGCCCGGGTTTCCCCAGGCCATGCGGGTCTTATCGTCTCGAATTACGTGCACTTTGGCTACGCGATGTTCGCTCGAACCTTCATAACTTTTAATTTGGGCTTCCGATAAAGGCATGTTGTACCTTTCTGGAATGTTGTTGTCGATAGCTACACAATGACATGGGATTAGAGGTTGTACGAAGCCGGGAAGATAGGTCCATAACCAGATCTTCAAGTCTTCAAATTCTATCTAGTGTGTTATCTTGTGTAGTAGTCACTCAGGATTGAGATATGGTTCTTGTGGGAAACCTTGTATGAAATGTTGATTGAAATGATGTTGAGATGATGTGAATGTAGTATCGATTTGGCAAAGTGACATTTTTTCCCCTCACTGGGGTTATCTCCAGTTTTGTGCAGATGTAATAGTCGTTGCTTAGGGCTATCTTTGAGATTGGGCTGCTGTGATTGCTGAATGTCCTCAAGGTTATATCTAAGGTGTGCTTGATCTCCCGAGGTTATCTTTGGGGTTGGAACTGAGTGTCCCGGGGTTGTTTCCGGGGTTGAAACTGACTTTTTCGGTGTTATCTCCAGAACTGGAACTGCTTCTTTCGGGGTTATCTCCAAGGTTGGAGATGGATCTCCTGGGGTCGTCTCCAGGGTTAAAATTGAATATATCGGGGTTATCTTAGAGACTGGAAATGCTTTCCTCGGGGTTGTCTCCGAGGTTAGAACTGAATCTCCAAAGGTTATCTCCGGGGTTGAAATTGAATATCTCGGGGTTATCTCTGAGAATGGAACTACTTTCCTCGAGGTTGTCTTCGAGGTTGGAATTGAATCTCTTGTGGTTGTCTCCAGGATTAAAACTGAGTATCTCAGGGTTGTCTCTGAGATTGAAACCGAGTTGACTTTTAGGGTTATCTTTGGAAGATGATTTTTCCCTCTTGTAGGGTTAGTAACATGTATGCAAAATTTCAAGTGTCTACAGATGCCTTTCTTTATCATATTTATGCATTGTAATAGCATGGATAGGATAAAGATCGCTAGACACTTGAAATGTAACAAGATAATCATGATGCAAATGGAATACAACATGATGCAAATGTTATGCTGAGTGTATGAAGGAATGGAATGAAGGTTTCTCCATGATAGAGACCAGAAGATGTTGACATTTAGGGTTATGACTAAAGTCCTTAACCCTCATCGTTGACTTTCCATCGTAGATGCTCTTCTCATGTGCAAGAGATTCTTGGGGAATTGTGCTTTAATTACTGAGGATCTGTATAACAGATTCCATCATAGGTTGTCCCCGATGAGGATGGTTTTCTATAGTTTGCATCACCAGGTAATGTCAAAACTGCTCGAACCTCATTGAAATATCCTTCAATGGGTGAGATCATCAGACCACCACCGATGTTTCACTATAGTTAATTTCCAACGGCTGCTGACGTCAAGTCTACTTGACCCTCGTTGAAATGTCCTTCAACGGCTAAGATCATCGGACCACCTTCGATGCTTCACTGGAGTTAATTACCAAAGGGTAATGATTTCAAGGCTACTTGACCCTTGTTAAAATGTCATTCAATAGTTGGTATCATCGAACCACCTCCGATGCTTTGTTAGAGTTATTGCCAATGGCTAGTGATGTTAGGGCTGCCTGACCCTCGTTGAAATGTGCTTCAATGGATGACATCATCAGACCACCTCAGATGCTTCTCTGGAGTTAATGCCAACGACTGGTATTGTCAGGGCTACTTGACCCTCGTTGAAATGTCCTTCAACGGATGAGATCATTGGACCACCTATGATGCTTCACTGGAGCTAATTCCAATGTCTGGTGTTGTCAGGGATGCTTGACCTTCTTTGAAATGTCCTTCAACGGATGAGATCATCAGACCACCTCCGATGCTTCGCTAGAGTTACTGCTAACGGCTAGTGATGTCAGGGCTGCCTAAACCTCGTTGAAATGTCCTTTAACAGATAAGATCATCGGACCACCTCTGATGCTTCGCTGGAGTTACTGCCAATGGTTAGTGATGTCAGGGCTACTTGACCCTCATTGAAATGTCCTTCAACAGTTAAGGATGTACAAAATATTCGTTGGGGAATGATTTCTGAGGAGACATATGGTTGTGATTACAATCCAGGTTGATGGCATTGGACCTTTATCCGGTATTGCGAAGGGTATCTTTTGACAGTTGTGATCATTAGTTTTGTGAACCCTGTGTCTGGGCGAATGCCAATAATTGATATGTTGACCCATAGTTTGGTCTCTAAAAATCACGATTTTAGGCTTTTCTGCTTAATCACGTGGCATCATTTTTCCTGATTTAACTCTTCAGCTTATGGGACCTTCTTTACAACTCAAATTTGATCGAGCCGTAGGGGGTGGGGACCATCCAGGGTATCCGCAGGTGGACCCGCAGCTGCCACGAGTACACTCGATGCCACCCGTGGGTCTATATCTCACTTCTTTTCCCTTTGTTAAGTCATTTTCTTGTATACATGTTTTCTTTTCCAGTTTTAACTATTGGAAAGTGAGATATCACATGGCATGCTCATATGACTTGAATATCACATGGCATGCTCATGGAAAGTGAGATAACACATAGTAGTGAATATGCATGCTCATATGACTTGATAAAAATTATTCAACACTGTAAATGTTTGTATTTAACCATGTTGAACGTATTAATGTGAAAAAATTGAATTTTGAAATAGTCAATTCGGCACCTTTTTCTGCTATTCTTTTATCCTATTTGAGGACAAATGAGCAAAGGTTGTGAAGCAAAGTAATCCTGGTAATTAGGCTACCCTTATGGATTATGACTTTGATATTTTTCATGTATATAGGATGTTTATGAATATGAGTTGGTGTGCTACTGAATGGCCACCTAGTCATGCCTATGTGCATGTGGATAGTCCTTTTTACAAAAGAGACTCTAGCAAAAAAATTCACAAGTTTAGGCATTAAATGAACATACATTTTTAACTCTATTGTAGTCGTATGTTAAAGTAACGTGTGTATGCATATAGACATAAAATGAATTTGATGAGCTCCAGGTTAAAATTTACCACACCCTTTTTAAGGTGATTTGGAGACTATTGTCCAGATATATGGATCCAGACCAGCCGAGTAACTCATTTAGGACCTTTTTAGGTGTGAGGAGGAGAGCTTCTGATGTGCCTTGGCCTCGCCTAGCCCGACATCCTCGTCAATTGACATAGTCATTAATTTGTCCTATCCAGGTTGAGAGACCTGTTGGGTAAAATCTATATACGCACAACACGTAAGTATACGTGGTCAACAAGTAATAGAGTGATGAGTAGAGTATCGTTCCCATAGAGACTTATTAGCAAAAATCTTAACTTACAATTACCAATCTTCTATTAACCCTAATTTTATTAAACAAATCAACTCAATAATTTAAATTAACGCAACTAAAATTAAAAATAATTAAACTAACATAAAACAACCACGAATATCAAAACCTGGAATTTCAAACAAATAATGGAAAATTAGACTTATGATTTCACCCTAAGCTTCACTCTGATTTTAATACCTTTATTCCAATTCAATTCGCTATCCCAGTTTATTAATCAAGAACACGAACGTAGTATTAACCACCTCTCGATGCACTAATACCGTATTAACGTCAATCAACAATTAAGATAGAAATTCGTTAAACACCTTAATCAACTAACCCACTATATCTCTATGTGAATTACAATTGAAGAAGGTTGAAGAATAAGTTCTCTATCCGATTACATGCGGTGTCAATCATATCTCTACCTTAGCACTTATAAAGTTTAAGCTATTAACAAAATCCTGAACACATGCTATATCAACTAGGTCTAGATTTGAATATCCTCTCTCTATTCCATCCAACTCCACAAAGAATTGTTAATCAGGCAATTCATAGATTTAAGCTCAAATCAATATAGATAAACTAGAAATAGCTTATTAAATTGGAAATCAAAGTTTACAAAAGCATCAATTCACTTAAGGATCCATCATAAGCCTAAAAAGTGAATTACTTCATAATAAATAAAATAAACACTGAATAAATCATGGAAATCATTCTTTCAATTGCAAATAATAGTCTAAGATGAAGAATATTGAAAAACACCCTTCACATAGCCTAGAATCGCAATCGTCTCGAAAATCTCCTTGAAATACTCCTCCAACGCTTGCTTAGAAAAACTGAGATTAATCTTCGTAATTTGCCTTGTGTGACCCTTAATCTCAGTGTTTGTTGCTAATTATATACTTCAACATGTATTCTGATTAAAATTCCATGCTAAAATGAGTCCCAAGTCATCACCATTACTAAAACTCCACACTTGTAGCACTAGAAACCAACTAGGAGACTTCAAATTCGAGTAAGCAAGCCCCAGCTTGCTATTTCCCTTTGTATAAGCTAGCCCCGGCTTGATCCCCTTCTACTATTGCTTCCCAGACCCCAAGCCCCGGCTTGTTCCTAAGGCACAAAAAGGCAAAGAAATCAAATCGAAGAAATTGACGAGATCTACAACTTTCATTCTTTGAGCTTTCAGAAATAACAAACGGATAAAGGTCGAAATTGCATTGGAATCAGCTGCTGCTGTGTAATGACAACTGAAACAACTCTTAACTTAGTCTTTGTTGTTAGACGGCCATACTCTCGCATCTAAACTTCCGATAAGAATGATACAAGACGTTCCGGAACGCCAAGAAAAAGTTCCTCAACATAATCCAAGTTCCACGCCACGAACATAAAATGCACATAAAATGACATGAAGGCCCGAACGATATCCAGAATTACTCTTCCTTGCAAATTTTATACCAATAGTTGCTCACTCCGCTTCCAAGCATATAATCTACAAAATGGAAACAAAATGCATGAAAAATAACTAAGAAACACGAGATTAAGCAAATAATTCAAGTAATAGATGCAGGATAAGTAGATATAAACCTACTTATCAAGACCAGATATTGAGGACAGGGAGGAGGATGTACTGGTTGTAGATCCTGCTCCTTCTGTTTATGTTCCCCGCAGGGAGCCTTCAGCTCTAAATGTGACGATTCCAGAGCTTTTGGATGATTTGAGTCGTCACCCCTTGATCTACTTGCATACGATGTAAAAGCCGCGTTCATCTTCCTTTTTCCTATTTGTGAGGAGCAAAGGATTTGATGTTGATTTGCATTGTGATGCAGGTTCCCAACTTTATGCAGCCTCGAGGGAACTGATTCAACATACATTCTCTGTACCATACTCTTCACCCAAATTATTAAGAGATTGTGCATGCTTGGGATTTTAAGGTGTTCTTTTCCATCCTACCACGTCGTTGTCCCTGGGGTTACCGCAGGGCATTATCTGAGTGCTGGTTTCACCAAACTCAGTCTCTCCATTTGCTGGATTGTGAGGTGATGATGACGTTAATGGATTAGCGGTTCATCACTAGGATGGAGTTTTCTGGGGTGCCAATGCCTTGTGCGGCTGGCATTTCCCTGACTACTATCAGATCCTTGTTAGGAGTCTCGGCTATGGCACTCAAAGTTATGACAGTCTGTACTGGTCCTTTGAATGTAGATGCCATGAGTGGGGCTTTGACAGAGCCATTACCCGATGATAGAAGGGTCAGAGATCGCATCCTTTGATGATTATTTTTGATCATCCTCCGAGGTTGTTTCCTAGCGGATAACTCTTCCACGGTGTCGTTCGCTTTAGTCATCGCCACACGGGAGGTGGACCGTATTGGAGAGTTTGATTAGGGCTCCGACACTTTTGTCTACTTCCTTTGGGGAATGCGTCTACACTCGTAGGGCTTGACGAAGGCTTTGCTAAGATTTTACCCATTCCTGCTAGTGAGTATTTTCTCTTTTGATTTCCCTTGTTCGGGTTAAGAGTGTTGACTGACCGCATATATTTTATCTTGTATTGGTAGTTTTGGGCCTATAAAAGGCTCCCATATCTTTGTCCCGTTAGCCTGTTAGGTTTAGACACCTATCCACGGGGACGGCAATGGAATCACTCTACTTTGATGGAGGTTCATGTAGCTGAGGGTTTCACCCATTCTCGCTTAGAGTTAGAGCTATTGACAGCCGATGTCATTACATGGGTTCCTTACTCTGAGGACCACTTGACAGTTTTCTTTGAGGGTGGTTTCACGACTGGTGTCGCGTATATGATGTCCACCCGTCGAATTCCTCTCTTCACGGATGGAGGTTGGGAGCTCTATTTAGGAGAGTGTGCTATAAGTAGCACCATAAGAGAGATTCGTATACGGATCTGTCCTCCTGCCAGGCGTTATTGTCCTTTATTGCAGCAGATCATTGAGGTCCCATTGGTGGGAGTTGATGGCTTTACTCTGTCAGAGGGGCCGTTCACTTAGGAGGCATTTTACCACTGGTGGTTCCCTCGCACCATTGGAGCTCAGACCCGCGCCACACAGTTTATGGGGTATATGGTTCCTGGCTCTATCATGATGGAGGATTGGATTTCCTGCATCAGAGAGCCTACTCATCTGATGCAGATTGATAGCTTGACTCAGTAGTTGGACCGGGCATATTTTTTCATCTGACATTTGGGCAGAGATCCTTCCGAGGCGGATACTTTTGATCCTTCCAGCTCTAGAGCTAGCCCTTCAGGTGGCCCATATTCAGATGGCTTTTCTGGTACAGATCCTCTGTTGTATTTGTAAGACCCCGAATTTTACGAAATAAAAGTATTTAATTTTCCTATTTAGTAAATGGTTAAATTGATAAAAAAAAAGTTAAAGTTAAGGGTGATATATATAAAATTTTCAAAATACGCAAATGGTTATAAAATACTCATTTCTGTCGGGGAATATTCGTTTGGTCGTGGAATATTCTTGTTGTTTGGGAATTTAAATGACTGCTGGCAAATGCGACCATTTGTGGGGCCCATAATGTAATAAGCGTCGAATGAAGAAAATGACAAGTTTGAGTTTTTATAAATAACGACGTAGTTATTCACAGTATTAACTCTTGTTGGAATACGGTGGTTAAAATACGATGAATACGCGTGGTCGCATGAATATTACGGTGATTGCAGATATTTTTAAATTATTTATTCTTACGTAAGAGGGCACTACTCAATAATTGTTACAGTAATTACGGTTAAATATTTTATTGATACAATAATTACTGCGTTGATATTTTATATTATTGTTGTTTCAATATTTATCACTGCACAGTATTTCCCATTATCAGATCAATAATTCATATTATTTGAATAATATTATTAGATAGCATTATTGGCAATGTCTAGAAATTTCTCTCAAGGAGAGGTTTGGTCACCTAATTGCGCACCAGTAAGGAAAAATCCTTATTGGAAAGCCCCCTCTTTCCTGGGAACTGCCTGGTTGTCATAATTGTGATTCATTAATATTATTTGTGAATAATTAATTATTGGTTTATATGATAAGGAAATATTTATTTGATGTGGATATAAATGATGGATTTATTTATTTTATGTGGTTATAATTGAAGGAATTAATGTTAAGGTGTTTTATCAGTATTTTTGTCGGAATGGAGGTATTAAAAATCAAATCAGTATTTTTATGATATATTGCGTGAGTTATAATTTTGAATCCGACCGTTGGATCGTTGTGATTTTCGGATATGTTATACATATATAAGTTGAGTATATGTCCACAAATTTTGAACCGTTAAAAATGAACGTATGAATTGTTTTGAATTTTAAGAGGTGACTGGTTCAGAAATTGTTGAAGTTTTAGAATTTATCATTTTGGTGGAAAATTCTAGAAAGCGTGGTCCCCACCTATGGTTGGTGAAGAAATGTGCTGAAATTCTAATTCAAATGTGGTTGGTGGCAATAGTAGCAGGTAAAGCCATCAGGTAGCAGGTCAAGTCTGCTTCGGCGTGCTAACATTTTCCTATAACTAGAGGGCTAAGTTAGAATTGAAAATCACACCAGAAATATAAGCTTTCTCTCTTTCTCTCTCTATATTACCAAGTGTATTTTGTGAGTATATATATACTTTGAGATTTTTTATTCAGTGCAAGGTTCCTTCGGCTTTACATTTCGGTCAAAAATACTGCTCTTTTGAGGTAAAGGATTTTAAGGGTTATTATGTTTTTCAGTTTCGTACTTTTTTCGGACCTTCAAAAATTCTGAAAAAAATTGAAATGATAATTTGATGAGTTTTCTTGATTGTGCCCAAAAATAGTGTTTTTGGATGTATAGATTAGGAGTTATGAATTTTATGTGAAAAGACTATTTTAAAAGTAAACCCTTACAACTCCTTGTGGTTAACTCTAAAATTGATGAAATTTTTATTGGTAGCACATCTATATAATATGAGTATATCCTGTAAATTTTAGAATTTTTGGACAAAAGTATAATTTATGATAAATGTCTAAATATTCGGCGGTTTTTGCCATATAAAAAATAGTAAATGAATTTTAACAATTCTGAGAAAAATAAATGTTCAACATGGAACTATATTATGCTAAATCCCAAAAAAGAAAATTTATTTGTACTAATTTGGTATTTTTCATGAAAATGGACTAGTTATGAATAAATGAATTAAATATGTTATGTGAAGTAACAAAATTGAAAAATAGGATTTTATGGCTTGGGAATCCTATATAAGGTATATGCAGATTTTTGATGAGGGTTTTGGTTATTGGTGATGAAATTTTATGAGTTTGGCATTTTAGGGCAATTAAATGCATTAATTAGTAAAGTGTAAATTAAAATAAATTGTTTATAAGTTTAAGAAATGATTAAAATATTGTGGTCATATTAATAATATTAGATTATGAGATTATTAAGTGATTTATAACATTTGGATTAAGATGTTATGAAATCATTGATTTATGAATCATACTTTTGAAATTAAATGCAATTGTTGATCATATTATTTTTATTATCATATATAACATTTTTATAATCTCGGTGATGAAATTTCTCTTTTACTTAAGTGTAAAGATGGATAGATTATTGGTATGATCGTGACTATGGGTTCTCTTTGGCAAGTAGTGCAAAGTTAAATCGTTGACTGGTATGATCATGACCATTGAATTTACAATTGAATATTTTTAGCTTAAGTGCAAAGGTGAATTGATCAACATGATTATAATTATGATTTATATAAATTCTGAAATGATTGTATGTTTCTTTGAGATATGAATATCTTTGGCCTGTAGTACAAAGTTTAATTATTAATGAATATCTTTGGCCCGTAGTGCAAAGATGACCTGTTGTTGAATATCTTTGGCCCGTAGTACAAAGATGATCTGTTGCTGAATATCTTTGGCATGTAGTGCAAAGATGAACTGTTGATAAATATCTTTGGCCCGTAGTGCAAAGATGAATTTATTAGTCTGATTATGAATAGGAACTATGATTTGGTATAACCATGATCTTTGATGTTTCAGGTAAAGACAGGTGATGTAAGTTATCTTCGTCTTGAATGAGAAGAGGAATTTATAACCATAAATATGTTTATGAGTTATTCATATGACTGTGAACAGGATCTGTTGATTGATGTTGCAGGGTTAAAACATTGTTAGTGGACTTTTAACATGGAGAAGATAATAGATCTTATGGTCCATTTGACTCTTCTAATGGATTGCTCATTCCGCTGCAACTATGGTTGAAAAGTTTTATCATCTACCGTATATTCTAAATCTTTGATTCATTACTGATGAAGGCTATTGATAAACTATTTATCTTAGTCATGATATTCCTTACTGGGATAGTTGTGCTCACCCTTTTGCTTCACAATTCCTTTTAGGTAACAAGAGTGTATTTGAAGTCGAAGCGGGGTAATGTGAGGAAATAGAACGGTGGTCTATAGCTGTTGAGGTTCTCCTTAAATAGTATGGAAATAATTTTATTAAGAACTTTAGATAAGTGTGTCGTATTGTATACGTCATTTGATATTTAATTTTGGTGAACCGAATAGGGTGAGGCGAACCCAACTTTGGAAGGGTGTTTTGCCACTATTATACAAGATGTCTAATGACATACAACCTCGTGTTATCATAAGTCAGGGTTGTACGCATCCTCTTGTTGAGTATATCTACGAGCACTACCTATATGATCTTGGAGTTGGGTTAAAACATAATGTTCAATCGCAGACGGTGGTGATAGTTATATGTCAAAAGAAGACTCACCATTGGAAGGAACATGATAGTAATCTTCTCATTTTTCTTTGGGGTCTATTGGATCAACCAAGGATAATTCTCTGGACATATGATATCTATTATAACTTAGATTCATGGTCTCCTATGTACAAAGGTTTCCTTGAGCATTTCCCAAAGATTTTAATTTCTAAAATAGTTATTGACTGTACCTTTATGTAAGGTATCACTGTGAGGTGCTGTGCACGATTGGGACATGAGTCACAGTTGGTATATATTTGTATCAAAACTCACAGCATTTGTGTTGTTGTATTTTGCACGACAATTGTAGAAATAAAGTTATAGTTATTTTTTGTACCATGCATTTGGCAACTCAGAATAGGTTGGATGGATTGGACCTATTTTGGGGGTGTCACAGTATTGGCATGATATCTCTACTGGCAGAGATTCAGTGACTTAGGAGGAGTTACATCAGATGGATAGGTTAGATGTAGACATCAACACTATTGACTTCTTCTGATTTATTTCTCACTATATCTTTTGATAGGCCTCTGTTAGATATTAGGCGGTTATGCCCCATTCTTGTTATATCTTTCGATAGGCCTCTATTAGTTGTTGGACCGATGTGCCCTATTTCCCTATAGTTTTTCAGCTATATAAAGAGATGGTGTATTTAGCTATTGATAAAGTTAGGAATGTATGTATATTGTGTTCTATTCCCTACATTATATTGTCATCTTTTTTTATCATGCATGTATGATATTATGCATGTGCATTTCCAGAGATAATTTTAGCATTAAACCCTGGATGGTCTTATGACACGACCCTACAGATGTCTTTATTGATATTTAGTCGGATAGAGCATACCCCACCAATATTAGTGGCCTCATCTTTGAGATTGTGGTATGATAGTTTGTCCTCCCTAGATCGGGTGACAGTTGATCAACTGATGTGTCACTCTATAACCCTCTTGACGTTCCAGGTTCCATTGGGCTTTGTAGAGGGCATGCTAGAGCACTAGGTACCGGATAGGCATGTATTTCAGTTTTATATCTAGGAGTAAACTCCCACATTAGAGGATTATGAGCATCTGACAGATTTGCCATTGTATAGGCCTTGCGCTCGGATGGCTGTCAGAGATACGAGCCGGCAGTTTATGGCCCTCACAGGTTTGTGGCGTAGAGTTTCCCTGGATGTGATTTGCTCGGGGCATGTGGTGTCCATGAGTTTTCTGATTGACAGATTTGGGTCATTTGATAATTATCTGTAGTACTCTGGTGATTTCACCATTTTGGAGGATGATTGGCGTGTTGCCAGAGTAGATGTACTCTTGATGTGTATAGTGGTTTATCTGTACATGCCTTTGTACATGGACCACTTGGATATCAGCGTGATTATGGCAGTCCGTGATCTCTGGGAGGCACATATCATCTTATCGATGATTTTGGCAAAGACCTTGAGGTCGGCCATGTATTATCATATCCATTATGTGGGGACATTTATAGGCAGCTCGGTCTTGTTGTACGTGTAGTTTATGACACACTTGAGACCGATTGGCACTTTTTGACGCCATGGGTATTGTTTTTCCAATGAGATAGCCTTGTCTTACTCCTTTCAGCCAGCGGAGTGTACAGATGCAGCTTCTTGGTCGGTTTTCTTATCAGGGATTGAGGATCCGTGATATTCTACCGGGTTTAGGGCTTAGCTCTCCCTATAACTTTATCACTCATGCAGCTGGCATGGACTATCTTCCCCTGGCTGGTTTGAGGGGTGTGACCACTTATCATCCACTAGCTGTTATGGCATAGTTTGACATGTTTCAGGATGGTCATCCCTTTGACAAGGTAGTGGGTCAGCGTTTGTCATCTTGACTTCTGTCAGCAGAGGATTTGTCCAAGATTTATGCCTGTTAAACCCAGCGTGAGAGGGATAACTTTTCTACTATCCATTCAGGTCATTCTACAGAGTATTCTACATGGTTGGAGGCAGAGATTGCATTGGCTAGGGTATCCCAGAGCCAGATATTAATTCTGATAGTGGGGAGCCTATGGAGTACCCTGATTCTCCCACTGAGGATGAGATGTTTGTTGGGTTGTCAGCAGCTCTTGTTGATTCCCCTAGTATTCATGCTGATGTGACTGCACATTCTGTAGAATATTTAGAGCAGAGTTTACATCTGATGACGTTTGAGAAGGATCAACCTAGGGCCTTGATGTTGACAGCTCTTTTTGATAGAGATGTTGCTCTAGCTCACAGGGATACCGCTGTTATTAAGTGGGATAAGTTCAATCATCTAGGGATGCAGCTGTTGTTGAGAGGGATGATGCTCTAGCTACGCAAGATGCTGCCACTATAGATAGTACTGCATTGAGATCTCATATTGCTGACATTATCGCAGAGAAAAGTACATTCATTAATGAGCACAGTAGCACCATGCAAATGGTCGTATATATATTGGCTCATGTGGTTACCCTAGGGCAGGAGCTCATAGATTTACCTCCATCTTATGAGAGAGATGCCATGTTAGATTTGATGGCTCACTAATCCACTTATTTGTAGATTAGCTTTGATTTTTCTGCATAGACTAGGTTAGCCATTTTTGTCATGTATAGGATACATTGTATATATCAAATAGTATTATATGGCAAGGAAATATATTTTGATTCACTTCCCTTTTATATATGCCTTATTACTTGTTTGATAGTTGCCTATTTCTTCAGGGCTTGTGATCTTGATGTATTCTGAACTCCTCCTTAATGGATGGAAATTGAGATGTCTCAGGATCTTTCAGAATGGATCGTTGATCTTTGTATTCCCCTACCCTTTGGTGTCTTGGGAGTGGTTTCTAAATGTGGTTATGGAGAGGATTGTGGCTTTCCTCTCTAAGGTTGACCGCACCACAGATGGTCACCGGTACTCCTTTATATTAGGGAGCCCAGGTAGTTCCATCTCTTATGGATTGGTGTTTCTCTTTAAGGATTCTACTGCATCTAAGATGGTCGCCGATTTTTCTCCCATTTGTGTGGGGAGACCAGGTTGTTCCATCCATATGGTCTAAGCCAATGAAGTGTGGTGTAATCGCCCCACAGATAGTTGTCGATGTATTCTGGTGTATTGGGGAGATCAGGTAGTTCCATCTCTTATGGTTTGGTTTGAAAGTTTGAAGGATGATCCCAGTACCATTGACAAGGTTTTGTATTTTTGGTAGGGGTGAGACCGCACCATGAATGACTGACGATGTACTCTCATTGATGAGGGGAGATCAGGTCTGCGTAGTTCCAACCTAGAGTGAAAAGGTTGAAAGTTGTATGGTAAAGAGGGTGTAGAGAGATTTTTTTATTTTTTCTATAGTTAGACCGGACCATAAAAATTGCTGCCTACGTACTCCTGCGTATTGGGGAGATCTAGTCTGCGTAGTTCGCCCCTAATGGGACAAACTAAAGTTGTGAGGAAGTGTTTTATCCTTGGTGGGACAAACTGAAGTTGTGAAAAGTTTTATCCCTAGTGGGACAAACTGAAGTTGTGAAAGGTTTTATCCCTTGTGGGACAAACTGAAGTGGTGAGGATTGTATGTAGTGAGAAAGGTTTCGAAAACCTGAATTAACTGATGGATCTGATGATCCAGAACCAGGATGCTGGTTTGCAGGTAACTTTAGACATAGTACCATTTCACGGTGTCCGAGTTGATGAGTTGGGGAAATTCCTCGTCATCCATCTCTTGTAATCTTAGGGCTCCTCCTGTCAATACCTCCTTAACAACAAACGGGCCTTCCCAGTTTGGGGTGAATTTTTCCTTTAGATTGATCTTGGTTGTCAAGGACTTTCTTCAAGACCAAGTCATATTCTTTGAATTGCTGTACGCGGACTTTCTTGTTATAGGATCGAGCGATCATCTGTTGGTATAACTGACCATGGAAGATGGTTATGGCCTGCCTTTCATCTATTAGAGACAATTGGTGGTACCGATCTTGTAACCATTGGTCTTCATCCAGCTGAGCATCTATCAACACGCTGAGGGATTCCATTTCCACCTCTATGGGGAGCACTGCTTCTATGCCATAGGTTAATGAGTAGGGGGTTGCCCCAGTGGAAGTACACATTGACGTTCTGTAGGCTAATAGAGTCAGAGGCAACAAGTTAGGCCATCCTTTGTGATTGGCAGACATCTTTTTCATGATCCTTTTGATATTCTTATTAGCCTCTTTAATAGCACCATTCATCTTTGGATGATAGATGACGGAGTTGAGATGTTTGATGTGGAATTTACTGCATAACTCCTCCATCATTTGGTTGTTGAGGTTTTTGGCATTGTCTGATACAATCACCTCTGGTTGTCCGTATGGACAAATGACATTGTTTCTGATGAAACCAATTATCAACTCTTTAGTAACCCTGAGGTAAGAGGCTGTTTCTACCCACTTGGTGAAGTAGTCGATCATGGTTAAGATAAACCGATGACCATTGTTGGCTTTGGGCTCGATTGGCCCGATCATGTCCATTCCCCACATTGAGAAGGGCTAGGGCAAACTCATATTGTGGAGCTCCCTTAGAAGGACGTGGATAGCATTCCCATGAATTTGGCATTGATAACATCTCTTGACGTGATCATCACAATTAGCTTTGAGAGAGAGCTAAAAATGCTATGTTCTTAGGATCTTCTTGACAAGTAGAGGGTCGTTCATGTGTGGGCCACATACTCCACCATGGATTTCATCCACGAGGCTCTGAGCTTGATCTTTGTCTAGGCATCTGAGAAGGCCTAGTTCCGCATCTCTTTTATAGAGTGCGTCTCCGCTCAGGTAGAATTTCATAGCCATTCGATGGATCTGCTTTATTTCATCTTGACTCACCTCAGCAGGTATAGATCCATCTCGCAGATATTCCTTGATAAACTGATACCATAGGTGTTGGATGAGAGGTAGTGCATTCGATACTTCTCCGATGTACTTCCCATAGGATGCAGCCTTTTGACGGGCAACCGTGACACCTTGAATGTTTCCATTCTTAGGTATGATGATCAAGGAGGCCAAAGTTGCTAGTGCGTCAACAAAGTCATTCGTGTTCCAAGGAATGTGGAGGAAGGATATTTCTTCAAACTCATAAGCTATCTGGATAACTTGCCGATTGTAATGCAGCAAATGTAATTCTTTGGTGTGATAGACCCCAGTGGTTTATCTGATTACCAGTTTGGAATCTCAAAAGATAGTTAACCATTTGACGCCCATGGATTGGGCTAGTTTCAACCACATTATACAGCCTTCATACTCAGTTGTGTTGTTGGTGTTAACAAACTACAATTTGATGGCAACGAGATACTGCTCTCCCAAAATGGACACTAGAATCGCTCCAACTCTAGCACCTTCCATGTTTATAGCTCCATCAAAATACATCCTTCATGATTGGGGTGTATGTTGGTCATTTTACCGATCAATATATGCGTACAAGTATACACGGCCAACAAGTAATAAAGAGTAAGTAAAGTATCGTTCCCACGGAGAATTAACTAATAAAGTTCACCAAGCACTACCCCGTAACTGTTTTAGTCATATTTAAACGAATGATTTGCTATCTATAAATGTTAACTACTAAATTAAATAAACATAACTATCCCTAGAATAAGACTAGATAATGAAGACCTGAGATCACAATTTCATCTATTGATTCATTTAAATCAACACACTCCCTGTTAAACCAAACTAATTGTACCAGATTGTTAGTCAAGAGCACGAAAGTAAAGTATAGCCATCTCTCAATGTACCATACCCATATCATATACAATCCATATTTGATAGAATACACATGAACACCCACATTACCTAAACCACTATATGTCAGTGTGATTTACAAGTAATTAGGGTTTAAACCCAAGTTCTCAATTGACTACGAATGGTGCTTCGGTATATGTCTATCCTAAGCACAAATCATACAACCCATCACAATGTAGAATATATAATCACAAGTTATTAAGATGAGATCCAAACCCATACTTCTTCTCTCAAGTCCATATGGATTATCACAGTAATTGATGGCCAATCAACTAAGCAAATAAGCATGAATCTTAATAGACAATCCCATAGCAATCAATAAGGCTAACAATGAAATAGTTCAGAATAAACTAATCCATAGAATCCATTGCAATCTCAAAATAGAATTTAAATCATATCTGAATCAAATCTATCATCCACATACTGAATAAACATCATAAGATACAATTTGGAATGAAAGTGAGAATAAGAGTAGAGAATTGAAGTGCAAATCTATTCTCCTGATCCAAGATTTAATCTTTAATGCTTTCCAATTGCTTCAAGTCTTCAGATCTAATCAATCTAGAAATTAACTACACTAATCTACTCTAACCTATTATTGAAATTAATGAAAGAAAGAAAGAAACAGTAGCTCCTTGATCCCCCAAGGGGTGCAATCCCTTACATAATGAAAATAAGTCTAATTCTATAGGAGTCTCAATCGTAAGGCCCTTATCCCAATACAAGTTCGATTGGACACTTTAATAAAAAGTCGTGAAGAAAACACAGGACTAAGCATTGCAATTTAGCCGTGATAGGCTTTGTATAAGGTCAAAATTGCATACTGTGAGAAAATCGGGTGACTTGTCGCGAGCTGCTTGGCAGTGTCATAGGACAATCTGTATATAGCTATGTCATTCACCAGCTGACCCTGACATGTGTTGTAGTAGTCTTCTGCTATTTGTAAGCTCAAGGCACTTCACTACATATCTTTATTCCATCATCTAGCAATATGCTCAGCTCCATTTTACTTTCCAATATCAATCCATCTTAACCATGAACACAGCTTAGCTCCAATATTAGCAAAAGAGTTCTCAGTACTGAAACTACAAAATAAAGCACAAATGCATAAGCTATCTGGATAGACCCCAGTGGTTTATCTGATTACCAGTTTGGAATCTCAAAAGATAGTTAACCATTTGACGCCCATGGATTGGGCTAGTTTCAACCCCATTATACAGCCTTCATACTCAGTTGTGTTGTTGGTGTTAACAAACTACAATTTGATGGCAACGAGATACTGCTCTCCCAAAATGGACACTAGAATCGCTCCAACTCTAGCACCTTCCATGTTTATAGCTCCATCAAAATACATCCTTCATGATTGGGGTGTATGTTGGTCGTTTTACCGATCAATATATGTGTACAAGTATACACGGTCAACAAGTAATAAAGAGTAAGTAAAGTATCGTTCCCATGGAGAATTAACTAATAAAGTTCACAAAGCACTACCCCGTAACTGTTTTAGTCGTATTTAAACGAATGATTTGCTATCTATAAATGTTAACTACTAAATTAAATAAACATAACTATCCCTAGAATAAGACTAGATAATGAAGACCTGAGATCACAATTTCATCTATTGATTCATTTAAATCAACACACTCCCTGTTAAACCAAACTAATTGTACCAGATTGTTAGTCAAGAGCACGAAAGTAAAGTATAGCCATCTCTCAATGTACCATACCCATATCATATACAATCCATATTTGATAGAATACACATGAACACCCACATTACCTAAACCACTATATGTCAGTGTGATTTACAAGTAATTAGGGTTTAAACCCATGTTCTCAATTGACTACGAATGGTGCTTCGGTATATGTCTATCCTAAGCACAAATCATACAACTCATCACAATGTAGAATATATAATCACAAGTTATTAAGATGAGATCCAAACCCATACTTCTTCTCTCAAGTCCATATGGATTATCACAGAATTGATGGACAATCAACTAAGCAAATAAGCATGAATCTTAATAGACAATGTCATAGCAATCAATAAGGCTAACAATGAAATAGTTGAAAATAAACTATCCATAGAATTCGTTGCAATCTTAGAATAGAGTTTAAATCATATCTGAATCAAATCTATCATCCACATATTGAATAAACATCATAAGATATAATTAAGAATCAAAGCGGGAATAAGAGTAGAGAATTGAAGTGCAAATCTATTCTCCTGATCCAAGATTGAATCTTTAATGCTTTCCAATTGCTTCAAGTCTTCAGATCTAATAAATCTAGAAATTAACTACACTAATCTACTCTAATCTATTATTGAAATAAAAGAAAGAAAAAAACAATAGCTCTTTGATCCCCAAGGGGTGGAATCCCTTATATAATGAAATTAAGTCTAATTCTATAAGAGTCTCTGTCATAAGCCCCTTATCCTAATACAAGTTTGATTGGACACTTTAATAAAAAGTCAACAAACAAAACATGATTTGGCGCAATTGCCGCAGTGATAAAGCTTTATATAAGGTGCAAATGCTATTGTGAGAAAAGCTAGGCTGACTTTGTGCCTTGGCAATTGCTTGTAGTGTCATAGGCCAATCTGTATGTAGCTGTGTCATTCACCGGTGACCACGACATGTCTTTGTTGCGGTCTTCAAGCTCATTTTGTAAGCTCAAGGCACTTCACTACATATATTTATTCCATCATCTAGCAATATGCTCAGCTCCATTTTACTTTCCAATATCAATCCATCTTAACCATGAACACAGCTTAGCTCCAATATTAGCAAAAGAGTTCTCAGTACTGAAACTACAAAATAAAGCACAAATGCATAAGCTATCTGGATAGACCACAGTGGTTTATCTGATTACCAGTTTGGAATCTCAAAAGATAGTTAACCATTTGACGCCCATGGATTGGGCTAGTTTCAACCCCATTATACAGCCTTCATACTCAGTTGTGTTGTTGGTGTTAACAAACTACAATTTGATGGCAACGAGATACTGCTCTCCCAAAATGGACACTAGAATCGCTCCAACTCTAGCACCTTCCATGTTTATAGCTCCATCAAAATACATCCTTCATGATTGGAGTGTATGTTGGTCGTTTTACCGATCAATATATGCGTACAAGTATACACGATCAACAAGTAATAAAGAGTAAGTAAAGTATCGTTCCCATGGAGAATTAACTAATAAAGTTCACCAAGCACTACCCCGTAACTGTTTTAGTCGTATTTAAACGAATGATTTGCTATCTATAAATGTGAACTACTAAATTAAATAAACATAACTATCCCTAGAATAAGACTAGATAATGAAGACCTGAGATCACAATTTCATCTATTGATTCATTTAAATCAACACACTCCCTGTTAAACCAAACTAATTGTGTGCAGATTGTTAGTCAAGAGCACGAAAGTAAAGTATAGCCATCTCTCAATGTACCATACCCATATCATATACAATCAATATTTGATAGAATACACATGAACACCCACATTACCTAAACCACTATATGTCAGTGTGATTTACAAGTAATTAGGGTTTAAACCCAAGTTCTCAATTGACTACGAATGGTGCTTCGGTATATGTCTATCCTAAGCACAAATCATACAACCCATCACAATGTAGAATATATAATCATAAGTTATTAAGATGAGATCCAAACCCATACTTCTTCTCTCAAGTCCATATGGATTATCACAGTAATTGATGGTCAATCAACTAAGCAAATAAGCATGAATCTTAATAGACAATCCCATAGCAATCAATAAGGCTAACAATGAAATAGTTCAGAATAAACTAATCCATAGAATCCATTGCAATCTCAAAATAGAATTTAAATCATATCTGAATCAAATCTATCATCCACATACTGAATAAACATCATAAGATACAATTAGGAATCAAAGTGAGAATAAGAGTAGAGAATTGAAGTGCAAATCTATTCTCCTGATCCAAGATTGAATCTTTAATGCTTTCCAATTGCTTCAAGTCTTCAGATCTAATCAATCTAGAAATTAACTACACTAATCTACTCTAACCTATTATTGAAATTAAAGAAAGAAAGAAAGAAACAGTAGCTCCTTGATCCCCCAAGGGGTGCAAACCCTTACATAATGAAAATAAGTCTAATTCTATAGGAGTCTCAATCGTAAGCCCCTTATCCCAATACAAGTTTGATTGGACACTTTAATAAAAGTCGTGACAAAACACGATCAAGCAATTGCTACCGTGATAGGCTTTTTGTATAAAAGTGCATTGCATTGTGAGAAAACTAGGCGACTTATGCGGCGCAAGCATTGTCTTGAGTGTCATAGGCCAATCAGACGTGGTACAATGGTCATTCACCGGTGACCACGACATGTCTCATTGCTGGTCTTTCATTGCATTTGTAAGCTCAAGGCACTTCACTACATATCTTTATTCCATCATCTAGCAATATGCTCAGCTCCATTTTACTTTCCAATATCAATCCATCTTAACCATGAACACAGCTTAGCTCCAATATTAGCAAAAGAGTTCTCAGTACTGAAACTACAAAATAAAGCACAAATGCATAAGCTATCTGGATAGACCCCAGTGGTTTATCTGATTACCAGTTTGGAATCTCAAAAGATAGTTAACCATTTGACGCCCATGGATTGGGCTAGTTTCAACCCCATT
Organism: Panax quinquefolius; assembly: GCA_020205615.1. Classification (NCBI taxonomy): domain Eukaryota; kingdom Viridiplantae; phylum Streptophyta; class Magnoliopsida; order Apiales; family Araliaceae; genus Panax; species Panax quinquefolius. The sequence continues at coordinate 112,010,410 of CM035157.1, read as the reverse complement.
ATACAGCCTTCATACTCAGTTGTGTTGTTGGTGTTAACAAACTACAATTTGATGGCAACGAGATACTGCTCTCCCAAAATGGACACTAGAATCGCTCCAACTCTAGCACCTTCCATGTTTATAGCTCCATCAAAATACATCCTTCATGATTGGGGTGTATGTTGGTCGTTTTACCGATCAATATATGCGTACAAGTATACACGGTCAACAAGTAATAAAGAGTAAGTAAAGTATCGTTCCCACGGAGAATTAACTAATAAAGTTCACCAAGCACTACCCCGTAACTGTTTTAGTCGTATTTAAACGAATGATTTGCTATCTATAAATGTGAACTACTAAATTAAATAAACATAACTATCCCTAGAATAAGACTAGATAATGAAGACCTGAGATCACAATTTCATCTATTGATTCATTTAAATCAACACACTCCCTGTTAAACCAAACTAATTGTGTAATTGCATTGTTAGTCAAGAGCACGAAAGTAAAAAGTATAGCCATCTCTCAATGTACCATACCCATATCATCTACAATCCATATTTGATAGAATACACATGAACACCCACATTACCTAAACCACTACATGTCAGTGTGATTTACAAGTAATTAGGGTTTAAACCCAAGTTCTCAATTGACTACGAATGGTGCTTCGGTATATGTCTATCCTAAGCACAAATCATACAACCCATCACAATGTAGAATATATAATCACAAGTTATTAAGATGAGATCCAAACCCATACTTCTTCTCTCAAGTCCATATGGATTATCACAGTAATTGATGGCCAATCAACTAAGCAAATAAGCATGAATCTTAATAGACAATCCCATAGCAATCAATAAGGCTAACAATGAAATAGTTCAGAATAAACTAATCCATAGAATCCATTGCAATCTCAAAATAGAATTTAAATCATATCTGAATCAAATCTATCATCCACATACTGAATAAACATCATAAGATACAATTAGGAATCAAAGTGAGAATAAGAGTAGAGAATTGAAGTGCAAATCTATTCTCCTGATCCAAGATTGAATCTTTAATGCTTTCCAATTACTTCAAGTCTTCAGATCTAATCAATCTAGAAATTAACTACACTAATCTACTCTAACCTATTATTGAAATTAAAGAAAGAAAGAAAGAAATAGTAGCTCCTTGATCCCCCAAGGGGTGCAATCCCTTAGATAATGAAAATAAGTCTAATTCTATAGGAGTCTCAATCGTAAGCCCCTTATCCCAATACAAGTTCGATTGGACACTTTAATAAAAAGTCAATGACAAAACACGATTTTGGCAATTGCTACAGTAATAAACTTTTGTATAAGGTGCACCGTGGTAGAGAAAGCTAGGCGACTTATCTGGCAAGTGAATTGCTAGCAATGTCATAAAGCCAATCAGACGTAGGTTGTGTCATTCACCAGCTGACCTTGACATGTGCTGTTGCAGTCTTCTGCTGTTTGTAAGCTCAAGAAACTTCACTACATATCTTTATTCCATCATCTAGCAATATGCTCAGCTCCATTTTACTTTCCAATATCAATCAATCTTAACCATGAACACAGCTTAGCTCCAATATTTGCAAAAGAGTTCTCAGTACTGAAACTACAAAATAAAGCACAAATGCATAAGCTATCTGGATAGACCCCAGTGGTTTATCTGATTACCAGTTTGGAATCTCAAAAGATAATTAACCATTTGGCGACGACATGGATTGGGCTAGTTTCAACCCCATTATCGACCTTTTCATACTCAATTTGTGTTGTTGGTGTTAACAAACTACAATTTGATGGCAACGAGATACTGCTCTCCCAAAATGGACACTAGAATCGCTCCAACTCTAGCACCTTCCATGTTTATAGCTCCATCAAAATACATCCTTCATGATTGGGGTGTATGTTGGTCATTTTACCGATCAATATATGCGTCATAAGTATACACGGTCAACAAGTAATAAAGAGTAAGTAAAAGTATCGTCCCACGGAGAATTAACTAATAAAGTTCACCAAGCACTACCCCGTAACTGTTTTAGTCGTATTTAAACGAATGATTTGCTATCTATAAATGTTAACTACTAAATTAAATAAACATAACTATCCCTAGAATAAGACTAGATAATGAAGACCTGAGATCACAATTTCATCTATTGATTCATTTAAATCAACACACTCCTGTTAAACCAAACTAATTGTACCAGATTGTTAGTCGAAAGCACGAAAGTAAAGTATAGCCATCTCTCAATGTACCATACCCATATCATATACAATCCATATTTGATAGAATACACATGAACACCCACATTACCTAAACCACTATATGTCAGTGTGATTTACAAGTAATTAGGGTTTAAACCCAAGTTCTCAATTGACTACGAATGGTGCTTCGGTATATGTCTATCCTAAGCACAAATCATACAACCCATCACAATGTAGAATATATAATCACAAGTTATTAAGATGAGATCCAAACCCATACTTCTTCTCTCAAGTCCATATGGATTATCACAGTAATTGATGGCCAATCAACTAAGCAAATAAGCATGAATCTTAATAGACAATCCCATAGCAATCAATAAGGCTAACAATGAAATAGTTCAGAATAAACTAATCCATAGAATCCATTGCAATCTCAAAATAGAATTTAAATCATATCTGAATCAAATCTATCATCCACATACTGAATAAACATCATAAGATACAATTAGGAATCAAAGTGAGAATAAGAGTAGAGAATTGAAGTGCAAATCTATTCTCCTTATCCAAGATTGAATCTTTAATGCTTTCCAATTGCTTCAAGTCTTCAGATCTAATCAATCTAGAAATTAACAACACTAATCTACTCTAACCTATTATTGAAATTAAAGAAAGAAAGAAAGAAATAGTAGCTCCTTGATCCCCCAAGGGGTGCAATCCCTTAGATAATGAAAATAAGTCTAATTCTATAGGAGTCTCAATCGTAAGCCCCTTATCCCAATACAAGTTCGATTGGACACTTTAATAAAAAGTCAAGAGTAAAAACAGATCATGGCGTAGGCTGTAGTGATAGGCTTTGTATATGGTGCAATTGCCATTTTGTGAGAAAAACTGGCGACTTATGCTGGCGCATGCAAACTGCAAATGTCATAGGCCAATCTGTACGTAGCTGTGTCATTCACCAAATTTGACCACGACATGTCTTTGTTGCGGTCTTACGCTATTTGTAAGCTCAAGGCACTTCACTACATATCTTTATTCCATCATCTAGCAATATGCTCAGCTCCATTTTACTTTCCAATATCAATCCATCTTAACCATGAACACAGCTTAGCTCCAATATTAGCAAAAGAGTTCTCAGTATTGAAACTACAAAATAAAGCACAAATGCATAAAAATCCATACAATAAAATGATTTTAAGCAATAAATTTAAGTCAATATCTAAATAAGTGGTTATAAAACCGCTTATCAAATACCCCCAAATATATGGGCTTTACCGATCAATATATGCGTGTAAGTATACACGGTCAACAAGTAATAAAGAGTAAATAAAGTATCGTTCCCATGGAGAATTAACTAATAAAGTTCACCAAGCACTAACCCGTAACCGTTTCTGTCTTATTTAATTAATGATTTGCTATCTATAAATGTTAACTACTAAATTAAATAAACCTAACTATCCCTAGAATAAGACTAGATAATGAAGACCTGAGATTACATTTTCATCTATCGATTCATTTAAATCAACACACTCCTTGTTAAGCCAAACTAATTGTACTAGATTGTTAGTCAAGAACATGAAAGTAAAGTATAGCCATCTTTCAATGTACCATACCCATATCATATATAATCCATAGTTGATAGAATACACATGAACACCCACATTACTTAAACCACTATATGTCTATGTGATTTACAAATAATTAGGGTTTCAACTTGAGACTACGAATGATGCTTCGGTATATGTCTATCCTAAGCACAAATCATACATCCCATCATAATGTAGAATATACAATCACAAGTTATTAAGATTATATCCAAACCCATACTTCATCTCTCAAGTCCATATGGATTATTACAGTAATTGATGGACAATCAATTAAGCAAATAAGCATGAATCTTAATAGACAATCCCATAGCAATCAATAAGGATAAAAATGAAATATTTCAGAATAAACTAATCCATAGAATCCATTCCAATCTTAGAATAGAGTTTAAATCATATCTGAATCAAATCTATCATCCACACACTGAATAAACATTATAAGATACAATTAGGAGTCAAAGCAAGAATAAGAGTAGAGAATTGAAGTGCAAATCTGTTCTCCTGATCCAGGATTGAATCTTTAATGCTTTCCAATTGCTTCAAGTCTTCAAATCTAATCAATCTAGAAATTAACTACACTAATCTACTCTAATCTATTATTGAAATTAAAGAAAGAAAGAAACAGTAGCTCCTTGATCCCCCAAGGGGTTGAATCCCTTACATAATGAAAATAAGTCTAATTCTATAGGAGTCTCAATCGTAAGCCCCTTATCCCAGTACAAGTCCGATTGGACACTTTAATTAAACGTCAGTAGCAAAACACAGACTGACACAGCTGCCGTGTATAGGCTTTGTATAGGGCGCAGCTAAACTGTAAGAAAACTAGGTAGGCTATCCGAGCAACAAGGCAGTGTCATAGGCCAAGTCAAGAAGTAGTTATGTCGTGCACCAAATTGATTGACGACATGTGTCTTCTGCTGCGGTCTTCTCATTGTCTATATGCTCAAGGCACTTCACATCATATCTTCATTCCATCATCTAAAAATATGATTAGCTCCATTTTACTTTCCAATATCAATCCATCATAACCATGAACACAGCTTAGCTCCAATATTACCAAAAGAGTTCTCAGTACTGAAACTACAAAACAAAGCACAAATGCATAAAAATCTATACAATAAAATAATTTTAAGCAACAAATTTAAGTCTGTTAATATCTAAATAAGTGGTTATAAAACAACTTATCAAACACCCCCAAACTTAAACTTTTGCTTGCCCTCAAGTAACCAAAATAAAACCAAACCAAAAATGCAATACAATAACTACAATGAATGCAACCTACACTATCATGAACTTGAATCCAATAGTCATCAAAAAATGAAATTCAATTATAATGCCTCAGAAAAACTACAAAATAATCAAACCAAAAAGCTACCCAAGACAAGATTATAATGCACAACACTTTGCAAACCCAAATTTGTCAGCACTAATATAGTGTGTGAATGTGAAGCAACCACTAAACATGTTATTGGACAAATTTTTCACATACTATGCTTCTTAGAGGGAAAGAACCAGTTTAAACTCAAGATAATCAGTTAATCAAACAAGTTCTAACCAAAACCATGCACTACATAAGTTAAGAGTCAACAGGGAGATTTATGCCTTTATTTACTCACGAGGGCGATTTTTGCACTTTCCCGCGGTGTTTATTGATTTTTTATTTTTTATTTTTATTTTTATTAGTTTTTGAATAATGATAGTGAGTGTATTTTACGCTCCATCTCACGCCTCTATTTATGGGGAGTGCATTTTACGCTCCTTCTTGACCCACCACAAGATTTAACTACTCATCTCGGGAAGGTTCCCCTTTTTAAATATAGAAAGCTTATATACCCCACTTTTTTCCCCCAAACTTAGGTTCTTTATAGTCCTAGCTATTACCTAATTGAGTACTGACACTCTTTCATTAAAACGCAGAATTCCCACCAGAAGACAAGTATGTGAAAATTTAAACTAAACAAATCATAATGGTTACTCAAGAGTGCTAACCGGTTATATCAATATCAGACAGATAAGGATTTATATTATGATGTGACATCACAACCAAGTTTAAGTCTCAAATTATTTCAAAAATCAAGTAATTTTAATTTCTTCATAGGCCAACTAAATAACAAATCAACTGATAACTGGATTCATGCAATTACAAAATGTAACATTTCTTAACACAATTAACTAAAACAAATCAAAATGCAACATGACATGAATTATACTAAATGCAACTAATAAACCTAAAACCCCCAAACTTAAAAAATACAATATCCTCATTAGAGATAAAAGGTGTAAGAAAACTCCCCTAGCTGTCCCCATCATCACCATCTTCCTCTTACTAAGGTGGAGTTTCTAGAGGTGGATAAGGAGTAGTTGTCCCGTATGTCATAAACTGGACCTGTGCTCCCAGCTGGCTGAAAGAATTTGATAAGATTCCAGAGAACTCAGCAGTGAAAGCTTGGAAATTCATGTGCATCGCATCCATCCTTCTTTGGAGGTGGCGAATGTCACAGTCCTGCCTGCCTGGAGGTGGCGTAGCTGAATGAGGGGCAGTAGTGTCCTCTTTTTCTTCATTGTCTTCTTCATCTTCTTCACTCTCTGAATCATCTTCAGGCATAATGAACCCCAAACCCCGGGGGTGAGACTCTGCACCATTCCAAATGGTGTACTTCTGAATAGTGGTGTTGTCTATATCCCTCATCGGCATCTGGAGAGCCTCAGTGTCCCACTCAACCCCCACAGCCAAGCACAATCTAGTAATAAGAGAAGCGTGTGGTATGCCCCCTGAAGTACTACCCCTCATATATCGCAGCATTGATTGGTTGATCACGTGCCCAATGTCAATTGTTTTCATCTTTAATATGCCATAAAGCAATATAGCTCTGTTAGTTGTGACATCGACAGGATGGCTGGTTGGGAGTATGTTCGCAGATATGAAGTTATACCATACCTTAGCATATCGGCTAAGCGAAGTCTATGGGAAATGCACTTTTCTGTCAATGCCAGATTTGGTAGTCCATTTGGTCCCTGGCTTGCACAGTTCCTTCACCAACTTGTCTAAGTCCATCTCAAACCTTTGTGACTTAACCCAATTTTTAGCACCTGATGGCAGTTTATCCACATGGAATATCTCATTAATTACTTGTTTGGTATACTGCACCTGCCTTCCTCACACAAAAGAGATGCCATTTTGAGTTTTGCGAGCGTTGGCATTAAAATCTCTCACTATAGCCATTGGTGCAGCCATCGGTTTGGCCACCACTGCCCCTCATCCATGTGTTATAATCTGCTCCTTCAATTTTCCATCCTCTCTTCCCAGCTTGAATCCCCTCTCAGGTACAAATGATTTGACCACTAAAACATCCATATAGTATTGCTGGGCAGAGAGGTTCACAAATCTGGAAGTGTCCAGCACATCTCTGTTATTCTCCTAACTCTCATGCTCACTGCTCGATGATGGGGAGGATGTGCGAATTCATTTAGGTGCCATGATTTTCAAGTTGAATGAGGGTTATCTGATAGGAGTTTTTCTGCCTTGGATGCCTTGAACCCTTCAAAGAACCCAAACCCTGTCTCTTTATCAATTAACTGAAATGCACATAATAGAGTTCCAAAATCTGCCCCTTTTCTGTTACTGAATCCTCAAATACAAACCCATAAACCTTTTTGAACTATGATCAAACAACTTGTGTGTACCACTATAACACCTTTACTATGCTCAAGTATTTGGTACTTGCTACAGGAATGAAGTACTAGGGCTTTTAGAGAAGAGAGAGTGTGATGGTGGAAGGAATCAGTCAAATTAATACAGATACTTAGATTGGATACTAGGGTTTAATTTAGAGCTCTTAGGTGTTCGATTTTAAGAGAAAGAGAAATAGATTAGGGAGAAATTTGTATGTGAGTGCACTGCCAATTTGGAGCTTAAGTGGGGGAATGAAATAAAACCCGGGCCGATCTGTTTTTAAAATCAGAGTTAAACGTCAGGCGCAGCTGCGCTCTATGTGGCTTGTAGAGATGGGGTAGACTCTGTGTGTGTTGCCAGCCTTTCTAAGTAAGCGCAATGCGCTTGATTTTGCTTTTGTGCAAGGGTGTAGTTACGCCTCGAACTCTGGTTACGACTCTTTGCTTGATGTGACCTGATGTTTGAACTTCTAACTTTAATGCCCAATTGCGTATCTCTAAAAAAGATCAAAAAGAACTATTAGACTTTATTTAATTATAACCAATACTTACTACTAAAAATTTAATTAACTATAATAATAATAAACTAATTAAAGCAGAAAGAATTAAACACAGAGGAAGGAAAATAATAAACGATAGATAATGGAGAATTAAGCAAATAGGGATAGAGAAAGAGATTTAATGGGGTGCCTCCCATCAAGCGATCGATTTATAGTTCGTTAGCTGAACTTTGTTCTTGACACCGCTATCCAATTCCCCTACAATAAGTTAGGAATCCTCCATCCATTAGAATTACAATGTGTGTAGGTAGGTTCCCCATCTTGCTAGTCTGTGAATTGAAACAACCTAGCATATTTCATGTACATGATGTTCCCAATTCTTTTGCATAGCTAGGTGCCTCCTCTATTATATTTGAGAATAAATTTTTGCATTGAGGCATAAAAAGAACAATAGACTTTTCCTCTTCTATTTTCTCTTACTCAGCCCACCATGGTGTATAAGAGGCCTCTTTATCATACTGATCTTTACTTTGAATGTGGCTACCAAGGGGACGTGGGTGTGAAAAGTTCACTGAATTTTTCAACTCTGACTGAAAAGGCACCTGGGGTATTATATAAGAAAGTTCATGTTCTACATTATCCAATTCCCCAATTGTCTCCTTAATGATAATTTCTTTGAGCTCATCCAGTGGTATGTACACTTCTAGTTCTCCATCAGTTTCATCATCCATGACATAGCACCAATTATTTTGCGGGCAATTGTTTAAGGCTTCGAATATTTGATCCATCTAATTTTTTAGATTTTGAATTGAACTCTCTTGTTCAATCATCTTCTTCTTAGTTGATGCTACAAACTTGAACCACAAATCCTCCAGTCTTGAATTATCTTTTTCAGTTTTGAAATCCATACATTGAGGACCATTCATTGAGGAGTTATGTAGTTGTTACATCTGTCTATTAAGATTTTGGGTTGATAATTTCTGACTCATTATCATCTCTTCTTGGTCTGCTATAATCCTTGACATGAACTCTTTTAACTCTGAATTTTCTTCTTGTTGCATTGAAGGTGGATATGAGAAATCTGATGGATATGTTGGACTTGGAACATAGTATTGGTCTCGATAGTTATTACTCCATTCAAAATATAGATGATAACCCCAACCTTGATGATAATTAGGATAAACATTGTCGTTGAGGTAATCACCCCCAAACTGTACTTGTCTAACTCTGATGTTACACTGATAACTCGGATGCTCGCCATCACAGTATTAACATCTAACTACTATCTGTCAAGTATGTTGCGCTGTAAGAACATCCAACCTCTTTGAAAGTGTTGCAATTAGTGCTGACAATGTAGAAAATACATTGAGTTCTTCAGTTCTTGTGTCCCTTGGTTTAGTTTTATTTGCATAAGGCCAATGATAAGCAAAATCACCCATGGTACATGAAAAGAGAGAAATATAAGAAGATAATTAAATCAAAATAAAAATGTTCAAATTAAGACCAATTTGATTAAAATTAATGTTGGCAAAAATTATTAAACTAATTCCCCAGCAACGGCGCTAAAAACTTGTTGGTCGTTTTATCGATCAATATATGCGTGCAAGTATACACGGTCAACAAGTAATAAAGAGTAAGTAAAGTATCGTTCCCACGAAGAATTAACTAATAAAGTTCACCAACCACTAACCCGTAACCATTTCAGTCTTATTTAAATGAATGATTTGCTATATATAAATGTTCACTACTAAATTAAATAAACCTAACTATACCTAGAATAAAACTAGATAATGAAGACCTGAGATCACAATTTCATCTTTTGATTCATTTAAATCAACACACTCCCTATTAAGCCAAACTAATTGTACCGGATTATTAGTCAAGAACACGAATGTAAAGTATAGCCATCTCTCAATGTAACATACCCATATCATATTTAATCCACAGTTGATAGAATACACATGAACACCCATATTACCTAAACCACTATATGTCTATGTGATTTACAAATAATTACGGTTTAAACCCAAGTTCTCAATTAACTACGAATGGTGCTTCGGTATATGTTTATCCTAAGCATAAATCATACATCCCATCACAATGTAGAATATACAATCACAAGCTATTAAGATTGTGACGCCCCCAAAATAGGTATACATAACCCATTTTGAGTCGTCAATAACATGGTACAGAAACAACTACAACTTTATTAATACAACATGAAAACTTTGAGTTTAAATACAAATATTGCCGTCTAGACAATATTCACACCCAAATAAGTCCTCATTACAATTATTGGTACATTATTTTACAAAAATGGTGAGGACTACTAAAACAACTTTCTGAACCATCATTCCACACCCCGATTAGAACTCGCTACATTCTCGCCTCCTTAGAAGAAAAATGGAACAAAAAGGAAAAGGGTGAGCTCAACTAGCCCAGTAAAGAATATTATGACTAAGATAATATAGAACAAATTATCGTTAGTCTTCAACAGAGAAAAATCTGATAAAATACAATAGACAACAAGTTTCAGATCAATATTTGCAGCGGAAATAATAATTCATAGAAGAGTTACGTAGAGAATGAAATCTACTATAATCTATGAATTTAAAAGTCCATCATTAATATTTTATCCCTATAACATCAACCAATATTTATCTTGAATCAAATATTCATCTTTGCACTACAGGCCAAAGATATTCATCAGTTAGTCATGTTCATCTCAACACCTGTACATCTTTGCACTACGGGCCAAAGATATTCATAAGAAAATCAACCATCTTCGCACTACAGGCCAAAGATATTCAGTAATACTATCATTTGGGACTGAGGATGAATAAAAATATTTTAAAGAAAACGAATCCAGTGAAACAAAAGAACAAGTATTAAGGATTCGTACTTTAAACAATCTGAGTTCAAAAATACTTCATAAATAATCATAGTGAAGTAAAATTCAAGAATAATCAAAACATGGATACAATCAAAGCTAATATCCATAATAGATAATTTGGACAAAAAACGAAATTTTAATTTTTTTGTGAATAGTGTCGTATTCGTGAATAGTGTCGTATACGTGAATAGTACCGTATACGTGAATAGTAACCCCGACACTAAAAGACAAGAATTTCACAAGAAAAATCTTACCAATATTCTGGCATAATGATATTAGAAGAAATAATATCATTTTAAAAAAAATAATATCCCTTACCGAAAAAGAAAGACAAAGATTTCCGATTGGAATATTGGATATAGTCTTTCAAGGAACTTGCACCAGAGATAGCAACACTCAAAGTATCAAAATACTCATAAGAATACACTCGATAATATAGAGAGAGAGAGAGAAAACTTCAGTTTCTGGTGTGATTTTCAATTCTAACCTTAGCACCCTATTTATAGGAAAATACTTAGAACACCAAAGTAGAAAATTTAATAAAATATTAATATATTTATAAAATTTTCCTTAGCCTACCTTGACCATCTGAATTCAATTACCAAATAATGACAAAAACAAAAAAAACGTTTTTGTTATTAAAAATAATTAAAACTTTTAAAAATCAATTATTTCGGAACTACGGAACATCAATAATCCATAATAAATAGCCCTTTTATCAGAAAAATTCAAACCATATGTCCTTACCATAGGAAATTCCATTCTCTACAACTTTGTAAGTCTAAGTTTTTCCAAATTCTAAGCATAAGTTGACCGAAATCCACAAACGGGCGATTTTACGTGCTATAAACCAATTTTAGTAAAGAAATGGGGTCCACCGACATGTTTAACATGTTTTAAACATTAATTGTAACAAAAATACTCCTCCTCATATACTCGTATATCCCACATTCATTGTAAAAATATCACCATTATTATATTATTAAAATATAATAATATATTTAAATGAATTATTTATTAGAAAAGATAAAATAACAATTTTTCAACAATTGTCACATTAAAAATTTTCTCCATCTATATCCACATAAAATAAATATTTTCCTTATCATATAAATCAATAATTAATTATTCACAAATAATATTACGTAATCACAATATCGACAACCGTGCAGCGCTCTCAGAAAGAGGGGCTTTCCAATAAGGATTTCTCTCATCTGGCGCAAGCAATTAGGTGACCAAACCTCCTCGTAGATGTAACTTTCTAGACATTGCCAATAATGTTATCTAATAATATTATTCAAATAATATGAATTATTGATCTAATAATGAAAATATCGTGCAGTAGTGACAATTATTGAAACAACAATAATATAAAATATCAACGTAGCAATTATGAATCAATAAAATAAAATATTGAACAAGAATTCATCGTAATAATTATCGAGTAATGCCTTTCACGTAAGAATCAATAATTGGTGCAATACCGCTGTGCTACCGTCGTGTTTTAACCACCGGTATTTTAACAAGATAATAAAGAATAACTACGCCGTTATTTATAAACAACTTATATTTGTCGCTTTTCTTCATCCAATCGCTTCAGTTATGGGACCCACATAAAGGTCGCTACCATCGCATTTAATATTCCCCGACATTAAGAATATTCTACGACCAAATGAATATTCTCTGATAAAATGAATATTTTATAACCACTTACATATTTTAAATATTTGCGTATTTACCTATAACTAACCACATTAATCAAATCAGCCCTTACTATTTCAAAATAATAAATAGAGGAAATGTAATTTTATTTATAATAAGTTGGAGTATTACAACCTCCCCTCCTTATGAAATTTCATCCTCAAAATTGACGACGACTGGTGTGTTTCAAAAGGTGAGGATACTCGCTTTCATTTTCGCTTTCCAACTCCCCTGTGTCATTTCCTCAATAAAGCATGGTTTCTCCACAAAACTTTAACTTGTGGTATGACCTTTCAGACGTAAGACATGCTCCTTCCTATCCAAGATCTTGACAGGTACTCCTCGACGTTAAGTCTTTGGATATCTCATCCGGGTTCTAACTCAATAACGTGGTTCGGGTTTTTCACATATTTACGGCACGTATATATGAAAAACATTATGAACACGAGACATACTTAGAGGTAACGCAAGTCTATAGGCTACATTTCCTACTCTGGTCAAGAAATCAAATGGACCAATAAATTGTGGATCGAGCTTTCCTCTCTTCCCAAATCTTGTAACTCCCTTCCATGGAGCAACACGCAACAATATATGATCCCCAATACTAAATTCCACGCCCTTTCGATGAAGATCCAGATAACTCTTTTGTCGATCTTGAGCCATTTGTATATATGCTGTCAATCATTTGGATCTTTTTCGTAGTCATACGTATCAACTCGGGTCCCAACAATGTTGCTTCACCCACCTCATCCCAACATATTGGAGAGCGACACTTTCCTCCATACAATGCTTCAATGGAGCCACACCTATACTTGCCTGATAACTGTTGTTATAGGAGAATTCCACCAATGGTAAATACTTATCCCAACTTCCTTTGAAATCTAGGACACGAGTCTTAATAGATCTTCAAGAGTTTGAATAGTCCTCTCGATTGTCCGTCTCGCTTGAGGATGGTATGCCGAATCAATCAGAACTGCGTGCCATAGCTTTTTGCAAGCTAACCCAAAATCATGAAGTGAATCTTGGGTCACGATCCGAAACTATGGATACTAGCATGCCATGCAATCTCACAATCTCACAATCTCATTTACATACATATGAGCAAGACGTTCAAGGGAATAAGTCTCCCGTATCGGCAATAAATGAGCAGACTTGGTTAATCTATCAACAATAACCCAAATAGCATTTATGCCTTGAGAAACCATGGGAAGACCCGTAACGAAATCCATGGTAATGTGTTCCCACTTCCATTTCGGAATCTCAAGTGGTTGTAATAGACCCTTAGGCACTTGATGCTCCGCCTTTACACGTTGACAAGTTAAACACCTCGAGATAAACTTCACGATCTCTCTCTTCATATTGTTCCACCAAAATGTATGTCGAAGATCACAATACATTTTGGTACTTCTAGGATGGATTGCAAATTGTGTATTGTGTGCCTCCAACATGATCTTGTTCTTTAAATCAGAATCGTTAGGAACACAAAGTCTGGAGTGGACTCGAAGTATTCCTTCTTCATCGATTCTTGCTTCTGGAATAGCATCCTCTTGTACTTTCTTCTTCATACACATCAGCTCCGGTTCTGTGGCTTGAGAAACTTTAACTTCATCGATTAAAGTTGGTTCTATGCGTATACTTGACATCATCGCACTCGCTCCTGCATATGATCTTCTACTCAACGCGCGTCACCTACCACGCTTGCTTTTCCAGGATGGTATTGAATGGTGTGGTCATAATCTTTTTAAATACTCGAGCCAACGTCGTTGTCGCATGTTGAGTTCCTTTTGGGTGAAGAAATATTTGAGGCTTTTTATGGTCTAAATATATCTCCACTTTCTCTCCATAGAGATAGTGCCTCCAGATCTTTAGCAGAAAAAAAAATCATCGCCGCTAACTCTAGATCATGAGTAGGATAATTCCTCTCATATTCTTTAAGTTGTCATGAGGCATAGGCTATGACTTTCCCACGTTGCATGAGAACACATCCTAACCCTTTTGCCTCAAGCATCAGAGATAATAAATCCATCTAAACCAGATGGTATTGTCGTAACAAAAAAATAAATGAGTCTCCTCTCGAGCTCTTGGAAACTCTTCTTTCATTCCTCGCTCCATACAAATTTTGTATCTTTCCGAGTCACCGAAGTTAATCTGAGTAGCGATTCGAGAAAATCCTTCCACTAATCTCCGATAATAACCAAACTAAGCCCAAAAGCTACGCACTTTTGCCATCAATTTTTTGGTTGCTCTAACTTCAGTATTGCCTCAATCTTCGCCGGGTCAACAGATACTCCATGTTTTGACACCACGCGCCCAAGGAATGCTACTTCCTCAAGCCGTAATTCGTGATTTCTTCAACTTGGCATATAGCTTATTTTCACGAAGCCTTTGGAGTACCAAATTTTCAAATGGTGCTCATGATCTTCACGGCTTTTGAATATATGAGAATGTCATCAATAAAGACAACAACGAACCGATCCAAATAGTCCTTGAATACTCGGTTCATCATATCCATGAAAGTCGCAGGAGCATTAGTCAATCCAAAAGACATGACTAAAATTCATAATGCCCGTGATCGAGTTCTCAAGGCGTCTTTTGAATATCCTCGTTTTAATCTTCAATTGATGATATCTAGAACTAAGATCGATCTTTGAAAAGAATTGTGCTCCTTGCAATCGGTCAAAACAGTCATCAATACGAGGTAACGGATACCTATTCTTGATGGTGACATGGTTCAATTCTCGATAGTCAATACAAAGTCGCATACTCCCGCATCTTTCTTCTTTACAAATAAAACAGAGCACCCCAAGGAGATGTACTAGGACTAATGAAACCGATGTCCAACAACTCTTGTAGTTGGACCTTTAACTCCTCAAGTTCAATAGAGCCATTCGATATGGGGTTTTAGAAATGGGCTTTGTACCGTGTTCAAGATCAATAAAGAATTTAACTTCACGCTCGGGGTAGAATCGGAAGTTCTTCAGAAACACGCCAAGAAATTTACTAACAACAGAATATTATTCAAATCGACGTGTCTTTATTCAAATCCATAACATGGGCTAAGAAAGCTTGACATCCGCTTTTTTCAATAAACGAATAGCTTTATGACTAGATATGATGAAAGTGATTGATTTTAATGGTTTAGTTGCTTGAATTCGCAACAAAAGTTGGTTAGGAATATGAAAACTAACAACCTTATTTAAAACAATCAATTTTGGCATGATGAGTAGTTAACCAATCAATCTCTAAAATCACATCAAAAGCAAGTATCTTTAAAGAGATAAGGTCAACAGGTAATGTGATGGTGCCAACTTGGATCAAACAAGATTTATAAATAGTGGATGTGATGAAAGTTTCTCCTAACAGAGTCTCCACAGATAAATCAAAGTCTAATTTCTCCAGAGTTAAGTTTAAACGTTGAGCACAAGCAGGAGAGATAAATGAATGGGTAGCACCGAGATCAAGTAAGGTATAAACTTCGCAAGAATTTATGATTAGCTTACCCGTGATCACCTCGCTTAGGTTCCTCTCGATTTTGACCAACCACGACAAACGCCTCTTCCAGAACCGCTGACTTTGACTTTTTTTGGGACAAACCTTTTGAGTCACCACCATCCCTCACTGGACTTGGTTTCGCTACCATACAATCTCGAAGCGATATGTCCTTCCTTTCCACAATTATAACATACCTTGAACTGTTCAGGGCGTTTTCAATGATATGTCCCTCTTTCCACATTTATAAGATACGACCGGTGGTCGTTCTCCTCCTTAGAACTAGCTTGTCTTTGGTGTCGACGTTTTCACATGGTCATTGTTGAATCTCCTCTTTTAAAATCTCCTCCCGACTCGCTTCTTCTATTCTCATGGCTGATGATTACCACCAGAGTGGTTACCGCTTTTGTCCCAGATTCTTCTTTCTCCATTGGTTATCGTTGTTCGATGATCGCTGTCACCAAGATGATCCTCGGTTATGGTCCCTCGGTTGAACGTATTTCGTTATCTCGCTCTAATAATTGAGCCCTATTGACAACATCCGAATAGAGAGAAAATTTATGAGAAATGAGATATCGACGTATGCCGGGTTTCAAACCTCTCGTAAACATCCGCCATACACGCTCCTCATTCTCCACCAAATGAGGTGCAAACTCGATAACTCGCAAACTTTGCCTCATACTAGGACACCGCCATGTTATTTTGTTCCAATCTAATGAACTCCACTTCCTTCATATGATTAATACTTTCAGAAAGTACTTGTCATTGAACAGTTTCAAACATCTCCCAAGACATGCCGAAAAGTACCGGATGGGTACGCTTCACGATTCCCACCAAGAATCCGCCTCATTACGGAACATAAAGGTGGCGAATGGAACCTTCGTTTCTCTCCGCATCCCAAGACATCGAATATCTTGGTGATTTTTTTGACCCACGCTTTCGCTTTAATCGGATCCCGCTTTCCTGCACTCGTGGTCCCAACTCTTTGAATCGCTTGGTCGTGACAAACCGTGCGTTGTTATCATTTCCACCGTATTTTGTGCACGAAGTCTCCTCGTCTAATTTTGCATGAATCGCAAAAAGCTTCTAAACATCCCGCTGCTCATCATCTCGTCAGTGGTGTTGTTTCACAGGAGGAACATTGCCACGACTGTTGCACGCTTCTCCTCGTTGGTGAGTAAAGGTGTGTCCACACGATCTCTCATTTACTCCATCGTTAACATTCTCACGACATTCTCAAACATCGCCATAAAACAAGGGTTAATTAAAGAAATCAACATATCACATAATATCCCCTATATATCGACCAACTAACAAATAAGCTCTAGTAGGACACACTAGCTAAGGATTTACTCGCCTCTCCCCCTAGTTCTATTCCCCGATCTCCGCCAGAGATCATATCCCTAAGCTCGATATTAATCTGTGACGCCCCCAAAATAGGTATACATCACCCATTTTGAGTCACAATAACACGGTATGTAAACAACTACAACTTTATTAATACAACATGAAAACTTTGAGTTTAAATACAAATATTGCCATCTAGACAATATTCACACCCAAATAAGTCCTCATTACAATTATTGGTACATTATTTTACAAAAATGGTGAGGACTACTAAAACAACTTTCTAGAACCATCATTCCACACCCCGACTAGAACTCGCTACATTCTCGCCTCCTTAGAAGAAAATGGAACAAAAAGGAAAAGGGTGAGCTCAACTAGCCCAGTAAAGAATATTATGACTAAGATAATATAGAACAAATTATCGTTAGTCTTCAACAGGGAAAAATCCGATAAAATATAATAGACAACAAGTTTCAGATCAATATTCGCAGCGGAAATAATAATTCATAGAAGAGTTACATAGAGAATGAAATCTACTATAATCTATGAATTTAAAAGTCCATCATCAATATTTTATCCCTGTAACATCAATCAATATTCATCTTGAATCAAATATTCATCTTTGCACTACAGGCCAAAGATATTCATCAGTCGGACATGTTCATCTCAACACCTGTACATCTTTGCACTACGGGCCAAAGATATTCATAAGAAAATCAACCATCTTTGCACTACAGGACAAAGATATTCAGTAATACCATCATTTAGGACCGAGGATGATGAAAATATTTTAAAGAAAATGAATCCAAGTGAAACAAAAGAACAAATATTATGGATTCGTATTTTAAACAATCCCAAGTTCAAAAATACTTCATAAATAATCATAGTGAAGTAAAATTCAAGAATGATCAAAACATGGATACAATCAAAGCTAGTATCCATAATAGATATTTTGGACAAAAAACAAAAATTTAATTTTTTCTATGAATAAGGTCGTATTCGTGAATAATGTCAGATACGTGAATAAGTCGTAGATACGTGAATAGTAACCCCGACACTTAAAAGTACAAGAATTTCACAAGAAAAATCTTACCAATATTATCCAAGATAATGATATTAGAAGAAATAATATCATTTAAAAAAAAATAATATCCCTTACCTCGAAAAAAGACAAGATTTCGACCGAATATCGGATATAAGGTCAAGGAACTTTCACCATATAGCAACACTCAAAGTATCAAAATACTCACAAGAATACGCTAGATAATATAGAGAGAGAAAAAAAAAACTTCAGTTTCTGGTGTGATTTTCAATTCTAACCTAAGCACCCTATTTATAGGAAAATGCTTAGAACACCAAAGTAGAAAATTTAATAAAATATTAATATATTTATAAAATTTTCCTTAGCCTACCTTGAACATCTAAATTTAGCCACCAAATAATGACAAAAACAAAAAAAAATGTTTTTGTTATTAAAAATAATTAAAACTTTCAAAAATTAATTATTTCGGAACTACAGAATTTCAATAATTCATAATAAATAGCCCTTTTATCAGTAAAATTCAAAACCACATGTCCTTTCCATTGGAAATTCCATTCTCTACAACTTTGTAAGTTTAAGTTTTTCCAAATTCCAAACAAGAAGTTGACCAAATCCACAAACAAGCGATTTTACTGCTATAAACCAATTTCAACCAAGAAATGGGGTCCAATTTACATGTTTAACATGTTTTAAACATTAATTGTAACAAAAATACTCATCTTCCTCATATACTCATATATCCCACATTCATTATAAAAATATCACCATTATTATATTATTAAAATATAATAATATATTTAAATGAATTATTTATTAGAAAAGATAAAATAACAATTTTTCAACAATTGTCACATTAAAAATTTTCTCCATCTATATCCACATAAAATGAATATTTTCCTTATCATATAAATCAATAATTAATTATTCACAAATAATATTATAGAATCACAATACTGACAACCAGGAAGTTCCTAGGAAAGAGGGGGCTTTCCAATAAGGATTTCTCCTTATTGGCGCACAATTAGGTGACCAAACCTCTCCCTAGATGTAACTTTCTAGACATTGCCAATAATGTTATCTAATAATATTATTCAAATAATATGAATTATTGATCCGATAATGAAAAATATCGTGTAGTGACAATTATTAAAACAACAATAATATAAAATATCAACGTAGCAATTATTGAATCAATAAAATAAAATATTGAATAAAGAATTCATCGTAACAATTATCGAGTAATGCTTTTTCACGTAAGAATCAATAATTGGTGCAATATACCGTGTATTACCGTGTTTTAACCACCGGGTATTTTAACAAAGATTAACGATAATAACTACGCCGTTATTTATAAACAACTTATATTTGTCGTTTTCTTCATCCAATCGCTTTCGTTATGGGGCTCACATAAGGTCGCTACCGTCGCATTTAATATTCTCGACAAGAAGAAAATATTCTACCACCAAACTAATATTCTCCGATAAAATGAATATTTTATAACCACTTGCATATTTTAAATATTTGCGCATTTACCCATAACTAATCACATTAATCAAATCAGCCCTTACTATTTCAAAATAATAAATAGAGGAAATATAATTTTATTTATAATAAGTTGGGGTCTTACAAAGAAGTGCGTGTGTTGCAGTGTCATAAAGTAAAAGTTTGGGAGCGACTACGTCGTGCACCAGCTGACCTTGACATGTGTTACTGCAGTCTTCTGTTGTCTGTAAGCTCAAGGAACTTCACTCCATATCTTCATTCCATCATCTAGCAATATGCTCAGCTCCATTTTACTTTCCAATATCAATCCATCATAACCATGAACATAACTTAGCTCCAATATTACCAAAAGAGTTCTCAGTACTGAAATTATAAAACAATATACAAATGTATAAAAATCTATACAATAAAATGATTTTAAGGAACAAATATAAGTCAGTTATTATTAAAATAAGTGGTTATAAAACCACTTATCAGTGTATTGTCATGATGGTGTTGCTAAATTTTCTTTACCCCTTCATCGGGGAAATATGTTTCCAAGGTTTTGAAATCCCCGACTGGTGCGGCGGCTAGTTGATCCGCTATTACTTTACCTTTGATAGACTTTTGAGTCACATAGATGATGTCAAGTTACTGGAGGATCAACTTCCATTTGGAAAGTCGATAATTCAACATGGGTTTGCTAAACACATATTTGAGAGGATCCATACGGGATATGAGATGGGTTGTGTGACCATGGAGATAATGTTGTAATCTCATAGAAGCCCATGTTAAAGCACAACATTCAAAGTGTACTTATGTTCACTAATGCTAAAACTTTTGCTGAGGTAATAGATAGCTCTTTCTTGGCCTCTATCATCTTCCTGTCCCAGCATGCAACCCATGGCGTTGTCATTAATTGACAGGTACATAAATAGGGGAACGTCATCCTTGGGAGGTACCAAGATAGAAGCTTTGATTATTTTCTCTTTAATGGAAAGGAAGGCTTGTTGACACTCTTCGTTCCATTTCTTGGAGGAGTTCTTCCTTAACAACTTAAAGATAGGTTCACAAGTTGCTGTATGTTGGGAGATGAATCGGCTGATGAAGTTGATTCTTCCCAGAAATCCTCATATTTCCCTCTTTGTCGGGGGTGTGGGAATTTTAGTAATGGCTAGAATTTTTGCAGGAATCCCAGCAACTTGCCTGATTTGATGCTAAAGGCACACTTGGCTGGATTTAGCTTCAAGTTATACTTGTGCAGCCGGTTGAAGAGTTTTTTGAGATGGTCTATGTGGTCTTCTTCCCTTCGGGACTTGACAATGATGTCATCCACATATACTTCTATCTCTTTGTGCATTAGATCGTGGAAAAGAGCCATCATGGCTCGCTGATAGGTAGCTCCAAAATTGATGAGGCCGAATGACAACCTTCTATAGCAAAAGGTTCCCCAAGGAGTGATGAATATTGTCTTCTCACGATCCTCTTCAGCAATCATGATATGATAATACCCAGTAAAGCAGTCAACAAAAGAGTACATGTCATACTAAGCTATATTTTCAATGAGTATGTGGATAAATGGTACGGGAAAGTTATCCTTGAGACAAGATTTGTTCTGATCCTTGTAATCCACGCATACTCGTACCTTCCCTCCGGGTTTAGGTATGGGGACTATGTTGGATAGCCACTCAGGGTATGTTGATACCATGATGATGTCGGCTTGAAATTGTTTCACAATTTCTTCCTTGGCTTTCAAACTCCACTCAGGTTTTAATCACCTGAGCTTCCGTTTGACTGGCTTAAATCCCTCTTTAATGGATAGGCGATGAATGATGATGTCAGTTGACAAATCGATCATGTCTTCATGAGACCATGCAAACACATCCTGGAATTGGGTCAATAGAGTAACCGTGTCATTCCTTTGGCTAGGGGTAAGGTCCGTGCCAATTTGGATTTGCTTGGGAATTTTTTAGGTTCCGAGGTTAAAAGAGGTGGTTTGATCAAGATTTGGCTTGGGTTTATCTTCGACCCATTCTTTGATCTCCTCAAGCACCTCAAAGTCCTTTTGTTCAATATCCATCAAGTCAGAGTCCAACTTTACATTAAAGTTACAGCCCTTGTGAAGAATAGGCACTCCATCAGTAAGTGCAGGTAAATCTAACTTTAGAGTCCTGAAACAAAAGGCTTTCACTTAATATATGAAACAGTTTAATCATACAAAGTGTTAGCATAGCTTGACAAAAAATAAATGCTAATACTATACAACAAAAGTAAGCAATTATTGCTATCTACAAGACAAAATGGATTTTTTGCCCTTTTTACCCTTTTTGACAAAAGCAAGTAGTGTTACTCCAATTGCCAAGGGTCAAGTCCTGGTGGATAGCTGTGATGAAGGGGTTATTATCTTCCTCCTTCTCTTGAATGATGACTATGACATCTGAGCAGTCAACATCTAAGATATCCTTGATCATACCCTCGATATGCGCCAGGAAGTACATCTTCGATAACTACCTCTTAATGTCTTGTTTATTCCTTTTATTCCTTTCCTCCATATCTGGGTCTGGAATTAGGACCTCTTTTCCTTTAACCGGTATTGGCTTGGGAAACAGCACACCTACCACAGAGGCAGGAATTGTTCTTAGAGGCCATACAGAATCAACATCTATAGGTTTAGGCAGCAACCTTGTAGATGAAAGAATCGGTGTATGCTTGTGTGGGTTCCTGTGACTGGACCCACAGGAGTAGCCTAGTCCAGCCTTCCCTGTCTACCTGGGAACTTGAATTAGGCATTTGATTCCTTGTTAATTCTTTCCTAACCCTTGTCTATGTTGGAAATCCAAGGATATCATTTCTTGAGTGGCCGACATTACCTCGGTGAAAACTCTGGGTTTTAGAGCTGGATCCCCAATAGGTTGATAGTGAGTGTTTCTCACCTCAAGGGCTTGGAAGCTGATAGGCTCAACTTCATCATTGATACTAATGAGAGGTATATCACCATAGACAGGATATTCTGGCTCAGCATTAACAGTGACCAGATTACTGTTGATGAAATATTTGAGTTGTTGATGAAGAGTGGATGGGACAACTCCCGCCATATGGATCCAAGGTCTTCCCAATAGTAAATTATATCCTGTAGTGATTTTGAGGACTTGGAAGAATATGTAGAATGCATGTGGACCAATTTCCACTAGTAATTTAATCTCTCCGATAATATTTCATCGAGATCCATCAAAAGTTTTGATGATTGTGTGCCTGCTTCGCATCTTATTGAGATTGATCTTCATTCTTTCCAATGTGGCATAGGGGCATATGTTTAGGGATGATCCTCCATCTATTAGTACTCCTCTGACCACATATCCAGAAGATATCACTGCTATGTGCAGTGGTTTGCAATGACACATCCCTTCGGGAGGTATGTCATTATTGGT
This sequence comes from Panax quinquefolius, assembly GCA_020205615.1. Classification (NCBI taxonomy): domain Eukaryota; kingdom Viridiplantae; phylum Streptophyta; class Magnoliopsida; order Apiales; family Araliaceae; genus Panax; species Panax quinquefolius. Next base: position 111,987,060 of record CM035157.1, on the reverse strand, counting down.
GAATGATATCACGTTGTTGTTAAAGATGTGATCTACCAGATGATGGAACTTTTCTACATCCACTATCTTTGGTAAGTGGGCTTCTTGCTATATCTTCAGTAAGACCTTCTGGTGATCTTCCGAAGAGAAAACCAAGTCCAAAATAGATATCTATTGTGGTGCTTCTTTCATGCTTTGGACTACCTTGGCTTCATTATGTCCCATCTGATAGGGGAATTCTTTGATTTTCTCCTTGGGCACTTTCCCCTTAGATCTGATGATTGGCTTCATCACTCGTTGAGGGAGATAGAGCGAATTTTCCTTGAATACTACAACAGTTGTGTTTGATGTTGATCCTTCAACCTCCCCATAGTTCCATGGGACTTTTTTAAGGCTGATGATAGGATGTTGTGGCCTGAATGGCAATATGAGTGGTGTTGGTGCAGCCACCTTCAAAGGGTTTTTAACTTCTTTGAGCTTGATGGGTTGAATTGTAAATGATGTGGCAGCCAAATCTCCCTTAGAGGATATAACTGTTGTTATTTCCTTCTATCTTTCTGATCTTGAAGGAAATGTATGTCCACTCTTAAGTGATACGGTGTTATCGTCTGCCATTTACAGGTCACCGCTGTCAATCATGTTTTGTATAAGATGGCAGAGTGCCTAGCATTCTTAAGTGTTATGACCATGAGAATGGGAGTGGTATTGACATACTCCAGTAGTGTCAAACCTTTTTTAGCGTGGGTTGACTAGAGGTAGCAGTGCAATCATTTTTCCCTCACTAATCAACATCTATAATATTTCTTCCATCGGTTGGCCTAAATAGGTGAACTCCCTTCTGTTGGAAAAGTCCCGACTGGCTTTTCTCGCAAGCTTTTCCTCCAAGGTTTCACTCTCTTGGGTGAATGATGGATTCTTTGTGATAAGAGAGAGGAGAATACCATGTTCCTGATTGAACAACTGTCATGTGACTTGGTGTTGATGTATCACCAGTTCTGTTAGTTGATTGACTTGTTCGCCAAGAGACTTCAACTCACGTTCCATCATGAACTGGAACTCTGAATAATCCCACTTATCAAAATTATCTTTACTTGTTTGGGGAGAACCACCAACATATTTGAGGTATTTGGAGCTCTCTCCGCTGCCTCTATTGATCATGCTAACCTCCTCTTCCTTGTGTTGAGGGAGAGGGTTATCTTGAACATATGGTTGCTCGGGCTTGGTCACCACGATCTCACCACTGTCAATTTAGTCATGGATCTTATGCTTGAGAGCACAACAATCCTGAGTGTTATGGCCTGGAGCTCCAGAATGGTAAACACACTATTTGCTTGTATTAAAGCCCTTTCCACTTGGATTGGCTAGTGGAAGGAGATGAGTTGTCAAAAGTTTGAAAATGTTTATGAGTGAGTCCCCTAAGGGTGTGAACACTCTTGAGCGTCTTGCTTCTCCACTTTTTGGCAAGGGGGAATTTGAAGACTAAGCTATAAGAGCATATTGTAAAACATGCACAAAAAGTTATGCTATTGGACATGGTGGTAGTTCTCATGGGACTAGAAATTTGCATGCACATGAAAAGTTATGACCCGATCTAGTTGTAAATATCGTATTTCCCGGATAATGCACAAGCATTAATTTGTGGACGTAATTGGATTTGTGGATATAAAATACAAGGTTTGTTCTAGTTGTAAATATTTTTACTTTAATTGTAGTTTTTAGTTTAATTTTGGGTGTTGATATTTTAAATTGGCATTTTTAATATAGATGATGGGCTGATGGACGACCAACTTTTAGTACCGCTAGTTGCAAATCAAGAGTCAAAGGGTTCTAATTCTAACATGGGCAAAATTACAAGGAGTGACTAAACATTACTCACTAGTAAGTACTTCATTTTTTATGGACTATTTCTTTGATTTTTGTTTGATTTTTCAAATACTAAGAAAAGGTAATCGTGTGTTGTAATTGTGTAGTAAAAATGTCGAATTGAATGGTATTAGGCTCTGTCTTGGACACCTTTTAAATAAATGATTGAATGGTTGAAGGCTCTGTCCGCTGCTTCTAGAGTTCTACTATATATAATGACACATTTATGAATCTTTCTACACAAGATTTCATGCCATTCTTTCACTAGCAGATGGGATTGTAAGTATGTATTTTGAGCTTATTTCTATTGATGGTGACATGTCAAATGAAATGAATAGTCTTGGTTTGAATCTTGTCACCTCTATATATTTTTTTTTCTACTTTCCTTGCTTTTTTATGTTGCAATGAGATGGTAGTAATTCTAAGAACTTCTAGTGGGAGTAGAACAAGCAATGCGATGGATTATAGAGCAGATGCAGCGAAGAATGTCATGTAGAGAAAGCAACAGTGTCATTTTCTTTAGCTGTGTTATCTTTAATCTTTCTTTTTCAACATTTGCAGTGAGGAATGTATTAAGTTCAACCAATTATTCTTTATATGTTTATGAATACATTTTTGTGCGTGTTGTGGAGATTTTACTATATCATTGAAGCTTCACTTCTTAGACACATCTTAATCTTGTTAATCTGCAAATTTTCTCTGAGCTAGTTTATAATGGTGTATAATATATCTGCATTTTTGTTAACCTTTTTGTAGCATGTATCGTGTACATCCTCACTTACTTGGAATCCATCGATCTAGAATGCTTTTGCCCTTGAAATGGAAGAGGAACTTGTTTATGTCAATGCAAAGCAATATCATGGAATTTTAAAGCGCTTATCTGAGGATCACGGGCTAAAACGAATTTGGTTGATTCTGATTTTAAAATGAAAAAAAGAAAAAGAAAATAAAAAGTCCATGGGGCCGAGCTTACCAACGGCCGAAGCCACGGGCCGCTTAATTCTAGCCCACCAAAACCCGGACCATTTTTGCACGGCCTGCAGATGGCCCAGCCCACCGATGGCTCAGCTTGTTTGGGCCAGCCCGACCCTTTTGCCAGGTCTAATCGCACCCGTTAGGATTCTCCATTTTTACACCTATATTCCAACATGTGGGTGGGACGTAGTGACATTTTTGTCGTGCATGCGCGTTTACCAAGACACGTTCACTATACGCTCTTTTTCTCACCAAACTACACAAAATAATATAAAAGGAGGTGCAACACGAGGACTTCCAAGGGGGTCACCCATCTAAGTACTACTCTCTCCCAAGCACGCTTAACTTCGGGATTCTGATGGATCTGGTAAATTAGTACTGATATGATCGCATCCATTAAGATTCTCTATTTTTATTCCTATATTCCCACATATGGGTGGAACGTGGTGACATTTATGTCGTTCATGCGCGTTTACCAAGTCACATTCAATAGTATGCTCTTTTTTCACCGACTATTGTAACAAAATATAAAAAGGGTGCAACACGAGAACTTCTCAGGGAGTCACCCATCCTAGTACTACTCTCGCCCAAGCACGCTTAACTTTGAAATTCTGATGGATTTGGTAAATTTGTACTTGTATGATTGCATCCATTAGGATTCCCCATTTTTATTCCTATATTCCCACATATGGGTGGAACGTAGTGACGTTTACGTCGTGCATACATGTTTACCAAGACACGTTCACTAGTATGCTCTTTTTTCACTTAATATCGCAAAAAAAAAATTAAAAAAGGGTGCAACACGAAGACATCCCAGGAGGTCACCCATCCTAGTACTACTATCGCCCCAGCACGCTCATCTTCGGAGTTCTAATGGGATCCGGTGCATTAGTGTTGGTATGATCGCACACGTTAAGATTCTCCATTTTTATTCCTATATTCCCACATGTGGGTGGGACGTAGTGACATTTACGCCGTGCATGCGCGTTTACCAAGACACGGTCACTAGTACGCTCTTTTTTCCCCGAATTAGACAAAATAAATATAAAAGGAGGTGCAACATGAGGACTTCCCAGAGGATCACCCATCCTAGTACTACTCTCGACCAAGCACGCTTAACTTCGGAGTTCTAATGGGATCTGGTGCATTAGTGCTGGTATGATCGCACCCGTTAGGATTCTCCATTTTTATTCATATATTCCCACATGTGGGTGGGATGTAGTGACATTTATGTCGTGCATGCGTGTTTACCAAGTCACATTCACTAGTATACTCTTTTTTTCACCGAATTACATAAAAAATATATAAGGAGGTGCAACACGAGGACTTCCAAGGGGTCACCCATCCTAGTACTACTTTCGCTCAAGCATGCTTAACTTTAGAGTTCTGATTGATTTGGTAAATAAGTACTGATATGATTTCATCCGTTAGGATTCTCCATTTTTATTCCTATATTCCCACATATGGGAGGAACATAGTGATGTTTACGTCGTACATGCGTGTTTACCAATACACGTTCACTAGTACGTTCTTTCTTAACTAAATATCGCAAAAAAAAATATAAAATAGGGTGCAACACGAGGACTTCCCAGGGGATCACCCATCCTAGTACTACTCTCGCCCAAGAACGCTTAACTTTGGAGTTCTGATAGGATCCGATGCATTAGTGCTGGTATGATCGCGCCCATTAGGATACTCCATATTTATTCATATATTCCCGAATGTGGGTGGAATATAGTGACATTTACGTCGTGCATGCACATTTACCAAGACACATTCACTAGTATGCTCTTTTTCTCACCGAATTACACAAAAAAAAAGGAGGTGCAACATGAGGACTTCCCAGGGGGTCACCCATCCTAATATTACTCTCGCCCAAACACACTTAACTTCAGAATTCTGATGGATCTGGTAAATTAGTACTGATATGATCGCATCCGTTAAGATTCTCTATTTTTATTCCTATATTCCCACATATGGGTTGAACGTAGTGACGTTTACATCGTGCATGCGTGTGTACCAAGACACGTTCACTGGTACGCTCTTTTTCTCACCGAATTACACAAACAAATATAAAAGGAGGTGCAACACGAGAACTTCCCAGGGGGGGCACCATCCTAGTACTATTCTCGCCCAAGCACGCTTAACTTTGAAATTCTGATGGATCTAGTAAATTAGTACTGGTATGATCTCATCCGTTAGGATTTTCCATTTTAATTCCTATATTCCCACATATGGGTGGAACGTAGTGACGTTTATGTTGTGCATGCGTGATTACCAAGACACATTCACTAGTACACTCTTTTTTCACTGAATATCGCAAAAAAAAATATAAAAAAGGTTACAACACGAGGACTTCCTAGGGGGTCACTTATCCAAGTTGTAAGACCCCAACTTTTATGAATAAAGATGAATTTTTTTCTCTAAATATCATTTTTGAATATTAATGTGTGAATTTGTTATAATGTTATAGTTGTGGGTAATGTTTACAAATTTTGCAAAGTAAGCAATTTGTTATAAAATATTCGATTGGTCGGGGAATATTCGCATAACAGCACAATCATTGGTGGACCCCACAACAGAATTACTGTCGAAGTTAGAAAATGACAGAAATGACTTTTTATAAAAATAACGACAAAAGTTTTACTGTTAACTGTTGAAATACCCGGTGATAAAAGTACAGTAATACGCGTGGTTGCATAGTAGCACACGGTATTGTACAGTGTATTTGATTATTGATGATTACATGAGAAACCACTCAGTTTTATTCAATTATTGCCACAGTAATTGTTGGATAGTATCTCACGTTATTGATTCAATTATTGTCACAATATTTTATATTATTAAACCAATAATTAGGACGACAAAGTTATTCATATTATTATTTGCATTATTGACAATGTCTAGAAAGTTCTATCGAGAAAAGGGGTTTGGTCACCTAATTGCGCACCAATAGGGGGAGAAATACTTATCGGAAAGCCCCCTCTTTCCTTGGAATGATCTGATTTTTAATATTGTAAGTTATAATATTAATTATGAATGTTATTAAAAATGTGTTTTGAGAAGCCAAGTGATTTGAGATAAATGGAGGGAATTTTTATGAAGTATTTGTTGTAAATTTGGCTTATTACATGAACACCCATGTAAGACCCCAACTTTTTGAATAAAGATGAATTTTCTATAAATATCATTTTGAATATTATGGAGTGAATTTGATATAATATTATAGTTGTGGGTAATATTTATAAATTTTGCAAAGTACGCAAGTTGTTATATAATATTCGATTGGTGGGGAATATTCGTTTTAACGGGGGAATATTAAATACGACGACACAATCATTAGTGGACCCCACAAAGGAATTATTATCGATTGAGAAAGCGACAAAATAAAATAATGACAAAAGTTTTACAGATTAATGGTTAGAATACCTAGTGGTTAAAATACAGTAATATGCGTTGTTGCACAGTAACACACGGTAATGTACAGTATTTTTGAATTATTGATTCTTACGTAAGAAGGCACTACTCAATAATTATTCTGATGAATTCTTGTTCAATATTTTATTTAATTGATTCAATAATTGCTGCGTTGATATTTTATATTATTGTTATTTCAATAATTGTCACTACACAGTATTTCTCATTATTAAATCAATAATTCATATTATTTGAATAATATTATTAGATAGCATTATTGGCAATGTCTAGAAAGTTCTGTAAAGGAGAGGTTTGGTCACCTAATTGCGCGCCAGTAAGGAGAAATCCTTATCGAAAAGCCCCCACTTTCCTGGAAACGGTCTGGTTGTCATTATTGTGATTCTGTAATATTATTTATGAATAATTATTTATTGATTTATATGATAAGAAAATATTTATTTTATGTGGACATAAATGATAGATATGAAAATATTTATTTTTTGTGGTTATAAATGAAGGAATTAATGTTGAGGTGCTTTATCAGTATTTTTGTCCGAAAAGAGGTATTAAAAATCAAATCGGTGTTCTTAAAGCTCTATTGCATGAGTTATAATTTTGATCCGACTGTTGGATCGTTGTGATTTTTGGATATGTTATACATATATAAGTTGAGTATATGTCCATAAATTTTGAACGGTTAAAAATTAGCGTATAATTTGTTGTGATTTTTAAAAGGTGTTAAAAAATCATCCGTTTGTGGATTTCGGATATTTTCTGTCTGGAATTTGAAAAAACTTAAAGCTACGAAGTTGTAGAGAATTCATTTTTGTGTGGAATGGACATAAAATTCGTATTTTTCTGATAAAAGGGTTATTTATTATGAATTACCGAAGTTTCGAAAAATAAAATATTTTTTTATTAAAAATGGGTGGGACCCACTTTTGTTTTTCAAACGTGTGGGCTGGATTCTTGTTCCAAGTTGGCTGCTCATTTGGTGGGTGGCGTAAAGATTGGAAAAAATAATAATAATATTATTATTTTATTGTTTTAGTCTCCTATGGTGTTCTAACATTTTCCTATAAATAGGCGCTTAAGTTAGAATTGAAAATCACACTAGAATCAGAGAATTCTTCTTCTATAATATTGAGCGTATTTCTTTCGAGTTTTAGAAAGCTTTGAGCATAGAAAACAGTGAAAGTTTTCTTCAAGAATATCCCCGTCATACCAGTTGGAATACTCTTCTTTTCAAGGTAAGGGGTGTTATTTTTGTTTAATATTCGCTTGAAATAATATTTTCTTCCATATTCTGTAGTATGTAAGTAATATTATTTCATTTCAGATTTCGAATTCTATACTCGTTTGTTAAAATTTTGGCTTCTATCCTCCATGAAATTAGTAGAATATCATTGATATTTGCGCTTCATCCAGTATCTTTTTATGGAAATGTTATTCTGAGCATTCTTGATAAGTTTTAACTTTTTCATGCCAGAGTACTATTCACGGGGTTATTATTCTCGAAGTACTATTCACAGGTTACTATTTACTCGAGTACTATTCACCTAGAGTACTATTCATGATAAAAAATGATTTATTTTCGGTCTAAATTATTTTTGGTACAATATTATTCTTGAATTTTACTCCACAAAGCACTATCATGTTGACAATTTGGACGTTATTGATTTCTGGATAAATTAGATTATAAATCTTTAAAAAATTAATTTTGAACTTGTTTTATTGAATTCTTATATCATTGTCATCATCCTCATGTTTTATATTACATTTGAAAGTCATCCGTGGCTGTAGTGTCGTAGATGGACTTGGTATGATTATGACCAGGGATTATTCGGTATAATCATGACCGTAATGTTACAAATGATGTGGTAAAAGCCTTCATTGGCCGGTAGTGCATTGATGGATAGTTGTTGGCATGATCATGACCATTGATGAATACACGAATATCCTTGGCCGTAGTGCATGGATAATTTGTGGTCGTGATACTAAAGAATATCCTTGGACGTAGTGCAGGGATGATTCAATGATGTGAATTAATTATTAAGCTGAGTCTCAACGATAAAAGTGATGAAAAACCTTTTAAATCATAGAAGATAGTACATTTTATTCTCTACTTGACTATTTTAATGGATTGCTTGTTCCGCTGCAGTTAAACTTTATTGTTGTTATATTTTATCAATTTAAAACTGTTGAAGGCTAACGATAAATTATTCTGCATTATCTTAGTCATAATATTTCTTACTGGGCTAGTTGAGCTCACCCTTTTGCTTTCATTGTCCTCTTTAGGAAATGAGAACGTAGTTGGGACTAGTCGGGGAATGGAGTGACGGTCCAGATGATAGCATTAGTAGTCCTCATTATTCTATGAAATAGTGTGATAATAAATGTATTGAGGACTCTATTTGAGAGTGGATATTGTCTAGAAGGCAATATTCTTGTTTAAACTCTCAATTATGTTTTGTCGTATTTTACACGATTGTTGTATTATTAAGTTGTATTTGAATTTTATACCATGTAGTTGGCGACTCAAGATGGGTGATGTATACCTATTTCGGGGGCGTCACAACCCACTTACCCATTTTTCAAAATTGTTGGTAGAAAGTTATCTCAGTTTTGATATATATATATATAAGTATTATATATATAATATTAGTAAGGGGGGAATTTTGTCACATGAGGGTACTATTATTGTTATTACATATATATATATATATACTTATATATATATATATAATACTTATATATATATATATTATAATAAGTTTTGTTTTTATGTAAAATAGAATATATTATATTTTATTGTTTGCATAGTACTGCATAGTGTTGCATAGTACTACATAGTGCTGTACAGTGCTGCATAATAAAAATTAAAGTTTTTAGTTTCAGCCAAATTTTTTGACCGCGAACTTCTACTGTCCAGTTCGTGATTTTTCTTTTACTGTGAATCCAAATAGTATCCTGCCATTCTCCTATAAATTGGATGCTTAGTTTAGAATTGAAAATCACACCAAAATCAGAGAATTCTTCTTCTATAATATTGAGCGTATTTCTTTAGAGTTTAAGGAAGCTTTGAGTGTAGAAAATAGTATAAGTTTTCTTCAAGAATATCTCCACTATACCAGTCGAAATTGCTCTCTTTTTAAGGTAAGGGGTATTATTTATTTCATATTCGCTTACGATATTATTTTTCGTATTCGTAAGGAATTTTATTTTCGTAAAATATTCGTAAGGAATATTATTTTCGTTCAATATTCGTAAGGAATATTATCTTCGTTCAATATTCATTGGAATATTATTTTCATTCAACAATTGTAAGGGATATTTTTTTTTTCCAATACTCGTAAGAAATAATATTTTCTTCCATACTCTGTAGTATGTAAGTAATATTATTTCGTTTTAGATTCTAAATTTTACACTCATTTTGTTAAGTATTGCTTCTATACTCCTTGAAATTAGTAGAATATCCTTGAAATTTGTGTTTCATCTAGTATCGTTTCACAAGGATATTTTTCTGAAGATTCTTGTTAAATTTTAAGCTTTTCATGCCGGAGTACTATTCATGGGTACTATTCATATATACAACACTATTCATACGTACGGTACTATTCATACGTACGACACTATTCACAAAGTACTATTTAATGGGTACAATTCACAAAGGACTATTCACGGGGTACTATTTACTCGGGAACTATTCACCCGGGGTACTATTCATGACAAAAATTAATTTCTTTTCTGTCTAAATTATTTTTGATACATAAATATTATTCTTGAATTTTACTCCACAAAGCAGTTATCATGTTGACAATCTGGACATTTTTAAACTCTGGATAAATTTAAAGTCTTTAATATCTATCCTTGATTTCGTTTGATTGATGCTTATATCATCGTCATCATCATCATGCTTATATTGTGATAAAAGTTGTTTTTGGCCCGTAGTGCATAGATAGACTGTTGATTGGTATATTATGACTATGTATCTATATAATCGTGACTTGTAATGTTACAAATGATGTGGTAAAAGTCATCATTGGCCCGTAGTGCATTGATGGGTAGTTGTTGGTATGATTGAAAGTAGTATGCACACAAGCCAATCATGTTTGATGATAAAGCATATACTTTGTAACAATCTTATTCATTTATTAATAAAAAGTATTAATTTATTAAAGGCTTTTAATTATCTACATGATGCTATTTTATAATATGTGATACATCCATAGTTTTAAGCAATGCTTTTAGAATAATGATGATGATCATTCTAATGAGATCTAAATTCTTAGAAAGCTTAAAACTATAATAGTTCCCAATCATTGGATTACTAAATTGGGGATTAGTGAATCCGGATAGATTGGTACATACGTTGCTTGCTCATTGGATGAGGATGATTGATCTCATAATCATTTGTTTGGAGACACTAAAGCAAGTATATAGGTGCTTATTAGAGAATAAGTTCACTGAACGTGGCTCGCTAAGAAATACCTAATGGAGTTTTACTTGCATGTCAATATGAATTCCTATAGTGATAGTAGTACAAGTGATCCTTGGACTTGAGATCATCATAGTATCTTGTGTATGATGAGTTATACTTTGACTTATTCCTTAAGACCCTTAGGGTATATCAAAAGGTATGCTTGGGTATAATAAGTTGTACATGGAGATAATGTATGATCAATAAAGAATCTACCACTTCTAGTAAAAGAAGAGAAATGTCCTATGTGATTCGATAAATGACAACCCAGTAGTCCTTGGCCAAGGCAGAATGAAATTAAAAAGGAGTTTCTACTTTGCATTATTTGGAGTTGTGCATTTAAGAGTCGAAATACATATAATTAAATAAAATAAGACTTTGAGCAAGTAATTCCATTTCTTATATTTAATTGGGACATTGTATGGTGGAAGGATTGAATTATTCTGGTAACTATTTACTCAAAGGTTCTTTTATGATTAATGTTGAAATCTATATTATCCGGAAAGTCGTTGATCGCTAGAGGAGGCTTATCTCTATTGTAGAATAAATATTATTTATTTAAATAAATTAATAGTTTAATTTATTTATTTAAATAAGATTAGAATTATTCTAATTGATTTATTCACAACAGGTTTAATATGGAGAACCTAAAGGGTCACACCATAAAAGGAAGAATAATTATTTAAGAAGCTAATGAAATAATCGTAATAATATGTTAAGTGTATTTAATTTAATCTATGGTGATAGAATAAATTAAATAGCTTAATATGTATTATTTAATATTTTAGAAATATTAAATATATAAATTAATAAGAGGAGCTATTAATATTATTACAATTATTATTATTTTAATTTCTAAAGAATTGAAAATTAATTTAATATTAGCACTCTTATTTATTCCTAATAAGATTAGGAGGCTACTTAATTAAAAGATTTTAATTAATTAAAATAAAACTCAATTTATTAATTGTTAAGGAGGGTTGCCCACATCTAGGAGTCTTATTATGGGTGGAGTGGTTGTTGACGTTTTCATAGAATACGTAATTCCAATAGTTTGGAGAGTACACCCTTTTGTATGAGAGATAAAAAAACGAGGATTTTGTCAAATACCCATCTTCTTGAATCCTTCTTATTCTTTGGTGGATCACCTCTAGAGGCCAAACACTTGGGTGGCTAACGTTGATCAAAGTAAGGAACCAAACCCGGTGTATTCAAGTTGAACGCGAAAAGGATTGGAGGTGAACTTGTACCTGAGGAAGCTCAAATCTTCAAGGGTATGATTCTTGTTTTTTTTTCGTTTAATTAATAATTGTGCATAAAGAGTGATCCGGATATATGGTTTGTAAAATTTTAAAACTCTGATTTTCCACATTTCCGCTTATTTTATGCAATTTGATTGTGTTCATGAATATTACAAACCCAACAGTGGCATCAGAGCCAAACCTTTATGCTAATTATTAATTGTTCAAATTTGCTATGTATGTTGATATGTGTTTAGAACAATTTAATTGAGCATGATTTATTGTATAAAATTTAAAATTTTAAAAAAAAGCTGATTTTTTATTTTTTTTTCTTCCGAAAACTGTTTTGTTATTTCGTGATTTACGTGGTTGTCATACATTTTGGCGGAATCACGAAAAGTTCTGAACTTGGATTCACGTGGTTTATTAAGTATCACCCTTGTGATATATATATAACGAAATATTATATATATATATATATATATATATATATATATATATATATATATTAAAAGGTTAACATGTTGCTTTTTAAAAGGTCTCACGATGTATGATTTCCCTTAATCATGTTAACATGTTTTTCCAAGTGGTAATTACTTAATAGCTTTTGTAATATTATAATATATATTATATATATTATCGTAATATATATATTATGTATATATAATATATATTCTTAATTATTTTATAATTAAAATAATTTTTTTTATTTTGATCTTAAAATAAAAAGGTTTATTTTAATTTTAAAATTAGAATATTATGCTAACTAATTAGTGTTGGAATTGGATTCCATGATAACTAATTAGAGTTGAAATTAGATTCTATATTTCTTAAAATAAAAGAGTTTATTTGTGAATAGAAAAGTGAATCCATGTTTCCTTAAATAAAGAGTTTATTTAGATATGAAATAAGATTTCATATTATTCAAAATAAAAGAGTTTATTTGTGAATAGGAAAAGAATATGTGTTTCCTTTAATAAAGGAGTTTTTTTACTTGGAATTAGATTCCATAATTAATTAAAATAAATGACTTTATTTTGATTAAAGATTTTGATTAAAATAAAATAATTTATTTTATTCAAAATAAGATAAATTAAAATAAAAGAAGTCTATTTTGATTTAAATTTGGATTAAAATAAAGGAGTTTATTTTAATTCAAAATTAGATTTTATATTAACTAATTTTGCCCATTAAATGATATCAATATATATATTAAATGTTAATTATTCATGAGATGAATGTTATTTATTGATACATATGGTGATGTATATATGATAATAAATGGGATTGATTATGAACTATTGATTAAATGTGATTGGATTTTATTTTAGTTGGATGCATGAATGTATGGGTTTTATTAAATGGAATTCTGCGTACCTCGTCTTCTCTAATTTTTTTCTTTATGTAAATTATATCTCCCTTTTATATACTTCCCCTTGATTGCTGATCAAGGTTTCTATTTATTTTAAATAGTTTAGTAATAGGAATAGTTAGAATTATTTTGAAGAATTGGAGATCAAGGAACAAGGAGCGTGTGAAGACCCGTTTGTAATGGAGCCCGAGTTTAAATGTAATAGTTATGTTTAAATATTAATTCTTGCACCCCAGGGGTTTGACCTTTTGGTTCACTTGGTGGCTCTAGTGAACCAAACTAGAATAAAAGTCCATAATCAATCCGGGTATAATATAGTATTCTATATGTGCATGCTTATACTATATATATTATATATTATGCAAACATGCTTTGCATGTTAATTAATATAATATATATTTTATATATATATGTAAATGCGCTTAAACAATTTGAGACAAATTAATAACAAACCCCTCAAATATTTTATATTAAGTCCTAAGCGTTCAAAGATATTTGGATTATCGAACGTCGTCTTCTAGCATGATAAAATTAATAGAGTATTAAATATTTAATATGAGTTTGTTGTGTCACCACAAGGCAAGTATTAAGTATTTAAGATGTTAATTTATCACATTTGATGCTTATAAAGAAAATTGAACAATATTATTTTGTTGTGTCACCACAAGAACAATATTTTTCTTTTTTGAAAATATAGAGTGCTAGGTTGGACTTAACTTGAATCATTTTAGTTCGGATGTGCACACACTTGACCATTATTGTGACGCCCCCAAAATAGGTATACATCACCTATTCTGAGTTGTCAATACATGGTACAGAAACAACTACAACTTTATTATTACAACAGTAAAACTGTGGGTTTGAATACAAATATTATCTTCTAGACAATATCTATACTCAAATAAATCCTCATCACATTTATTGATACATTATTTTACAAAAATGGTGAGGACTACTAAACAATCCTTTCTAAAACCTTCATTCCATACCCAGACTTCGTGCACTCGCTATATTCTCGCCTCCACGAGAAAAATGGAACAAAAAGAAAAAGGGTGAGCTCAACTAGCTCAATAAAGAATATTATGACTAAGATAATATACAACAAATTATCGTTAGTCTTCACGAGGAAAAATATAATAGAATCTGATAGACAACAAATTTTAAATCAATATTAGCGGTGAAATAATAATTCATTAGAAGAGTTAAGTAGAGAATGCAAACTACTATCTTCTATGTATGAATTTAAAAGTTCATCGTCTATCTTTTATCCTGTAACATCAATCAATATACATACGGAATCAAATATTCATCTTTGCACTCTGAGCCAAAGATATTCATCATTGGTCATGTTCATTTAAACACTGTTCATCTTTGCACTACGGGCCAAAGATATTAATCGATCGGTCATGTTCATCTCAACACTGTTCATCATCTTTGCACTCTGTGCCAAAGATATTCTTGAGAAATCATTCATCTTTGCACTACGGGCCAAAGATATTCTTAAGAAATCATTCATCTTTGCACTCTGGGCCAAAGATATTTCATAATATCATCATTTAAGGCGAGGATGATGAAAAAAATTTTTTTTAAAGAAATGAATCCGGTGAAACAAAATGACAAGGATTAAGGATTAAGGATTCAGTACTTGGTTTTATCCACGTCCAAAAATACCTCAAAAATAATCATAGTGGTGTAAAATTCAAGAATGATCAAAACATGGATACAATCGAGTTAGTATCCGAGATAGATATTTTGACGAAAAGAAGAAATTTTATTTTTGATTGAATATAGTACCAGATATCGTGAATAGTCAGATATCGTGAATAGGTCAGATATCGTGAATAGTAACTTCGACACCAAAAGATAGAAATTCCACAAAAAACATCTTCACGCTTATGAATAGTACTCGTGAATAGTAACTCGTGAATAGTAACTCATGAATAGTAACTTCGTGAATAGTAACTCATGAATAGTAACCCATGAATAGTAACCCAGACATGAAAAAGTTCTAAATTTGATAAAAACTTGAGATCAACATTTCAATAATATGATATTGAAGAAATAATATCATTACGAAAAAATAATATCCTTACCTCGAAAGATCGATTACTTCTAAATGAAAAACAGGATATAGGCTATGACTTGGACTTGCCTTCAGTATAGCAATACTCAAAGTATACTCAAAATACTCACAAGAATACGCTCGATAATATAGAGAGAAAACTTGAGTTTACGGTGTGATTTTCAATTCTAACCTAAGCACCTATTTATAGGAAAATGCTTAGAACACCAAAGCGAAAATTTAATAAAATATTAATATATAATTATTAAATTCTACGCACCCAAAATCGATTCAAACCATCACCACCAAGAGTGACTCACCTTGCCTAACTCAAAAAAAATGTTTTTCTTATTAAAATATTTAAAACTTCAAAAATTAATTATTTAGGAGCTTGAACTTTAATAATTCACAATAAATAGCCCTTTCATCGGAAAATTGAATCAAGCGACTTTTTATAGGAAATTCAATTCTCTACAACTTTGCGGAAGAAAGTGTTTCCAAATTCCAAATAGAAATTGGCCAAGAAATCCACAAGCGGTCGATTTTACAAATTTATAATCAAATTTGGTCGATAAATGGGGTCCACAGACATGTTTAACATGTTTTAAACATTTATTGCAACAAAATACTCTTCCTCCTTGTATACTCATATATCCCACATTCGTTGTAAAAATATCACCAGATTAATATATTATTAAAATAATATATTTAAATGAATTATTTTATCGAAAAAGATAAAATATTAATTTTCAACAATTGTCATTTTAAAAATTTTCTCCATCTATATCCACATAAAATCAATATTTTCCTCATCATATAAATCAATAATTAATTATTCACAAATAATATTACGAGAATCACAATATTGACAAACCGGGTTCCCAAGAAAGAGGGCTTTCAATAAGAATTTCTTCTTCTTGGTAGCGTAATTAGGTGACCAAACCTCTCCTTAGACAGAAATTTCTAGACATTGCCAATAATGTTATCTAATAATATTATTAGGATAATATGAATTATTAGCCGATAATGAAAAATCTTGTGTAATGTGATTATTGAAACAACAAAGAATATAAAATATCAATATGACAATTATTAACTCGATAAAAATCTTTGATAAAGTAATTCTTCGTAACCATTATTGAGTAGTGCCTTCACGTAAGAATCAATAATTGGTGCAATCTGGTGTAACCGCTTTCAACAAGCAGCGTATTAGTGTGTTTTAACCATCGGGTATTCAGCAAGATAATACTTGGCAACAACTACGCAGTTATTTAAAAACAACTTATATTTGTCGTTTTCTTCATCCAATCGCTTTTCGTTATGGGGCCCACACATGGTCGCTAGCTTGCAGTAAATACGAATATTCCCCGACGATCACGAATATTCCACGACCAAACGAATATTCCCGACGATAATGAATATTTTATAACCACTTGCTTATTTTGAAATATTTGCGTATTTAACCCTTAACTATCCACATTAATCAAATCAACCCTTACTATTTTAAAATAATAAATAAAGGAAATTCCTTTTTATTTATAAATTTCGGGGTCTTACAACCTCCTCTCCTTATGAAATTTCGTCCTCGAAATTGGCGTCACGATACAGTGTTTGAAAAGGTGAGGATACCTCGCTTTCATTTCCGTTTCCAATTCCCGGTCATTTCCTCTATAGCATGATTCCTCCACAAAACTTTAACTTGTGGTATGACCTTTCTTGGCGTGGGACATGCTCCTTCCTATCCAAGATCTTGTGGTACCTCCTCATACGTTAAGTCTTGGCTATCTCGTCCGGTTCTAACTCATATAACGTGGTTGGGCCTTTCACATATTTCTGAAATACAGAGATATATGAAACACATTATGAATCTGAGACATACTCGGAGGTAATGCAATTCTATAGGCTACATTTCCTACTCGGTCAAGAATTTGAAATGGACCAATAAATCGTGGATTGAGCTTTCCTCTCTTCCCAAATCTTGTAACTCCCTTCCATGGAAGCAACTCGCAACAATACATGATCCCTACATTAAATTCCACGTCCCTTTCGATGAAGATCCGCATAACTCTTTTGTCGATCTTGTGCCGTTGTATACGTTGTCGAATCATTTGGATCTTTTCGGTGAGTCATACGTACTAACTTCGGGTCCCAACAATGTTGCTTCACCCACCTCATCCCAACATATTGGAGAATGACATTTTCGTCCATATAATGCTTGAATGGAGCCACACCTATACTTGCACGATAAGCTTTGTTGTTGTAGGAGAATTCCACCAATGGTAAATACTTATCCCAACTACCCTTGAAGTCACAGGACACGAGTCTTAATAGATCTTCAAGAGTTTGAATAATCCTCTCTCGATTGTCCGTCCGTTTGGGGATGGTATATGCGAACTAAATCGCAAATCCGTGCCCATAGCTTTTTGCAAGTTAACCCAAAATCTTGAAGTGAATCTTGGGTCACGATCCGAAACTATGGATACAGGCATGCCATGCAACCTCACAATCTCATTCACGTACATACTAACAAGACGTTCAAGGGAATAATTCTCCCGTATCGGCAAGAAATGAGTAGACTTGGTTAATCTATCAACAATAACCCAAATAGCGTTGATGCCTTGAGAAACCGTATGAAGACCCGTAACGAAATCCATAGTAATGTGTTCCCACTTCCATTCTGGAATCTCAAGTGGTTGCAATGGACCCTTAGGTACAAGATGCTCCGCCTTTACACGTTGGCAAGTTAAACACATCGAGATAAACTTTTCAATCTCTCTCTTCATATTGTTCCACCAAAATGTATGTCGAAGATCACGATACATTTTAGTACTTCGAGGATGGATTGCAAATGGCGATTTGTGCCTCCATCATAATCTTGTACTTCAAATCAGAGTCGTTAGGAACACAAAGTCTAGAGTGAACTCAAGTATTCCTTCTTCATCAATTCTCGCTTAGGAATAGCTCCTTCTTGTACTTTCTTCTTCATACGCATCGGCTCGGGTGGGTGGCTTGAGCAACCTTAACTTTTTCTATTAAAGTTGGCTCTATGCATATACTTGACATCATCGCACTTTTCGTTCCGATATGATCTTCTACTCAATGCGTCACTACCACGTTCACTTTACCGGGATGGTATTGAAATAGTGTGGTCGTAGTCTTTCAATAGCTCGAGCCAGCGTCATTAGCATGTTGAGTTCTTTTTGAGTGAAGAAATATTTAAGGCTTTTATGGTGCGAATATATCTCCACTTTCTCCCCATATAGATAGTGCCTCCATATTTTTAGCTGGCAGCATTATGCACGCTAACTCTAGATCATGAGTAGGATAATTCCTCTCATACTCTTTAAGTTGTCATGAGGCATAGGCTATGACTTTCCCACGTTGCATGAGAACACATCCTAACCCTTTGCACGAAGCATCATTTGTAGATAACAAATCCATCCGAACCGGATGGTATTGTTAGAACAGTCTTAGAAATAAGTCTCCTCTTAAGCTCTTGGAAACTTTTCTCGCATTCTTCGCTCCAAGCGAATTTTGTATCCTTCCGAGTTAAGTGAGTTAATGGAGTAGCGATTCGAGAAAACCCTTCCACGAATCTCAGATAATAACCATTAAGCCCAAAAGCTACATACTTGATCACCGAGACTTGGTTTGCTCTAACTTTGTATTGCTTCAATCTTGGTGGGATCAGCAGATACTCCATGTTTCGACACCACGTGCCCAAGGAATGCTACTTCCTCAAGCGAACTCGCATTTCTTCAATTTGGCATATAGTTGGTTTTCACGAAGCCTTTGGAGTACCGACTTCAAATGGTGCTCATGATCTTCACGGCTTTTGGAATATATGAGGATGTCATCAATAAAGACAACAACGAATTGATCCAAATATTCCTTGAATACTCGGTTCATCATATCCATGAAAGCCGCAGGAGCATTAGTTAGTCGAAAAGACATGACTAAGAATTCATAATGCCCATACTGAAGTTACGAAGGCGGTCTTTGGAATATCCTCGATTCTAATCTTTAGGTGATGATATCCGAAGCGAAGATCGATTTTTGAAAAGAATTGTGCCTACAATTGGTCAAACAAGTCATCAATACGAGGTAGAGGATACCTATTCTTGATGGTGCCATGGTTCAATTCGATAGTCAATACAAAGTCGCATACTCCCGTCTTTCTTCTTTACAAATAAAAAAGGAGCACCCCAAGGAGATGTCTTAGGGCGAATGAAACCGATGTTCAACAATTCCTATAGTTGGACCTTTAACTCTGAAGTTCAATAGGAGCCATTCGATATGGGGTTTTAGAAATGGGCTTTGTACCAGTTCAAGATCAATAAAGAATTCAACTTCACGTTACGGGGGTAGGCAGGGAAGTTCTTTGAAATCGTCGGAAAGTCAATAACAACGGGAATATTATTCAAATTTGGCGTGTCTTTATTCAAATCCATAACATGGGCTAAGAAAGCTTGACATCCATTTTTTAATAAGCGAATAGCTTTATGATTAGATATGGCGGTGATCGATTTTAATGGTTTAGTTGCTTGAATTCGCATAAACAGGTTGGTTAGGAATATGAAAACTAACAACCTTACGAAAACAATCAATTTTGGCATGATGAGTAGTTAACCAATCAATCCCTAAAATCACATCAAAAGCAAGTATCTTTAAAGAGATAAGGTCAACGGGTAAGGTAATGGTGCCAACTTGAATCAAACAAGATTTATAAGCGAGTGGATGTGATGAAAGTTTCTCTAACGGAGTTTCCACAGATAGGTCAAAGTCTAATTTCTCCGAGTCAAGTTTAAGCGTTGAGCACAAGCGGAGAGATAAATGAATGGGTAGCACCAGGTATCAAGTAAGGTATAAACTTCGCAAGAATTTATAAATAGCTTACCCGTGATCACCTCGTTTGGGTTCCTCGCATTATGACCGATACAACAAACGCTTCTTCCGGAATCGTTGACTTTGACTTTTACGGGACGATCTTTTGAGTCACCGCCCTCCCATTGAACTAGGTTTCGCTCTTGAACAATCTCGGCGATATGTCCTTCCTTTCCACAATTATAGCATACCTTGAAGCTGTTGTGGGCGGTTTGGTGATATGTCCTCTTTTTCGCATTTGTAGCATATAACCGGTGGTCGTTCTCTCTCCTTAGAACCGATTCTTTTAAGACCGCATCATCTTTACATAAGTGGTTGTTAAATCTCCTCTTTTAAAATCTCTCCTCGACTCGCTTCTTCTATTTTCATGGCCATGATTACCACCAGAGTGGTTACCATTTCTGTCCGTCTGTTTCTTTCTCATGAGTTATCATTATTCATTGACCGCTATCTACGATACGATCCTGGTTGTGGTCCCTCGGTTAGTAGTACTCGTTATCTCGGCTCTAATAATTGAGCCACATTTACAACATCTCGAATAAAGAGAAAATTTATGAGAAATGAGATCTTGGCGTATCTTAGGGTTTCAAACCTCTAAGAAACATCCGCGTCATCGTTCCTCATTCTCCACCAAATGAGGTGCAAACACGGATAACTCGCAAACTTTGCCTCGTCTTTGAGACACCGTCGTGTTGTTTTGTTCCAATCGATGAACTCCACTTCCTTCGTATGACGAACACTTTCGGAAAGTATTTGTCATTAAATAGCTTCTCAAACGTCTCCCAAGACATCTTTGAGTCTGGTTTGGATGGGTACGTTTCATAGACTCCACCGATGAGTCCGCCTCGCCACGGAACATAAAGGTGGCGAATGGAACCTTCGTTCCTCCGTGCATCCCAAGACATCGAATATCTTGGTAATTTGTTTGACCCATGTTTCCGCCATGATCGGATCGCTTTCCCTTAAATTTGGTGGTCCTGACTCTTTGAAGCTGCTTGTGTTGTGACAACCCGTGAATTGCTATCATTTCCTCCTGTATTTTGAACACGAGTTTCCTCGTATGCGATTTTTGCATGAAGCGCAAAAACTTCTAAACATCCCCTCGTTCATCATCTCGCTCAATGGTGTTGTTCACGGGAGGAACATTGCCCGACTGTTACGCGTTCTCCTCGTTGGTGAGTACAGACATCTCCACGATCTCATTTCCATTGTTAATATTCTCGATCGACATTCTCAAATACGATCATAAAACAAGGGTTAATTAAGAAATCAATATATCACATAATATCCCTATATCTTGACCAACTAACAAATAAGCTTAGGTAGGACACACTAGCGAAGGATTTACTCGTCTCTCCCCTCCTAGTTCTATTCCCGATCTCCTTGGAGATCATATCCCTAAGCTACGATACCAAGCTGTGACGCCCCCAAAATAGGTATACATCACCTATTACGAGTTGTCAATACATAGTACGTAAACAACTACAACTTTATTATTACAATGTAAAAGCTGTGGGTTTGAATACAAATATTATCTTCAGACAATATCTATACTCAAATAAATCCTCATCACATTTATTGATACATTATTTTACAAAAATGGTGAGGACTACTAAACAATCCTTTCTAAAACCTTCATTCCATACCCAGACTCGTACTCGCTATATTCTCGCCTCACGAGAAAAATGGAACAAAAAGAAAAAGGGTGAGCTCAACTAGCTCGATAAAGAATATTATGACTAAGATAATATACAACAAATTATCGTTAGTCTTCAACGAGGAAAAATATAATAGAATCTGATAGACAACAAATTTTAAATCAATATTCGCAATGAAATAATAATTCATTAGAAGAGTTAAGTAGAGAATGCAAACTACTATCTTCTATGTATGAATTTAAAAGTTCATCGTCTATCTTTTATCCCTGTAACATCAATCAATATACATACGGAATCAAATATTCATCTTTGCACTCTGAGCCAAAGATATTCATCGATTAGTCATATTCATTTAAAACACATTTCATCTTTGCACTTCTGGGCCAAAGATATTAATCGATCGGTCGTGTTCATCTCAACACTGTTCATCTTTTGCACTACAGCCAAAGATATTCTTCAGAAATCATTCATCTTTTGCACTCTACAAAGCCAAAGATATTCTTAAGAAATCATTCATCTTTGCACTACTGGCCAAAGATATTCCATAATATCATCATTTAAGGCGAGGATGATGAAAATATTTTTTTAAAGCGAATCCGAGTGAAACAAAATGACAAGGATTAAGGATTAAGGATTCGTACTTGGTTTTATCCACGTCCAAAAATACCTCAAAAATAATCATAGTGGTGTAAAATTCAAGAATGATCAAAACATGGATACAATCGAGTTAGTATCCGGAATAGATGTTTTAGACGAAAAGAAGAAATTTTATTTTTAATTGAATAGTACCAGTATACGTGAATAGTCCGAGTATCGTGAATAGTGCTATATATCGTGAATAGTAACTTCGACACCAAAAGATAGAAATTCCACAAAAACATCTTCACGCTTCATGAATAGTACTCGTGAATAGTAACTTCGTGAATAGTAACTCATGAATAGTAACTCGTGAATAGTAACTCATGAATAGTAACCCATGAATAGTAACCTGAGCATGAAAAAGTTCCAAATTTGATAAAACTTCGGATCAACATTTCGATAATATGATATTGAAGAAATAATATCATTCTGAAAAAAATAATATCCTTACCTCGAAAGATCGGTACTTCAAATTTGAAACAGGATATAGGCTATGACTTGGACTTGCATAGTATAGCAATACTCAAAGTATACTCAAAATACTCACAAGAATAAATTCGATAATATAGAGAGAAAACTTTGATTTTAGTGTGATTTTCAATTCTAACCTAAGCACCTATTTATAGGAAAATGCTTAGAACACCAAAGCGAGAAAATTTAATAAAATATTAATATATAATTATTAAATTCCTACGCACCCAAAATCTGATTCAAACCATCAACCACCAAGAGTGACTCACCTTGCCTAACTCAAAAAAAACGTTTTTCTTATTAAAAATATTTAAAACTTCAAAATTAATTATTTAGGAGCTTGAACTTTAATAATTCACAATAAATAGCCCTTTCATCAGAAAATTGAATCTCTCGAATTTTTATAGGAAATTCAATTCTCTACAACTTTGCGGAAGAAAGTTTTTCCAAATTCCAAATAGAAATTGAAAGAAATCCACAAGCGGTCGATTTTACGTGCTATAATCAAATTCGATTCAATAAATGGGGTCCAGAGACATGTTTAACATGTTTTAAACATTTATTGCAACAAAAACACTCTTCCTCCTCGTATACTCATATATCTCACATTCGTTGTAAAAATATCACAGTTAATATATTATTAAAATAATATATTTAAATGAATTATTTTATCGAGAAAAAGATAAAATATTAATTTTCAACAATTGTCATTTTAAAAATTTTCTCCATCTATATCCACATAAAATCAATATTTTCCTCATCATATAAATCAATAATTAATTATTCACAAATAATATTACGAGAATCACAATATTGACAAACGAGGCGGTTCAGAGGAAAGGGGCTTTTAATAAGAATTTCTTCTTCTTGGCATGATTAGGTGACCAAACATCTCCTTAGGCGAGAACTTTCTAGACATTGCCAATAATGTTATCTAATAATATTATTAGGATAATATGAATTATTGCTTCGATAATGAAAAATTGTGTAATGACAATTATTGAAACAATAGCAATATAAAATATCAATGACAATTATTAACTCAATAAAATTTGAGCAGTAATTATCTGTAACCATTATTGAGAGTAGTGCCTTCTTACGTAAGAATCAATAATTGGTGCAATACCGTAGCAACCTTTCAACAACGCGTATTAGTGTGTTTTAACCATAGAATTATTCAACAAGATAACGGCAACAACTACGTAGTTATTTAAAAACAACTTATATTTGTCGTTTTCTTCATCCAATCGCTTTTAGTTATGGGGCCCACATACACATTTTTGACTGGTCGCATTGAATATTCCCGACAAGATCTACGAATATTCCACAACCAAACGAATATTCCCAAGCGATAATGAATATTTTATAACCACTTGCTTATTTTGAAATATTTGCGTATTTAACCCTTAACTATCCACATTAATCAAATCAACCCTTACTATTTCAAAATAATAAATAAAGGAAATTCCTTTTTATTTAAAAATTTCGGGGTCTTACAATTATGATCTAAGAGGCAAAATACAAGGAGTTGCATAATTGATGTAATTGACAAGAGTTGTCTACCTATTTATTTATATATAGTTTGTTGTGTCACCACAAGGCTATATACATTTGAAATGGGATCCTTATTCTCACTAGCAAATCTTTAATTAGATTTTGCTGAACTATATAAGTGAGGGTAATATAGTTTGATGAAAATAGCGGAAGATATCAATTTAAAACAAGACCTAATTTATTTTGGTAATTAATAAAAGAATGTATGCTAAAATATTGTTTATTACAAATTCATTTACAGAATTTTACAATGTCTAAATTACTATCACTACGTAGCATATTAGATGATAAATTAATTGGACCGAATTTAACAGATTGATTAAGCAATTTGAGAATAGTTCTCATGGCTGAAAAGTTATCTTATGTCCTTAATACGCCTAACCCTGCAATGGTTGCAGATAATGCCTCTGAGGAAGAGATTGCTACTTTTAGAAAGTGTCAAGATGATGCGCAGTTGGTTGATACATCATGCTCGCATCCATGAAAGTAACGAGCTTGACGTCAAGATGAAACTATGGATGCTCCTACTATATTCCCGCACATCAAGTAGTTGATGGTGAGGAAAGTGGGGACCGATAGATATCGAGATATCTAAGGAGCTCTTCCGATCTAGAATGACCGATGACACTACAGTATAGATAAAAGTCCTTAACATAATCAATTTGATTGATCAATTAGGACAACGAGTTTTGTCATGGATGGAAAGTTGAGCCAAGATTTGATCTGGCACTCACTTCCAGACTCTTTTCATAATTGTTGTGAATTTTTCATATGAACAAGCTAGATATCAGCCTCGCTGATTTGCTTAACATGTTGAAAAATGTTGAAAGTCACTTTCCAACCAAGAAAGACCATGTCTTACTGGTAGGGGCCAAAGGATCTTCTGAAAAGAAGAACGATTAAAAGAAGGTAAATAGAAAGACAAAAACAAAAGATAATAAGAACAAAACTGATATGGATAGCAAAGGAGTTTGCTTCCACTGCAATAAGCCTGGACACTGGAAAGAAACTACAAGAAGCATTTTGCAAAGACTAACTAGAAGAAGCTTAGTGAAGTTTCGGTTACAAATACAATTTTGTTCATGATTTAAAATAAATTTTTCTTTAATTCAAGGTTATACTTGGGTATTAGATACCGACTTTGGTTATCATAAATATAGATTTATGAAGGGACCAAGCAAAAGTAGAAAGCTAAACAAAGATAAGTAATCCTATATGTGGAAAATGATGCAAAGGTTGCAACATTAGCCATAGAAACTTATAGTTTAGCAATGCCTACGGGAAAATCTATTAAGTTAATAAGTGTGACACCCCCAAATCCAGGTACTTCATTCCCACAGGATTTGGTGCTCACTTATCAAAAACTATTACATCTAACTACACATAATAAAGGATAAAGACATAAGTAAAATAACTTAAACAATAATCTCTCCCATTAAAGGGTCATATCATCATCTCTAAATAAATCCCAGGTAATCCAACCTTAAAATTATTACATTAGTTGCGGAATACATCATAAAATAAAACAAGTCTTGAAACATAAAACATTTAAATAATATTCTCATAAGTCTTCATAATTTTGACATCTTCCCCTTGCCTTTGCTAGTCGACGGCTGATCAACTTTCTCCACTTTAGCTGTAGTGTTAATTGCAAGAGTGAGCAAACAAATGCTCACTGATATAGAAAGTAGCAATGATAGTAACATGAGAGTGAACAACAAAAGTTGAACAATAAGGAACTTGTTCTACAAATCAAAATAGAAAACAAGTTCGAACTTTAATTATCTGAGGGTATTAAGACCACGAACTATGTCCCCGGTACTTAGGTATTATTACCCAACCTTAACAATCATTTAGACTATACGGACCCTTCTTAACGTACTTAGGGGGATCAGCCTTTTGTACCATGTATTGTGCACAAACATCTAAACATTACACATACAAAATCCCTTATGTTAGGGTTGTTCGTCTCAGTTTAAATTTAGAATTTCCGCACTTAAGAAAGTTTAGTTTGGAACTAGCTTATTAGTGTTTCTAGAAATTTTAGAACACTACTCAATTTCCATCAATAAAGGTTTAACACAAGAATATGTAACTGTACAAGGCTATCAAAGTCAAAGATCGAATATCAACAATATACATAATCGAATAAACATGATATACATGCAAAGTGCTATGGAAGAGTTAAAATAATCTCCCTTGAATCAATGTATTAGAACAATATATGCTTTGAATAATAATTAGGAAAGTAAAACTAGCTCGATGTAACGAATTAGGTTACATAAGCTTGTACAAACATACGCAAGATAGATTAGGCTTGCTCAATTACTTGAACAACAATAATATAGGAATGGAAACTTGCATTCGATATGAAAAGAATGAAGTTCGAAGGCTTACTTAATTGTAAAGAGATATGGTTTAGAAACTTGCACAAATATAAAAGTTGAGTTAGAGAACTTGCCTTGATTGTAAGCTACACAAATGAAAATAATCTCCAATTATCCTACATATATCATTGAAATCGCAACAACAATTAATCGCATAAATATTAACTTTAGGGTTTAAACCATCATTTAAGTCACAACCCTAACTTAGCACCTAACCACGCAAGCTAACATACTTAACGCTTCTGAAATTACACATTGATCAACATAACTTAATCGTTCAACTCTATCTTTCGAAAACATCTCATTTGGTTTCATTTTATAACTCAATTAACAATCACTTCAAAATCTTTTATACTTTGTATTATAACGCATGACAATCTGCTATTGTAGTTTATATCATGCCTCAACATCAATAACAAGCTTACAATACTAATATAAGTCCATTATGCCTGACCTGCAAACAAGCAGACCTCACTTTCCTAGTTCAGGGTGTGGCGCGATTCAAGGCTTACACTAAAGCTTGGGGCCAAGCGGCAATTGCGCATTTTTTGCCTTGGCACGCACAGTAGGCTGCGTCGGTGTTAGATGACGCAGAGACGACAGTGAACAATAGCCGTTTTTAGCCCAACTAACACGAAATTCACCCATCAAATGGTGATAACAACATGTAAAATAATTATACAACTATCATAACATGATTGCTAACATATTCAACCACCTAGCACAATTTAACAACAACTAGCACTATTTTAATTTCTCAATTTTCATGTTTTCATATAAAACTCCATTTTTGATAGTCTGTCCAAAAATTATCACTGTGAACTCATTACTTGACCAAATCATTCCATTCAGATTACGTCATGTTCGTATTTCAGTGAACTACCATATACAAGCGTTAATTTACAGTTTCACATACCGTTTGCCCACTAAAATTGGTACTTTCTAAGGCCATGACATATGAACATAAACACTATTATTTTCCTTTTCTTCCTACAACCAATTTCTCACGAATTTGATAATTGATACCACATGCATACAAGATGACAACAGATTCCACAACATATACATAACGCTTGAACAACAAATCCACAAAAACTAATTTCCAGAGAATAAAAAATCACAAGTTTGAGAATTAGAATTAGTTATACCTTAATCTTTGATTATTGGCTAGCAAAAGATGTCTAAAAGGTTTAGCAATCCTTTCATTCCTCTTGAAATCTCAGAACAATCTCTCAAGCTCTCACTCTCAATCTCCTATGCAATTCTCTCTTTTCTCTCAACTCTGCTCTTACTCCTTAGCCAAAAATGAGAATAGAACAAAACTGAACGCTAGCCTTAGGTATAATATGCGTAAACATAAACTAAAACCAACTAATGTCAGGTAAAAATATAAAAAGACTCACGTCAGTTGAATAATGCCAAAAGCCATAAGGCTATATGTTTGGTTAAGCACATATTCCCAACTTGATTATTTTTATTTTATTTATATTATATAGTTTCACTTGTCACACCATTAATTTAGCTAATTTATATAACTTTAGTTTAGCTAATTCAAATAGCTTATAATAATAATAAAATTCTTATTATTATTATCCTTATAATTAATAAATTAGACACATCACTTTATTTAATTTATTTATTTCCATTAAATTAAATAATTCATTTAATTTAATTATTTTCTTAAATACTAAGCAATTGATTTAATTTAATTATTTCCTTAAATTAATCCTTCAGATAATTATCAATACTCAATTTAAATATCAATAATCAATTTAATTACTAAATTAATTCACCATAATTCATCAATTATTTATTTAACCACAATAAATAAATTATTAAAAATATTTATTTAATTCAATAAATATTTAAATTAAATTACAAATTTCTCGATCGTTACATCCTTCCCTCCTTAAAAGGATTCTGTCCCTAGAATCACAACTCGAAAAATTTATCTATTACATTCTTTCCTCCTTAACAAGATTCTGTCCCCAGAATCGCTATACAAAATCAAGCAAACAACTGAGGATAATTCTTCATCATAACGCTTTCAAGTTTCCACGTAGTTTCTTCAGCATTGTGGTTCCTCCAGATTACCTTAATAGAAGGTATCACCTTATTCCTCAATACTTGCTCTTTTTTGTAAACAATTTGAACAGGGACTTCTTCATATGATAAATCTTTCTCAAATTGTAAGGTCTCATATTCGATAACATGTTTATAGTCAGGCTTATATTGTCTCAATACCGAAACATGGAAAACATTATGAATATGCTCTAACTCTGGAGGTAAAGCTACCTCGTACGCCACTTCACCGACTCGTCGGAGCACTTCAAAAGGTCCTATTAATCTAGGGCTCAATTTCCCCTTTTTATCAAATCGAATTTTTCCCTTCCAGGGAGATACTTTCAAGAAATTATAACTACCGACATCGAATTCTCTATTTTGTCGATGCTGATCGGCATATTTCTACTGTCTATCCTGTGCAGCTGTTAATCTCGCTCGAATAACCTTGATTATTTTGATAGTCTGTTGCACCAATTCTGGACCCAATAGCTGACGTTCACCTACCTCGTCCCAACATAACGGAGTTCTGCACTTCCTGCCGTATAACGCTTCGTAAGGCGGCATGCCAATACTCGCGTGATAACTATTATTATAAGTAAATTCTACCAATGGTAGATGGTCATCCCAATTTCCTTTGAAATCCATGATACATGCTCTGAGCATATCTTCTAATGTTTGGATGGTTCTCTCACTCTGTCCGTCGGTTTGAGGATGGTACGATGTGCTCATTCTCAGCTGTATTCCCAAACATTCTTGTATCCGTTTCTAGAAATTAGATGTGAAACGTGGATCTCTATCTAATACAATGGACACAGGCACACCGTGTCTTGACACAATTTCCTTCACATACAATTTTGCTAAACGATCCAGAGTAAATCGAATCTTGATTGGAAAAAAGTGTGCTGACTTCATCAACCGATCGACAATCACCCAAATGGTATCGTAACCTTGCTGAGTCGTTGGAAGACCTACCACAAAATCCATTGTGATATGCTCCCATTTCAATTCTGGTATCTTCAACGGTTGTAACAATCCACTTGGCCTTTGATGTTCAGCTTTGACTTTCTGACACGTTAAGCATTTTGCCACACACTCAACCACATCCCTCTTCATATTCGGCCACCAAAAATGATGCTTAAGATCCTGGTACATCTTTGTACTCCTAAGGTGAATAGAATATCGTGAGTTGTGAGCTTCATTCTGAATTTCTTCTTTAACCTCTGTTACTGGCGGAACCCAAATCCTCCCTTCGAATCGAAGTAATCCTTCCGAATCAATTTTGAATTTGTTTTCCTCACCTTGAGATATCTTACATTTTATCTTTTCGCATGGTCTTCATCCGAAGTTGTACATTTCTCACCTTATCCACTTAACGTTGAACTATTTCCCATCCGGAATAACTTTTCACCGGATTCATCGGATATTTAATTTCAACTCCATCTTAGCCATTTTAGGCACTAACTTTTCTTGATCGAGTTAACATCATTAATTTCTACCGTCCCTTCCTACTTAAGGCATCAAGCAACAACATTCGCTTTTAAAGGGATGATAGAAAATCTCATAATCATAATCTTTGATCGGCTCCAACCATCTTCTTTGTCTCATGTTCAAATCTTTTTGTTTAAAGATATACTTCAGACTTTTATGGTGGGGTATATATCTCACACCTCTCCATAAAGATAATGTCTCCAAATTTTAGAGGCAAACACCACCGCCGCTAACTCCAAGTCATGAGTCGGATACCCTTTCTCGTAATCTTTCAATCGACGTGATGCATACTGTTAATAACTGCAGATTCGCATAAGCACACAACTTAGTCCTTTATGCGATGCGTCACTATATACCACAAAATTTCCTGTATCATTAGGTAACGACAACATAGGTGCAGAGCTCAGCCTCTTCTTCAATTCTCAAAAACTTTCCTCACACTTCTTTGTCCAAACAAACTTAACCGCTTTTCTAGTTAAATTCGTCAACGGAGTCGCTATCTTGGAAAAGTCTTGAATAAAATGCCTATAGTAACCCGCCAACCCTAAGAAACTCCTCACTTCTGATGGTGTCTTCAGCTGATCCCAGTTTATTACAGCTTCCACCTTTGATGGATCTACCGAAATTCCGTCCTTATCAATAACGTGCCCGTGAAACTGTACACGTTCCAACCAAAATTCACATTTTGAGAACTTAGCGTGCAACTTCTCTTTTCTCAACGTCTCCAACGTCAATCTCAAATGTTCAACATGTTCCTCTTTGGTTTTGAAATATACCAATATATCATCAATAAACACCACCACAAATTTGTCTAAGAATGGTTTAAACACCTTGAACATCAAGCCCATAAACGCTGCAGGTGTGTTAGTTAAACCAAAAGACATAACCAGAAACTCGTAATGACCATACCGAGTTCTGAACGCTGTCTTTAGCACATCCTCCGTGTGACGCCCCCAAAATAGGTATACATCACCTATTCTGAGTCGCCAAATACATGGTACAGAATACACATACAATCTTTAATATACAACAAAAGAGCTGTGAGTTTTAATACAAATATTGTCTTCTAGACAATATCCACTCTCAGAATAAGTCCTCATTACATTTATTGTCACACTATCAGAATAGTGAGGACTACTAATGCTATCCTCTGGATCGTCACTCCGTTCCCCGACTAGTCTCCGCTACGTTCTCATTTCCTGAAAAGAACAATGAAAGCAAAAGGGTGAGCTAAACTAGCCCAGTAAGAAATATTATGACTAAGATAATGCAGAATAAATTATCATTAGTCTTCAATAATGTTAAACTGATAAAATACAATAGACATCAAGTTTAACTGCAGCGGAACAAGCAATCCATTAAAAGAGTCAAGTAGAGAATAAAATCTACTATCTTTTATGATTTAAAAGGTTTTTCATCACTTTTATCGCTGGGACTCAACTTAATAAATAATCCACATCATCGAATCACCCCGCACACTTCGGCCGAGGATATTCTTTAGTATCACGACCACAATTATCCATGCACTACGGGCCAAAGACATTCGTGTATTCATCAATGGTCATGATCATGCCAACAACTGTCCATCAATGCACTACGGGCCAATGAGGACTTTTATCGCATCATTTATAACATTACGGTCATGATTATACCCGAATAATCCTCGGTCATAATCATACCAAGTCCATCTATGCACTCACTGAAGCCACAGATGACTTTCAAAAAAAAATATAAACATGAGGATGATGACAATGATATAAGAATTCAATAAAACAAGTTCACTTAATTAATTTATCCAGAACTAATAACGCCCAAATTGTCAACATGATACTTCTTTGTAGAGTAAAATTCAAGAATGCTCGGAAGAATAATTCCATGAAAAGACCTTTGGATGAAGCGCAAATATCAAGGATATTCTACTAATTTCATGGAGTATAGAAGTCAAAACTTTAACCAACCGAGTATAATAAGGAATGGAATAACAAAAGAAATCACCAAGCATACGTAGAGCAAATGCGGTAGGTTATTCCAACGAGAATAATAAAGACGGAACGGAAGTTCGGTAAGAAACGCATGCATGTGATATTCCAACAAAATAATAAAGATGGAACTAGGTCCGGCGTAAAATGCATGAGCGATGGATATTCCAATGTAATAATAAAAGATGAGAACCGTGCCTAGCGTAAAGCATGATAGGATGTTCCAGCAGAATAATAAAGGCGGAACTAGGTCCCGTGAAGCTATGTATGAGGATGTTCCAATGTAATAATAAAGAATGGAATAACAGAAGAATTTCATCATGTATGCGGTACTTCGCATAACCAGGTTATTTCAACAGAATAATAAAGAATGGAATAACAGAAGTTCTCTTCATAAAGACGAAAGAAAGAAATAATACCCCTTACCTTTGAAAGAAACTAGATATAGGAGTAGTGAGGTAGCAGGCTTCTCTTCTTCTACAGATTTTCTCTCTACAATTTCTCTCTATAATAATTTCTCTATAGCTTTACTGAATTGGTGAGAAATGAAGGAAGAATGAGCTTCTATTTATAGAACAATATAGTTTCAATAATTGGACGTTTAGGGGCTCGAAAAATTACAGTACAATACCTCCAACTTTCTCTTTATTTTTAATTTAGTCATGCAAGTATTATCAAACTTGCACCACCTCCACTTATAGTAAATAATGTGATTCAATAGTAAATCATGTGAATCAATAGTTCTAGACATGTGAAAATACGAATTACAGTATAGTACCTCCATCTATACCTCAATTTTTAACTTAGTCATGCAAGTATTATCAATCTTGCACCAACTCCCCTAATAGTAACAAGAATGTGAAACAATAGTATACACATGTGAAGAAATAGTTATAATCATGTGAAATAATAGCAATCAATTGCACATTTATTCGGTTAAATACCCAATTGGTCAATATAACCTCCAGACATCAATTAATTATCGAAATAAATGTTGATTTTCACTAACATAAATAATTCCAACACAATGAAACTATTTTTATCAAAAATATAAATTTTAAAATTTCAAAGTTTGACTTTTCCTGAAAAAGTCAACTGTTGACTTTTTGACCAAATAGTAAAATCTGGAAATTTTTTTGTTTATAGTCTATTTTTGTGACGCCCCCAAAATAGGTATACATCACCCATTTTAGGTCGTCAATAACATGATACAGAAACAACTACAAATTTATTAATACATCATAAAAACTGTGAGTTTAAATACATATATTGTCTCCTAGACAATATACATACCCAACTAAGTCCTCATTACAATTATTGATACAATACTTTACAAAAATGGTGAGGACTACTAAAACAACTTCCTAGAACCTTCATTCCGTACCCCGACTAGTACTCGCTACATTCTCGCCTCTTGAGAAGAAAAAATGGAACAAAAAGGAAAAGGGTGAGCTCAACTAGCCCAGTAAAGAATATTATGACTAAGATAATATAGAACAAATTATCGTTAGTCTTCAACAGGGAAAAATCTGATAGAATACAATAGACAACAAGTTTCAGATCAACAGCGAAAATAATAATTCATAGATGAGTTACGTAGAGAATGAAATCTACTATAATCTATGAATTTAAAAGTCCATCGTCATTACTTTATCCTTGTAATATCAATCAATGCACATCTTGAATCATATATTCATCTTTGCACTACAGGCCAAAGATATTCATCAGTCGGTCATGTTCATCTCAACACCTGTACATCTTTGCACTACGGGCTAAAGATATTCATCATAAAATCAACCACCTTTTCACTACAGGCCAAAGATATTCAGTAACATCATCATTTAGGACTGAGGATGATGAAAATAATTTTAAAGAAAACGAATCCAGTGAAACAAAAGAACAAATATTATGGATCGTACTTTTAAACAATCTGAGTTCAAGAATGCTTCATAAACAATCATGGTGAAGTAAAATTCAAGAATGATCAAAACATGGATACAATCAAAGCTAGTATCCATAATAGATATTTTGGACAAAATACAAAAATTTAATTTTTCTATGAATAGTGTCGTATTCGTGAATAGAGCTGTATACGTGAATAGTGCCATATACGTGAATAGTAACCCCGACACAAAAAGTTTCTAATTTGATTAAAAGTTCAGATCAATACTTTGGCATAATGATATTGAAAGAAATAATATCATATATGAAAAAAATAACATCCCTTACCTCGAAAGACAGTACTTCTAGTGGAAACACCGGATATAGACTATGACTTGAACTTGCACCGTATAGCAACACTCAAAGTATACTCACAAGAATACGATCAATATATCGAGAGAGAAAGAGAGAGAAGATTTCAGTTTCTGGTGTGATTTTAAATTCTAACCTAAGCACCCTATTTATAGGAAAATGCTTAGAACACCAAAGCAGAAAATTTAATATAATATTAATATAATTACAAAATATTCAAGCCCACCTCTAGATAATTGAATTCAACCATTAACATGTGCAAGTGAGGGCCACCAAAGTACAAAAAATGTTTTTCTAACAAAAAATCATTTAAACTCAAAAAATCAATTCACACCCGATATACTGAAACTTCAATAATTCACAATAAATAGATATTTTGTCAGAAAAATTTGAACCACGTGTCCTTTCCATAGGAAATTTAATTCTCTACAACTTTGTAGAAGAAAGGTTTTTCAAATTCCAAACAGAAACTGACTGAAATCCACAAACGGGTGATTTGACAAGCTATAATCAAATTTCGGTCAAGAATTGGGGTCTACCGACACACAAAACATGTGTTAATCATTTAATGCCACAAAAATAATCTTCCTCCTCATATACTTATATATCCCACATTCATTGTAAAAATATCACCATCAATATATTATTAAAATAATATATTTAAATGAATTATTTTATCAGAAAAAGATAAAATATTAATTTTTAACAATTGTCACATTAAAAAATTTCTCCATCTATATCCACATAAAAATCAATATTTTCCTCATCATATAAATCAATAATTAATTATTCACAAATAATATTACGTAATCACATTATTGACAACGAGGCGGTTCCTGGAAAGAGGGGCTTTCAATAAGGATCTCTCTTCTTGGCGCGTAATTAGATGACCAAACCTCTCCTTAGACAGAATTTTCTAGACATTTCCAATAATGTTATCTAATAATATTATTCATATAATATGAATTATTGCTCCGATAATAGAAAATATTGTGCAGTGACAATTATTAAAACAACAGTAATATAAAATATCAACGCAACAATTATTGAATCAATAAAATAAAATACTGAACAGTAATTACTGTAACAATTATTGAGTAGTGCCTTCACGTAAGAGTCAATAATTGGTGTAATCTGGTGTGCTTCTTGTGTTTTAACCATCGTATTCCAACAAGATTATCGCAATAACTACTTCTGTTATTTATAACCAACTTATTCTTGTCATTTTCTTCATCCAATCGCTTTTCGTTATGGGGCCCACCCAAAGCTGCGCCGTCGTACGAATATTCCACGACAGTAAAAATATTCCACGACCAAACGAATATTCCCCGTCAACAATGAATATTTTAAAACCACTTGCTTGTTTGAAATAATTGCGCATTTTACCCATAACTTACCACATTAATCAAATCAACCTTTACTATTTCAAGATAATAAATAGAGGAAATTTAATTTCATTAAATATTAAGTTGGGGTCTTACAACCTCCCTTCCTTATGAAATTTCGTCCTCAAAATTGACGTACGTACCTGGTGTTTTGAAAAGGCGAGGATACCTCGCTTTCATTTCCGTTTCCAACTCCCAGGTCATTTCCTCTATAGCATGGTTCCTCCACAAAACTTTAACTTGTGGTATGACCTTTGTGTGTAGGACATGCTCCTTCCTATCCAAGATCTTGACAGGTACCTCTTCGTACGTTAAGTCTTCGGCTATCTCGTCTGGTTCTAACTCAATAATGTGGTTCGGGTCTTTCACATATTTATGAAGTACATATATTTGAAACACATTATGAACACGAGACATACTCGGAGGTAACGCGAGTCTATAGGCTACATTACCTACTCGGTCAAGAATTTGAAATGGACCAATAAATCGTGGATTGAGCTTTCCTCTCTTCTCGAATCATGTAACTCCCTTCCATGGGGTAACACGCAACAATACATGATCCCCAATACTAAATTCCACGTCCTTTCGATGAAGATCCACATAACCCTTTTGTCGATCTTGTGCCGTTTGTATACGTTGTCGAATCATTTCGATCTTTTCTGTAGTCATACGTACCAACTCGGGTCCCAACAATGTTGCTTCACCCACCTCGTCGCAACATAGTGGAGAGCGACACTTTCATCCATACAATGCTTCAAATGGGGCCACACCAATGCTTGTCTGATAACTATTGTTGTAGGAGAATTCCACCAATGGTAAATACTTATCCCAACTCCCTTTGAAGTCTAGGACACAGAGTCTTAATAGATCTTCAAGAGTTTGAATAGTCCTCTCTGATTGTCCGTCCGTTTGAGGATTGTATGCCGAACTGAATCGTAAATCCGTGCCCATAGCTTTTTGCAAGCTAACCCAAAATCGTGAAGTGAATCTTGGGTCACGATCCAAAACTATGGATACTGGCAGGCCATGCAATCTCACAATCTCATTCACGTACATACTAGCAAGATGTTCAAGGGAATAAGTCTCCCGTATCGGCAAGAAATGAGCAGACTTGGTTAATCTATCAACAATAACCCAAATAGCATCGATGCCTTGAGAAACCGTAGGAAGACCTGTAACAAAATCCATGGTAATGTGTTCCCACTTCCATTTCGGAATCTCAAGTGGTTGCAATGGACCCTTAGGTACTTGATGCTCGCGCTTTACACGTTGACAAGTTAAACACGTCGAGATAAACATTGCAATCTCTCTCTTCATATTGTTCCACCAAAATGTATGTCGAAGATCACGATACATTTTGGTACTTCCAGGATGGATCACAAATGGTGTATTGTGTGCCTCCATCATAATCTTGTACTTCAAATCAGAGTCGTTATGAACATAAAGTCTGGAGTGGACTCGAAGTATTCCTTCTTCATCGATTCTTGCTTCTGGAATAGCACCTTCTTGTACTTTCTTTCTTCTTCATACGCATCGGCTCGTGTCGGGTGGCTTGAGCAACCTTAACTTTTTCTATTAAAGTTAGCTCTATGCATATACTTGACATCATCGCACTCGTTCCTGCATATGATCTTCTACTCAACGCGTCAGCTACCACGTTCGCTTTTCCATGATGGTATTGAATAGTGTGGTCGTAATCTTTCAACAACTCGAGCCAACGTCATTGTCGCATATTGAGTTCCTTTTGAGTGAAGAAATATTTGAGGCTTTTATGGTGTGAATATATCTCCACTTTCTCCCCATATAGATAGTGCCTCCAGATCTTTAGCGCGAAGACGACTGCTGCCAACTCTAGATCATGAGTAGGATAATTCCTCTCATTCTTTAAGTTGTCGCGAGGAATAGGCTATGACTTTCCCACGTTGCATGAGAACACATCCTAACCCTTTGTCTAAAGCATCGCTGTAGATAATAAATCCATCCGAACAAGATGGTATTGTTAGAACAGGTGCCAAAATAAGTCTCCTCTTAAGTTCTTGGAAACTCTTCTCGCATTCCTCGCTCCAAACGAATTTTGTATCCTTTCGAGTTAGCTAAGTTAATGGAGTAGCGATTCGAGAAAACCCTTCCACGAATCTCCGATAATAACCAGCTAGGCCCAGAAAGCTACGTACTTTGGTCACCGACTTCGGTTGCTCCCAACTTTGTATTGCTTCAATCTTCGCTGGGTCGATAGATACTCCATGTTTTGACACCACGTGCCCAAGGAATGCTACTTCCTAAAGCCAGAACTCGCATTTCTTCAACTTGGCATATAGCTTGTTTTCACGAAGCCTTTGGAGTACCAACTTCAAATGGTGCTCATGATCTTCACGGCTTTTGGAATATATGAGGATGTCATCAATAAAGACAACAATGAACCGATCCAAATAATCCTTGAATACTCGGTTCATCATATCCATGAAAGCCGCAGGAGCATTAGTCAATCCAAAAGACATGACTAAGAGTTCATAATGCCCGTACCGAGTTATAAAGGCAGTCTTTGGAATATCCTCAATTCTAATCTTCAGCTGATGATATCCAGAACGAAGATCGATCTTTGAAAAGAATTGTGCTCCATGCAACTGGTCAAACAGGTCATCAATACGAGGTAGCGGATATCTATTATTGAAGGTGACATGGTTTAATTCCCGATAGTCAATACAAAGTCGCATACTCCCGTCTTTCTTCTTTACAAATAAAATAGGAGCACCCCAAGGAGATGTACTAGGACGAATAAAACCGATGTCCAACATGTGTTAATCATTTAATGCCACAAAAATACTCTTCCTCCTCATATACTTATATATCCCACATTCATTGTAAAAATATCACCATCAATATATTATTAAAATAATATATTTAAATGAATTATTTTATCGAAAAAGATAAAATATTAATTTTAACAATTGTCATATTAAAAATTTTCTCCATCTATATCCACATAAAAATCAATATTTTCCTCATCATATAAATCAATAAAATTATTCACAAATAATATTACAGAATCACATTATTGACAACCAGGCAGTTCCCAGGAAAGAGAGGGTTTTCCAATAAGGATCTCTCCCTTCTTGGCGCATGCAATTAGATGACGAACCTCTCTTTAAGCAGAACTTTCTAGACATTGCCAATAATGTTTTCTAATAATATTATTCGAGATAATATGAATTATTGCTCTTCGATAATAGAAAATATTGCAAAGATGACAATTATTAAAACAACAAGTAATATAAAATATCAACGCAATAATTATTGAATCGATAAAATAAAATCTTGAGCGATAAGAATTATCGTAATAATTATTGAGTAGTGCCTTCTTACGTAAGAGTCAATAATTGGTGTAATATCGTATAATGCTCTTGTGTTTTAACCGGCAGGTATTCCAACAAGATAATTGTAATAACTACGCCTGCAATTATTTATAACCAACTTATTCTTGTCATTTTCTTCATCCAATCGCTTTTTTAGTTATGGGGCCTACACAAGGTCGCTACTGTCAGATTTAATATTCCCCGACAAAGAAAAATATTCCACGACCAAACGAATATTCCCCGTCAACAATGAATATTTCCAAACCACTTGCTTGTTTGAAATAATTGCGCATTTTACCCATAACTTACCACATTAATCAAATCAACCCTTACTATTTCAAGATAATAAATAGAGGAAATTTAATTTCATTAAATATTTAGTTGGGGTCTTACAATTTTACTAATTTCATCGTTCCGGACTCAAATATCACGTTCGCGTCTTCAAATTCAACTCCGAGCACAATTTCAATTTTAATAACATTCATCATTAATATTATAACTCACAATATTTATCAACCAGGTCGTTCCCAGGAAAGAGGGGGCTTTCCAATAAGGATTTCTCCCTATTGGCTCGCAATTAGGTGACCAAACCTCTCCTTGACAGAACTTCTAGACATTGTAAATATTGCAATTTAATAATATGAATAACTTTGCCGTCTCAATTATTGATTTAATAAAATAACATATTATGCAGATGATACTGTGACAATAATCGAATCAATAATATGAGAGATATGATGCAACAATTACTGTAGCAATAATTGAGTATAACCGAGTGACTTCTCACGTAAGCATCAATAATCAATACAGTGTGCTACTATTCAACCACCCGTATTATTGTACTTTTACTATCGAGTAGTTCAACAGTATTAACGGTAAAACTTTCACCGTTATTTTCATAAATATATTTTTGTCGTTTTCTCAATCCGACAATAATTCTATTGTGGGGTCCACCAATGATTGCGCCAGTTATCACGAATATTCCTCGCTAAAACGAATATTCTCCAACCAATCGAATATAATATAACAACTTGCATACTTTGCAGAATTTATAAATACTACCCACAACTATAACATTATAACAAATTCATTCCATAATATTCAAAAATTATAATTATAGAAAAATCATCTTTATTCATAAAAGTTGGGGTCTTTCAACCTCCCCTTCTTATGAAATTTCCCCCTCGAAATTAGGGTACGTACCTGGTATGTCGAATAGGTGAGGATTTCTTGACTTCATCTCAGATTCTAACTCCCAAGTCATTTCTTCCACGTCGTGGTTTCTCCATAAAACTTTGACTTGAGGTGTAACCTTGGAGCATAGAATATGATCCTTCTTATCCAAGATTTTAACAGGTAACTCTTCATACGTTAAATCTTCCTCTATCACGTCCGGTTCTAATTCAATAATGTGGTTCGGGTCTTCCACATATTTACGTAACATGGATATGTAAAAACATTATGAACATGAGACATACTTGGCGGTAAAGTGAGTCTATACGCCACAGTTCCTACTCAATCGAGGATTAAAAATGGGCCAATGAATCAAGGATTGAGCTTTCCTCTCTTTCCAAATCTCGTAACTCCTTTCCATGGAGCAACACGTAACAACACATGATCTCCAATGTCAAATTCCACGTCCTTTCAATGAAGATCAGCATAACTCTTTTGTCGATCTTGTGAGGTTTTTATACGTTGTCAGATTGTTTGAATCTTTTCCGTAGTCATACCTACCAAATTCGGTCCCAACAACGTTGCTTCACCCACCTCATCCCAACATACTAGAGAACGACACTTTCTTCCATACAACGCCTCGAATGGAGCCATGCCAATACTTGCTTGATAACTGTTGTTATAGGAAAACTCCACCAATGGTAAGAACTTGTCCCAACTTCCATTGAAGTCAAGGACACAGAGTCTTAATAAATCTTCAAGACTTTGAATAGTCCTCTCTTATTGTCCGTCCGTCTGAGGATGATATACCGAACTAAATCGTAAATCTGTGCCCATAACTTTTTGCAAACTAACCCAAAATCTTGAAGTGAATCTTGGGTCTCGATCAGAAACTAAGTATACTAGCATACCATGAAATCTTACAATCTCGTTTATATACATACTAGCAAGACGTTCAAGTGTATAAGTTTCTCGTATCGGTAAGAAATGAGCAGACTTGGTCAATCTATCAACAATGACCCAAATTGCATCTATGCCTTGAGAAACCTTGGGAAGACCAAGAATGTGAAATCCATGGTAATGTGCTCCCACTTCCATTCTGGAATTTCAAGTGGTTGCAATGGACCTTTTGGCACTTGATGCTCCGCCTTGACTCATTGACAAGTTAGACACCTTAAGATAAACCCCGCTATCTCTCTCTCAATATTGCTCCACCAAAATGTATGTCGAAGATCACGATACATTTTGGTACTCCCAGGATGGATTGCAAACGTTGTGTTATGCGCCTCCATCATGATTTTATACTTTAACTCAGGGTCGTTAGGAACACAAAGTCTGTAGTTGACTCGAAGTATTCCTTCATCATTAATTTTTGCTTCCGACATAGCACCTTCTTGCACTTTCTTTCTCATACGCATCAGCTCCAGGTCTGTAGCTTGAGTAGCTTTAACCTTATCGATTAAAGTCGGTTCTACTCATATATTCGTCATCATCACGTTGGTCTCTGGAGTCTTTATCTCTATCTCCATCCTTTTCAAGTCATACAAAATGGGCCTTTGTGTTGACAATATCGCACTCGTACCCGCATATGATCTTCTACTTAATGCGTCAGCTACCACGTTCGCTTTTCTAGGATGGTATTGGATGGTATGATCATAATCTTTCAACAGTTCAAGCCAACATCGTTGTCGCATGTTGAGTTCCTTTTGATTGAAGAAATATTTGAGGCTTTTATGATCCGTAAAGATATCCAATTTCTCCCCATACAAGTAATGCCTCCAAATCTTTAGTGCAAAAGAGACTGTTGCCAACTCTTGATCATGAGTAGGACAATTTCTCTCATATTCTTTGAGTTGTCGTGAGGCATAGGCTATGACTTTCCCATGTTGCATGAGAACACAACCTAACCCTTTGCCCAAAGCATCACTTTAGATGACAAATCCCTCCGATCCAGATGGTATTGTCAGAACAGGTGTTCAAATGAGTCTCTTCTTGAGTTCTTGAAAACTCTTCTCACATTCCTCGCTCCAACCAAATTGTGTATCCTTCCGAGTTAGCTGAGTTAAGGGAGTAGTGATTCGAGAAAACCCTTCTATAAATCTCCGATAATAACTAGCTAAGCCGAGAAAGCTACGTACTTCAGTCACTGATTTAGGTTGCTCCCAGCTTTGAATAGCTTCAATCTTTGTTGGGTCAACAGATATTCCATGACTTGACACCACATGTCCAAGGAATGTTACTTCCTCAAGCTAGAACTCGCATTTCTTCAACTTGGCATAAAGCTTATATTCACAAAGCTTTTGGAGTATCAGCCTCAAGTGTTGCTCATGATCTTCACGGCTTTTGGAATAAATAAGGATGTCATCAATGAAGACGACCACAAAGTGATCCAAATATTCCTTGAATACTCGGTTCATCATATCCATGACGGAAGTAGGAGCATTAGTCAATCCAAAAGACACGACTAGGAATTCATAATGCCCGTACCGAGTTCTGAAAGCCGTATTTGGAATGTCATCGGTTCTAATCTTTAACTGGTGATAACCGGAATGAAGATCAATCTTTGAAAAGAATTTAGCTCCTTGTAACTGGTCAAACAGGTCATCAATACGTGGCAATGGGTACTTATTTTTTATGGTGACATGGTTCAACTCCTGATAATCAATACAAAGTCGCATACTCCCATCTTTCTTTTTCACGAATAGAACGGGAACAGCCCAAGGAGACGTACTAGGACGAATGAAACCGATGTCTAACAATTCCTGCAGTTGGGTTTTTAACTCCTGAAGTTCAATAGGAGCCATTCGATATGGGGCTTTGGAAATAGGTTTTGTACCGGGTTTAAGGTCGATACAAAATTTAATTTCATGCTCTGGGGGTAGGTCAGGAAGTTCTTTAGGGAATACGTCAGGAAATTCATTAACAATAGAAATATCATTCAAAATTGACTTATTTTTATTTAGATCCGTGACATGAGCTAAGAAACTTGACATCCATTTTTTAATAAACGAATAGCTTTATGGCTCGAGATGATAGTGATTGATTTTAATGGTTTGGTTGCTTGAATTCGCAT
Organism: Panax quinquefolius; assembly: GCA_020205615.1. Taxonomy (NCBI): domain Eukaryota; kingdom Viridiplantae; phylum Streptophyta; class Magnoliopsida; order Apiales; family Araliaceae; genus Panax; species Panax quinquefolius. The sequence goes on along the minus strand of CM035157.1, from coordinate 111,943,310 downwards.
AATAGGTTGGTTAGGAATATGAAAGCTAACAACCTTATGAAAATAATCAATTTTTGCATGATGAGTAGTTAACCAATCAATCCCTAGATTCACATCAAATGCAAGTATTTTCAATGAAATAAGATCTATAGGTAATGTGAGGGTACCAATTTGAACTAAACAAGACTTATAAACAGTGGATGTAATGAAGGTTTCTCCCAATGGAGTTTCAACAGATAAGTTAAAGTCCAATTTCTCCGGAGTCAAATTTAAACGTTGAGCGCAAGTAGGAGAAATAAAAGAATGGGTAGAATCGGTATCAAATAAGGTATAGACTTCACTAGAGTTTATGATAAGCTTACCCGTGATGATCTCGTTCGGGTTCCTTGCTTTCTGGGAGGTCACAACAAACGCTCTCCCTTGCACTACCGGCTTTGACTTTTCTGGGACGGCCTTTGGTGCCTCTATCCTAGCGGAACTTGTCTTCAGTGAACGACAAAATCTGGCTAGGTGACCTTCTCTTCCACAATTATAACATGCTTTGGACGGCATCGCGTAGTTTGGACTAATGTGTCCCTCCCCTCCATATTTGAAGCATATAATAGGTGGTCGTTCTCCTTCCTTCACAACGGGTGCTGGTGCTGACGTCTTTCCATCATTGTTGAATCTCCTCTTCTTGAAATGTCCATTCTTATTGTTTTGGCCCTGATTACCATCGAAGTGGTTACCATTTACGGTATCTTTGATTCCTCCACGCTTGTTGTTGTCACCTTCGATGATCGCTCTCACCGGTATTATCATTTTGTATTTACTGCTCTTTTGGTTGGGTTGAATCGTTATCACGTTCCAATATCTGAGCCCTATTAACAACATCTGAATACAAACACGGTTTATGAGAGATAAGATATTGACGTATCTCGGGTTTCAAACCTCTTAGAAACATTCGCGTCATTCTCTCCTCATTATCAACCAAATGGGACGCAAACCGGGATAGCTCGGCAAACTTGGTTTCGTAATGCGACATGGTCATGTTGTTTTGCTCCAGTTTAATGAACTCTACCTCTTTTATATGACGAATACTTTTGAGAAAGTACTTGTCGTTGAACAGTTCTTGAAACTTCTCCCAAGACATCTTCAGTGCGGCAGGTTGGGTACGCTTTATAGATTCCCAGCAGTAATCTACCTCTGCCCGCAACATGAAGGTGGCAAAGGGAACCTTTTGCTCCTCGGAGCAACCCAAGACATCAAATATCTTGTTGATCTGTTTTATCCACGTCTTCGCCTTAAGAGGTTTCGGCTCTCCAAAAAACTCCGGTCCCAGCTCCTTGAACTGTTTGGCGGTGACCGTCCGAGAGTTGCCAGTGTTTCCACCTGCATTTTGGACAGGAGCCGCCCTCGCCTAATGTTACATGAATTGCATGAAGCCTCGGAACATTCCATCGTTCATCATTTGGTCAGTGTTGTTGTTTGCATGAGGATTATTGCCTTCCTGATGCACATTGTCCTGGTTATTGATCTGTGGAGACTCAACGGTCTCCTGTGCTCCATTGATGTTCTCAACATTCTCGGATGCCATTTTCAAAATCGCCACAAAATAAGGGTTAATTAACATATCATATATTATCCCTATACTATCGTAGTCAATTAAATACCAAATAAACTAAGGTAGGTCATACTAGCTGAAGGAATTCCCGTCTCTCCCTCCTAGTTCTTGTCACACATCTTAGCAGGATCATATCCCTAAGCTTTGATACCAACCGTGACACCCCAAAATAGGTATACATCACCTATCCCGAGTCGCCAAATACATGGATATGTAATACAAATACAATCTTTAATATACAACAAAAGAGCTGTGAGTTTTAATACAAATATTGTCTTCTAGACAATATCCACTCTCAGAATAAGTCCTCATTACATTTATTGTCACACTATCAGAATAGTGAGGAATACTAATGCTATCCTCTGGACCGTCACTCCGTTCCCCGACTAGTCCCCGTTACGTTCTCATTTCCTGAAGAGAACAATGAAAGCAAAAGGGTGAGCTCAACTAGGCCAGTAAGAAATATTATGACTAAGATAATGCAGAATAAATTATCATTAGTCTTCAACAATGTTAAACTGATAAAATACAATAGACATCAAGTTTAACTTTAGCGGAACAAGCAATCCATTAAAAGAGTCAAGTAGAGAATAAAATCTACTATCTTTTATGATTTAAAAGGTTTTTCATCACTTTTATCGCTGGGACTCAGCTTAATAAGTAATTGACATCATCGAATCACCCCTGCACTACGGCCAAGGATATTCTTTAGTATCACGACCACAATTATCCATGCACTATGGGCCAAGGACATTCGTGTATTCATCAATAGTCATGATCATGCCAACAACTGTCCATCAATGCACTACGGGCCAATGAGGAGTTTTATCACATCATTTATAACATTACGGTCATGGTTATACCGAATAATCCCTGGTCATAATCATACCAAGTCCATCTATGCACTACAGGCCACAGATGACTTTCAAAAAAATATATAAGCATGAGGATGATGACAATGATATAATAATTCAATAAAACAACTTCACGAATTAATTTATCCAGGAACTAATAACGTCCAAATTGTCAACATGATACTTCTTTGTAGAGTAAAATTCAAGAATGCTCAGAAGAATATTTCCATGAAAAGATACTGGATGAAGCACAAATATCAAGGATATTCCACTAATTTCATGGAGTATAGAAGTCAAAATTTTAACCAACTGAGTATAATAAGGAATGGAATAACAAAAGAAATCACCAAGCATGCGGTAGACCGCACAGGCAGGTTATTCCAACAGAATAATAAAGACGGAACCAGGTCCGGCATAAAACGTACAGACAGGATATTCCAACAGAATAATAAAGATGGAACCAGGTCCGGCGTAAAACGCACAGACAGGATATTCCAACAGAATAATAAAGATGGAACCAGGTCCGGCGTAAAGCATAGACAGGATGTTCCAACGGAATAATAAAGACGGAACTAGGTCCCGTGAAAGAAATGCATGAACAAGATGTTCCAACAAAATAATAAAAAGAGCGGAACCGAAGTCCCAGGCGTAAACCCTGATATATGATGTTCCAATGTAATAATAAAGAATGGAATAACAAAAGAATTTCACCATGTATGCAGTACTTCACATAACCAGGTTATTTCAACATAATAATAAAGAATGGAATAACAGAAGTTCTCTTCATAAAGACAAAAAAAGAAATAACAGAAGTTCTCTTCTTCTACAGATTTTCTCTCTACAATTTCTCTCTATAATAATTTCTCTATAGCTTTAGTGAATTGGTGAGAAATGAAGGAAGAATGAGCTTCTATTTATAGAAAATATAGTTTCAATACTTGCACATTTTGGGGCTCGAAAAATTACAGTACAATACCTCCAACTTTTTCTTTATTTTTAATTTAGTCATGCAAGTATTATCAAACTTGCACCACCTCCCCTAATAGTAAATAATGTGATTCAATAGTAAATCATGTGAAAATATCAATAGTTCTAGACATGTGAAAATACGAATTACAGTATAGTACCTCCATCAATACCTCCATTTTTAACTTAGTCATTCAAGTATTATCAATCTTGCACCAACTCCCCTAATAGTAACAAGAATGTGAAATAATAGTATACACATGTGAACAAATAGTTATAATCATGTGAAATAATAGCAATCAATTGCTCATTTATTCGGTTAAATACCCGATTGGTCAATATAACCTCCAGACATCAATTATTATCGAAATAAATGTCGATTTTCACTAACACAAATAATTCCAACACAATGAAACTATTTTTATCAAAAATATAAATTTTGAAATTTCGAAGTTTGACTTTTCCCCAAAAAGTCAACTGTTGAATTTTTGATAAAATAGTAAAATCCGTAAAATTTTGTGTTTATAGTCTATTTTACTAATTTCATCATTCCGGACTCAAATATCACGTCCGCGTCTCCAAATTCAACTCCGAGCACAACTTCAATTTTAATAACATTCATCATTAATATTATAACTCACAATATTTATCAACCAGGTCGTTCCCAGGAAAGAGGGGGCTTTCCAATAAAGATTTCTCCCTATTGGCGCGCAATTAAGTGACCAAACCTCTCCTTGACAGAACTTCTAGACATTGTAAATATTATAATTTAATAATATGAATAACTTTTCCATCTCAATTATTGATTTAATAAAATAACATATTATGCAGATGATACTGTGACAATAATCGAATCAATTATATGAGAAATATGATGCAGCAATTACTGTAGCAATAATTGAGTATAACTGAGTGACTTCTCATGTAAGCATCAATAATCAATACCGTGTGCTACTATGCAACCACGCGTATTACTGTACTTTTACTACCGAGTAGTTCAACAGTATTAACGGTAAAACTTTCGCCGTTATTTTCATAAATATATTTTTGTCATTTTCTCAATTCGACAATAATTCTGTTGTGGATTCCAACAATGATTGCGCCGTTGTACGAATATTCCCTGCTAAAACGAATATTCTTTGACCAATCGAATATAATATAACAACTTGCATACTTTGCAGAATTTATAAATACTACCCACAACTATAACATTATAACAAATTCATTCCATAATATTCAAAAATGATAATTATAGAAAAATCATCTTTATTCATAAAAGTTGGGGTCTAACACTCTGGCCTCACCTTCAACTGATGATAACCACTTCTCAGGTCTATCTTCGAGAAATACCTCGCTCCTTTTAACTGATCGAATAGGTCATCGATTCTAGGTAATGGATACTTATTTTTAATCATGACCTTATTCAATTCTTTATAATCAATGCAAAGCCGCATCGTTCCTTCTTTCTTCTTAACAAACAACACCGGTGCTCTCCATGGCGAAACACTCGGCTGAATATACTTTTTATCAAGCAATTCTTGCAATTGCACCATCAACTCTTTTATTTCTACAGGGGCCATTCTATACGGTACTTTAGATATCGGGGCCGTTCCTGGTAGTAGGTCAATCACAAACTCGATTTGTCGATCCGACAGAAGACCCGATAAATCATTTGGAAATACATCTGCAAAATCTCTTATGATCGGTATCTCTTCTAACTTCGCACTCTTCTTCTGTGTATAGATGATGTAGGCTAAGTATCCTACACATCCTTGTCTCAACAACTTCTTGGCTTGCATCATCGTCAGACAACTTGCTTGTCGAGGTGCCTTGTTGCCAAAGAACACAACCTTTGACGGAGTCATAAGGTTAACATACTTCCTTTGGCAATCAATTACGGCTCTGTAATTGAATAACCAATCCATTCCCAGTATAACATCGAATTCACCAAATCTAATTGGTATCAAATCTACCATCATTTTGTGTCCTTTTATGACCACTCTACAATTCTTATACACAAACCTAACAGGAATCACTTCTTTATTCGCAATCTCTATACTTAAGGGAAATTCTAATTCTTCCTAAGTCAAATCTAAATTCTGAGAAAATTCGTCGGATATAAATGAACAAGTAGCACTCGAATCAAATAGTACATAAGCATTAATACCATTAATCGGAATGATACCTGACACCACATCCTTAGACTGTACAGCATCCTGCACGGTCATATTGAAAGTCCATGCAGTAGGACGGCTTGATTGAGCTGGTCCAGTGATAGTCAATGCACCACTTCCGTTGTTGTTTCCTTTTCTGCCACTTGCACTTCCCGCTGGCTTCTTAGGGCAATCACGAGCCATGTGATCCTTTGAACCGTAGGTAAAACATGCTCCTTTCTTTGGACTAAAACAGTTCAGTGCAATGTGTCCCTCCTGACCACAGTGGAAACATACTCGCTTTCCCTTCAAACATACCCCAATATGGTTCTTCCCGCAAGTTGCGTAAGCCTCAAACTTTTTCTTCTGTTGATTTCCCTATTGTCCTCCCGCAGTCGAATTCTCGCTCCATTTCCTCTTCTGATTATTACTTCCAACGTTACTTCCACCAGCCTTATTCTCATTGTCACTCTTCCTCTTCTTTTGTTCTTAGTTGTACTTAGTCAAAGCATCGCTTCCACCTTCCGCAATAATTGCCTTCTCCAGTACAACCGCAAAGGTGTTCAGCTGGAACATTGAAACCTTGTTGTAAAGCCAGGGCTTCAATCCTTGTTCAAACCTTTTCGCTTTACGCTCGTCAGTATTGACTTGATAAGTGTCAAACCTTGACAACTCGTTAAACTTCGCAGCATATTCTGGCACCGTCATAATTCTTTGCTTCAACTCCAGAAATTTCACTTCCAGCTGATTCCGAGAACTCGCTGGAAAGTACATTTCGAAAAAAATTTCCTTGAATCTATCCCACGCTATCACTCCTTATCCTCCACGAACCTTATTTGCTTGCCACCAGTAGCTAGCTTCAGACTTTAGCATGAATGTTGCGAACGCAGTCTTCTGATCTTCATTAACTCTAGTAACGTCGAACACCTTCTCCATTTCCATGATCCAGGTCTTTGCTTCCATTGGATTCATAGACTCTTGAAATTTTGGCGGTCCAACCGCTTTGAATTCCTTGAAAGTCGTGACTTGAGCTTACGGTTGATTCACAAGTGCACCCGTCAACAAAGCTACCAACTGCTGAACTGGATTAGCGTTGGTCTCGTTGTTAATATTAGTAGAACCCTCTGGAGGTGCTTGCTGACGTGGTTGTCTTCTTTTAGGAGGCATCTTCTGTTAAAATATACGCTTATTAGCTCATTACTCAACTTCTTGGGTATTTGAAGTTTAACTTAAACATTCCAATATTAAAGCTTTAACACATAACATTTCAAATAAACTCTAATATTTTATTCATGCATAAAGTTTTAAAACATGTTCAAGATAGCATAACCGCTATAAACATTCACTTTCCTGAACTAGACAAGTTTCAGGATTACATACTCATACTATCCCTTTATTCATCTCAAAATAAGGGATTCACAATTTATTTATTCACATAATTGACCACATTTTATTATCTATCTTATTCTATCTAGGCATATTAAGACGTCGTAATGCTTCTTGACGCTCTTCCTCCCTAATGCGATACGCCGTTCTGCGATCCATCACGAACCACGGCGAATTCTCAAACTGAGGTGGGTAATAGTAGACTCGATCCTGGGCCCTATCAATCGTCGAATTAAAAGCATAATCCATCTCTTTCATTTTGGCTTTCTTCACTTGGACCTTAGCCTCAGCATGATCTGCACGTTGAGTCGCCTTCATCCACGCATTCTCTGCTCTTGCACGCTTAACTGATTCCTCCTTGAAATCATCTTTCAATTTCTCCATGTCAGTCTTCATCTTTTCGTGCACTGCCAACAGGTCTTCATGCTGACCCTTTGAATGAACCAGATCCCACTCCGTGTTTCCAAGTTTCGAATCAAGCTCTTGAATCTCTGCATTCTTCTGCTCCATCGAAGCGTGATGCATCTCAACCATTTCCTTCAGCTCCTCGACCTCGTCCTGTAATTCTACATTACGGTCATACAAAGCATCATACATCTCCGCTGATATGCAGTTTAGTAGAAACTCCTCAGGATCCTCTTCCTCATCCTCCTCTACATCCTCAGAACTAACCTCCTCGGGATCGGTCATAGGAACATCCTCCTGGATCAACTGTTCCCGCACAACACGAATATCCTCGGGCTCATCATCTATAGGTATCTGAGGTATCACCTCTCTAGCTGGACTGGGTCCTCCTTCGTTAGACATCCTGACAACAAAATATTTTAAGTTTTACTTAATATTTTTCGATACTTGCGAGTACATAAGTTATTAACACATAGCACATAATGTCTTTTATTATTTAGCTTTAATGGATAACTTAATCCATTCTTTAAAACTCAGTAAGAGTTAAACACCTCTATGTTTTCTATTTCCTTAAAGGTTACTTCCTAAGGTTTCCCCACTTAAGGTTCATAACCTAAAGCTTTGATACCAACCTGTAACACCCCCAAATCCAGGTACTTCATTCCCACAGGATTTGGTGCTCACTTATCAAAAACTATTAAATCTAACTACCCATAATAAATAATAAAGACATAATTAAAATAACTTAAACAATAATCTCTCCCATTAAAGGGTTACATCATCATCTCTAAATAAATCCCAAGTAATCTAACCTTAAAATTATTACATCAGTTGTGGAATACATCATAAAATAAAGCAAGTCTTGAAACATAAAATATTTAAATAATAATCTCATAAGTCTTCATCATTTGGACATCTTGCCCTTGCCTTTGCTAGTCGACGACTCATCAACTCTCTCCACTTTAGCTGCAGTGTTAATTGCAAGAGTGAGCAAACAAATGCTCACCGATATAGAAAGTAGCAATGATAGTAACATGAGAGTGAACAACAAAATTTGAACAATAAGGAACTTGTTCTACAAATCAAAATAGAAAACAAGTTCAAACTTTAATTATCTGAGGGTCTTAAGACCACAAACTATGTCCCTGGTACTTAGGTATTATTACCCAACCTTAACAGTCATTTAAACTATACGGACCCTTCTTAACGTACTTAGGGGGATCAGCCCTTTGTACCATGTATTGTACACAAACATCTAAATGTTAGACATACAAAATACCCTATGTTAGGGTTGTTCATCTCAGTTTGAATTTAGAATTTCCACACTAAAGAAAGTTTAGTTTGGAACTAGCTTATTAGTGTTTCTAGAAATTTTAGAACACTACTCAATTTCCATCAATAAAGGTTTAACATAAGAATATGTAACTGTACAAGGCTATCAAAGTCAAAGATTGGATATCAACAATATACATAATCGAATAAACATGATATACATGAAAAGTGCTATGGAAGAGTTAAAACAATCTCCCTTGAATATATGTATTAGAACAATATATGCTTTGAATAATAATTAGGAAAGTAAAACTAGCTCGATGTAACGAATTAGGTTACATAAGCTTGTACAAACATACATAAGATAGATTAGGCTTGCTCAATTACTTGAACAATAATAATATACGAATGGAAACTTGCATTCGATATGAAAAGAATGAAGTTCGAAGGCTTGCTCAATTGTAAAGAGATAAGGTTTAGAAACTTGCACAAATATAAAAGTAGAGTTAGAGAACTTGCCTTGATTGTAAGCTACACAAATGAAAATAATCTCCAATTATCCTACATATATCATTGAAATCGCAACAACAATTAATCGCATGAATATTAACTTTAGGGTTTAAACCATCATTTAAGTCACAACCCTAACTTAGCACCTAACCACGCAAGCTAACATACTTAACGCTTCTGAAATTAAACATTGATTAACATAACTTAATCGTTCAACTCTATCTTTCGAAAACATCTAATTTGGTTTCATTTTATAACTCAATTAACAATCACTTCAAAACATTTTATACTTTGTATTATAACGCATGACAATCTGCTATTGTAGTTTATATCATGCCTCAACATCAATAACAAGCTTACAATACTAATATAAGTCCATTATGCAGGCGCAAACAAGCGACCCTCAACGTCCCGATTTAGGGTGTGGTGCAATGCGCCTTACACTTAGGCTTGGATAAGTAGCGACCACGCCATTTTTGCCTTTGCACCGCCAAGCCTACTTACGTAAGGTGTGTTGACAGACGCAGAGAGGCAAAGGCGATGAACAATAGCCATTTTGAGCCCAACTAACACGAAATTCACCCATCAAACGGTGATAACAACATGTAAAATAATTATACAACTATCATAACATGATTGCTAACATATTCAACCACCTAGCACAATTTAACAACCACTAGCACTATTTTAATTTCTCAATTTTAATGTTTTCATATAAAACTCCATTTTTGATAGTCTATCCAAAAATCATCACTGTGAACTCATTACTTGACCAAATCATTCCATTCAGATTACGTCATGTTTGTATTTTTCAGTGAACTACCATATACAAGCGTTAATTTATAGTTTCACATACCGTTTGCCCACTAAAATTGGTACTTTCTAAGGCCATAACATATGAACATAAACACTGTTATTTTTCTTTTCTTCCTACAACCAATTTCTCACGAATTTGATAATTGATACCACACGCATACAAGATGACAACAGATTCCACAACATATACATAACACTTGAACAACAAATCCATAAAAACCAATTTCCAGAGAATAGAAAATCACAAGTCTGAGAATTAGAATTTGTTATACCTTAATCTTTGATTATTGGCTAGCAAAAGATGTCTATAAGGTTTAGCAATCCTCTCCTTCCTCTTCAAATCTCAGAACAATCTCTCAAGCTTTCACTCTCAATCTCCTCTGCAATTCTCTCTTTTCTCTCAACTCTGCTCTTACTCCTTAGCCAAAAATGAGAATAAAACAAAACTGAACGCTAGCCTTAGGTATAGTATGCGTAAACATAAACTGAAACCCACTAATGTCAGGTAAAAATATAAAAAGACTCACGTCAGTTGAATAATGCCAAAGGCTATAAGGCTATGTTTGGTTAAGCACATATTCCCAACTTGATTATTTTTATATAATTTATATTATATAGTTTCACTTGTCACACCATTAATTTAGCTAATTTATATAACTTTAGTTTAGCTAATTCAAATAACTTATAATAATAATAAAATTCTTATTATCATTATCATTATAATTAATAAATTAGACACATCACTTTATTTAATTTATTTATTTCCATTAAATTAAATAATTCATTTAATTTAATTATTTTCTTAAATACTAAGCAATTGATTTAATTTAATTATTTCCTTAAATTAATCCTTTAGATAATTATCAACACTCAATTTAATTATCAATAATCAATTTAATTACCAAATTAATTCACCACAATTCATCAATTATTTATTTAACCACAATAAATAAATTATTAACAATATTTATTTAATTCAATAAATATTTAAATCAAATTACAAATTTCTCGATCGTTACAATAAGTTGTTATTGTATTCCAGTTCTCGTTGGAAACATTATTTCCATTTTATTGTTGGACAATGAAATCTTTGGTATTATATTTAAGAACAATCGTTGTTCTATTTATAATAATAATGTTTTGTATAGAACTGGAATATTACTTAATGAATTTTGTGTACTTGACTTACGTGAAAATAATTTTGCATATTGAACAAATTAGTATAAGAAAAAGGAGATGATCATTCAAAGAGTTGAATGTTTGTATTTGATGAAATACAAGTATGAATTATTTAAAAGGTTCAAAGAATTCAAAAGTGAAACTAATTTGAAAAGTATTTAAGAATTCTTTGATTAGATCAAGGAAGAAATACTTGTGCAATGAGTTTCTAGATAATCTCAAATGGTTTTCTCATAATGGACTCCTCCTGATACACAATAATTGATTGATGTATCTGAAAGGAAAAATCGTACCTTGTTAGACATGGTGCGGTCCATAATGATTTTACCGATATTCTAGTATTCCTCTAGGATCATGTCCTAGAAATGGCTGCATATCTACGAAAAGGTAACCTCAAAATCTGGTCCCAAGACTCCATAAAAGTTATGGACAGGGAGGATTCCTAATCATAAGTATGTTAAGGTAAGGGGTTGTCCAACTTATGTGAAAAGGTTTCAAAGGATAAGTTTGGGACAAGATTTGACAAGTATAGATTTGTGGGACATCCTAAAGTAAGTTTAGGGTATATGTTCTATAATCCTACTTAGCAAAAGGTATTTGTTGCGAAACACGCTACCTTCAAAGATAAAGGTGTTTATCATTAAAGGTGCTAGTGGGAGGATAAAAGATCTTGAAGAGTTCAAGAACCACAAAACACTATAAATCAAATAAGAGGAACTAATAGATAGATCTATTGTACCCTCAATAGAATAAATAAATCGGAATAGTACCAAAGATACCTAGGAGGTATGGATTCATCATAGATGATGATGATGAGGTACACATCATAGAAGATGATGAACCAGTTACATACGATGAGGTAAGAGTTGTAGACACTCAGACAAATGGATTGAAGCAAGCTTCTCAAAAATGGAACATTCGTTTTGATGAAAAAAATCAAAAGAGTTTGATTTTATCACAAATAAGAATGAACCTAGTGTGTACAAAAGGGTCAGTGGGAGCATCGTGACATTCCTAATATTATATGTTGATATACTATGGATAAGGAATGTCATACTAATGCTACAATCAGTAAAGACAAAGTTTTCTAAACATTCCTCAATGAATGATTTGGGAAGAGTATCTTAATTGGGGATACAAATATATATAGATAGATTTAAGAGGATGCTCGACTTAACCTAAGGAACGTATATTCATTTGATGCTAAAGTCGTTTAGCATGGAAAATTCCAAGAGATGTCTCATGTTGATTAGCCATGGAGTGTATCTCTCTTAATAGTCCCCAAAGATTCCAAAAAGGGAGATCACATGAGTAACTATCATGTATGAAATGAAATGTATGAGACCTGATGTTGATCAGTCATATTCTAGAGAAGTTCACTATGAGTCAGTGAAAAACATCTTAAAGTACTTTACCGGCACTAAGGACGTGATCATATTCTTCGTGGGTCTAAATTAAAACTAGAGGGCTTAACAGACTCAAGTTTTATAGACAGACCAAGACAACAGAAAATCCACTTTAAGGTAAAGCGTTACCTTGAACGGTGGTGCAATAAATTGGAAAGGTTTCAAATAGCAAATAGTTGCTGGTTTAGTGATAAAGACAAAGTATATAGCTATAAATAAAGTTGTAAGTTGATTGTTTGGATGAAAAGTTCATTACAGAACTAGGAATAGTTCCTAAGTCTCATCTTGGATCTAAACATGTTTTGTGGCACTTTCATTTGATTATAGGAATCATTGAAAGATGGGAAATCACTATAGAAATAGTGGACTCTCAAGAACAACATTACATATCCATTTACTGAAGCTTATCCAATAGCAGGATAATCGTCACTTAGAGAAGAAGAGTATGAGATACCATGACGATTGGCTTTAATACAAGTGGGAGATTGAAAGTAGTATGCACACAAGCCAATCATGTTTGATGATAAAGCATATACTTTGTAACAATCTTATTCATTTATTAATAAAAAGTATTAATTTATTAAAGGCTTTTAATTATCTACATGATGCTGTTTTATAATATGTGATAAACCCATAGTTTTAAGCAATGTCGACGTCGGGATTTTTTAGTGTCCCTTTTCGTTACTTGTTCTTTGGTGTTCTCATGTTAATATAAGATTTGTTTGAAAAAACAAGTGAAAAAGGTCTGACATGTATAATGTCAACGATTTGACTTTAAGAGTCGCCAATTGGTGTATTTAACTGGTGGCACCAACGCAACCGAAAAGGTTTGCACATTGACCCAGTGATATGAAAGCGCTAAGCGAATTACATAAATCGAGATTCATTTGAGTTTGGGAGATTGATTATGCAGAGGGAATGTGTTAGGCACCCCGCGACATCTGTGTTGCCACGGTGACCCCCACTTTTCAAGAAATTGTTATATGAATGTGTGTGTGTGTGTGTGTGTGGATCAATGTGCAATTATTTGGAAGTAGTGTTATGCCTCGTTCGCACCTATATACAAAGGGTTTGAATTTATAGAAAAATTCAGTTTTAACCAGATATATCAATGAAGTTTTGTAAAAGTGGTTTTTCAAACTCTGTGCTCAATAGTAATTGAGGCCTTTGATACTTCTATTTTATTATTAAATGTTCAGATTGTTTGCTTTTATTTTCGAGATGCGACGTATCTTCGAGAAAATAATATACAGCAGTGCCAAACTCCTCATGGGCATGATATCCATCCAAGGAAATTCAGACACTGTAAATAATGTACAAGTCGCCATACAATTTGAAAAACGTCCATCACGAGAACCGGATCAAGATTGATGGGTGAATCTGTGATCAAATGATTCTAGGCTCACGTGATCTTTGTAGTTTGTATGAAAGCGATAGCGAGTTATATATATATATAAAAGTTGTAAATATATATATATATATATGGGTCTCCATCCATGTAATGGCCGGTTTCTATATAGTGTTTGTCTGTTAACAACCCTTTTTTGGACCGTAGAATGCGACATATGCATATAAAAAAAAAAAAAAAAAAAAAAAAATTCAATAGTAAGAGCCTCTATAAACACAAAAAAAAAAAAAAAATCAATAGTAAGAGCTCTCTCTGACACAAAAAAAAAAAAAAAAAAATGTCGGTAGTAAGAGCCTCTGCAAAACACGAAAAAAAAAAAAAAAATGTCTGTAGTAAGAGGTTCTTACTGTTGATTTTTTTTTTTTTTTTTGTGTTTCAAGAGAGGCTCTTACTGGCCGATTTTTTTTCTTTTTTTTTTTTTTTTTTGTAGTGGAAGAGGCTCTTTACGGTTTGGAATTTTTTTTTTTTTTTTTTTTTATACATTAAATGTCGCAATATATACATGGACATGATGATCAACCACCACGAAGCAACTCCATGGGGATCGAGAAATGTAAATATAAAAAGTGGTAAATATATATATATATATATATATATATATATATATATATATATATATGGACATGATCAACCACCACGAGTTAAACTCGGGTGGGGACGAAATGCAAATAAAGGCTGTAAAAGCAATCAAGCGCCACGAAGTAAACTCGAGGCGAGGATGAAATGTAAATAAAGTTGTAAAAGCGATCAATGCCACGAATTAAACTCGAGGCGGAATGAATATAAATGTAAATAAATAAAGTTGTAAAAGGCCACGAGAAGTAAACTCGAATAAAATCGACAGAAATATATATATATATATATATATATATATAAAAGCGATAAATGCATGCAGGATGTAAATCCGGGCTCATCGGATATGTCAAAAACAAAATATATATATATATATATATATATATATATATATATATATATATATATATATATATATATATAAGCAAGTAAATGCTCGGACATAAGTCTAGGCTCAATCGAGGCATAACTTCGATAATGTTAGTCCATATATAAAATATATACATATATATAAGTATATATATATCTGAGGCAGAAATGAAAACCACGGATGAAGTTCGAGGCAAACACACACAACACGACTCTCGATGTGTATAACGGTGTGTGCTAATATGAAAAGAAAGGCTTTTATAGAATGTAAGAAGGCTTACGGTGGGCACTTGATGTAGACTTCTATGACTCTATGTGGATAAACACTCGGCTCCTTGGATAAAAGTATAGCTATATGTGAGCTAACAAATGTTTAAACTGAGGAAACACTCAATATGGGTGTGTACAGAGTAAATTAGATAGTGCTTCCTCGCCTTTTCTCTCTCTTCTCTCCTCCCAAATGGCTGACCCCAACGTCTATATTTATAGACTGATGGCCTCAGGTGTACCTACGGCAGCCGCAGTTACACCTGCGACTGGTCGAGGTGTCCCCAGGCTTCGCGGGTCCCGTCATCTGGAAGTATGTGCACTCGTGCACTGTAATGTTCGCTCAAACTTGCAAAACTTCAATCCGAGCATTCGAACGAGGTATATGTGACCTTCTTCAGACTGCTTGTGTCGAGAGTTACGCAATAACATGGATTAGAGGTTGTACGAAGTCAGGAAGAGGGGACCATGCCCATAGTCCTCAAGCTTCAAATTCTATCTGGTATACTGCCACGCGCAATAGTCACTCGAGATTATAACTCCTCGATTCTTGTGGGACATTGTTGTATGTATGTATGTATGTATGTATGAAGTGTTAAGATGATGCGCAGGTGTTGATGTGGCAAGATACGTTTGACTCCTCACCGAGGTTATCGTCAGTTTGAGTTGAAAGCAGACGTTGCTCAGGGTTACATCTGAGATTGGACTGCTACAAGTGTTTGAATGCCACAAGGTCATCTTGTGAGTGTACCTGTCTACCCGTTGTTAGCAAAGTGCGAGGGATGAGTGCCTCGAGAGGAGGTTTGAGATTGAAGGCGATAGCATGTGTTTGAAACAAACATTTCTGGAGTTATCATTGGAACTACAACAACATTCCTTGGGGTTATCGCCAAGGATAAAACTCGGGGTTATCTCCGAGGTTTGAAATGATCCTTCAGGTGTGTGTTTCGGGGTTGGAAATGATGTTCCTGGTGTGTGTCCCGAGTTTTGAACTTGAACTTCTGGTAGTATCCGGAATGGATGTAAGCTGTCTTCCAGGGTTATCTCCAAAAGATGAACCTACCCTTCTGCTGATGTTCGTAATGGTGTGCAAAAATTTTGAGTGTCTACAGATGCCCTCTTTATCATATTCATGCAATCTGAGGCATGGATAGGATAAAGAATCCTAGACACTTGAAATGTAAGTAAAGATAAACATGATCTTATGTGCAGTGACATGATGCAAATGTATGATGCATGATGGAAATGATTTGTCGGTTCCTGGTAATCCTTGGGATGACAATCGGTGATGGCTTGGACATGCGATCTAAGTCTTCAAGGATGTTGGCGTTGGGGCTATCACCAAAGTCTCGAATCCTGACCTTTGGCTTATATTCCATAGAGGTGCCTCTTGTGTGCAAGAGATGCGTGGGGATAAAGCTTTGTCTTTTGAGGATGTGTATAACATATTCCCTCATTACATCGGAGTTAATGCTGACAATACATTATTATCGGGGTTGCACGACCTTCTTGATATGTGTATCCGGATAGATCCCTATTTGGGTGCATTGTCAAGGTTGCTTGACCTTCATTGATGTATGTGTCGATGGTCGCATGCATTGTTGTAAACCCCCATGGGGATACGTGGATAAGTTGCTTGATGGGTTTACTTGCCATCGGTGAAATGATGTCGAAAGTTGCTTGACCCTCATTGATGTGTGTATCGATGGTTGAGAATCTTATTTGTAACCCCGTAGGGATACGTAGATGCTTGAAAGATGTGCGTTGTGACCCATGTGGGATACTTCATCAATTTATAACTTCGGCATTGTAACCCCGTCGAGGAGGTTTAGCATTTTGTGGTTTTGCGTTGTAACCCCGTGGGGAGGTTTAGGGTTGTGACACTGCAATAATGACATCGGACCTTTGTGGGGTATTTACCGAGCATGATTTGTGAAAATTTGAGCTCATCGGTATAGTATACCTGCATTGGTGAATACTGATGAGATGCGGGAGTTGATTTGACCCGTACAAAACCAGGATTCAATTTATTAAGCTCGATCGCGTAGCATTTTATTCTGATTTGGCCTTTTCGACATGAGACCTCCTTTGTAACTCTAGCTGGAAGCGAGCGGGAGGTGTGGGACCCACGTAGGAGTGCCGCAGATATACACTGCAGTAGTATGAGGTGGACTCTGATGACCAAGTGTAACTATGTAAAGCCCAAAGGTTGCTTTTCATAAGTCATTTTTAAATTGCTTGACTGTGAAAGAAATCTGAGAGCTCTTCTTGAGATCTCTTTGAGTTTGGGCAACTTTACGCATAATACGCCCACCGTACAAGCGTTCTTCAACATCACGGTAACATATGCATGTATTTTTTTCGATTTCTATCCAGTTGGAAAATGACTTATCACATGAAATGCATTTAGACACATAGTAGTGAATATGCATCTTGATATGACTTGATAAAAAATATTGACATAGCAAATGTTAGTATTAAACCATCTTTGAACATAATGATGTGAAAAAATTTGACTTTTGAAGCAGTCAAATTGGCACCTTTTCTTGTCATTTCTTATCTATCGAGGACAAATGAGTAAAGGTAGAAAAAGTAAAATAATCACAGTAATTAGACTACACTTACGGATTTTTTCTTTGTGATGTGATAATGTATATAGGATGTATATATATTTGTGTATAGGGTGTGCTCTTGAATGGCCACTAGTAGTGTTTTATGTGCATGTGGATAGTCCCATTTACAAAGGGGCTATGGCAAAATTTTCAAAATGTAGGAATTGAGTAGCCATGCATTTTTAACTCTCTATAGATGTATGTTAAAACAATGCATGCATGCATATAATCATAAAATGCATTTTGAAAAGCTCGGTAAGAATTTACCACACCCTTTACGAGGTGATTTGGAGACTTGTTGTCGAGATATTATGGATCCGGATCAGTAGAAGTAGTTCCGTAGGACCACTTGGTGTATACGGAGGAGGGCTTACGAAGAGCCTCGGCGGCCGGTACGTCGAACTGACCTCGTCGTTTAGTGGAGGCGGTGATCGTCTATCCGGGTTGAAGTGCGAATGTCGAGGGGCGAGGAGGAGGAGGGCGTCTGGAATTGAGGTTTCACTCTGCTCTTCTTTGTCGTGTTCCCCGTAGGGAATTGCGGTAGGTATTGGTGAACCCGGATCTTGGGTGACTTGAGTAGGCATCCTTGACATACACTGCCTGAAGCGAGGTATGAAGTTAGATCTTTAATCTTCCTTATTTCCTATTGATGAGGAGTCGAGGATTACGATGTTGATCTTGCATTTGATGTAGGTTTCGGCTTCCTACGACCTCGGGCTGGTTTAGCATCCACTCTATGTATCGGGCTTTGCATGATGACTCTGAGCGCGATTGTGTACATGGTACATTTGGGATTTGGGGCGTTCTTTTCCATTCTTCCCGTCGTTGTCCACAGGGTTACCTCGGGCATTATGCGGCGGTGGTTTCACGGACTTCGATCACTCTCATTTCTTTGGTGTGAGGTGATGATGATGTTGATGGATTGGCGATTTATCACGGTATGGAGTTTGGAGGGATCCGAGTGCCTTTGCGGCGGATATTACCCTACCCTCGTCGAGATCCTTGTTGGGAGTTCGGTGGAGGCGCTTCGAGGCGGGGCTATTCGTCTGAGGTCCTTTGGCGTAGATCTTATGGCGGGCTATTGAGTGAGCCCATGCGATGATGTGAGAGTCGGGATCGCATTCTTGATGATGATTGTTCTGATGATCATTAGAATTTGCGCCATAGTAGATAATTTCTCTACGGTGTCCTTCGCTTTGATCGGCGCCACTCGACCGTGGGCCGTATAGGAGAGTATGATTGGGGTTCCTACACCTTTGCCTACTTCCTCGGGGAATATGCATGCGATCGAGAGGGCTTAATGCCGAGGCGTGGTTAGGATTCTACCCATTTTTCTCTTTGGTGAGTGTTTCTCTTATCTTTTCCCATATATAGGTTAAGAGTGTTGGTGACGGCGGATGTTGCCTTTGTGTTGGCGGTTTGGGCCTATGAGAGGCTTCCATGTTTGCATCTGTGGCGTGTTAGGTTTAGACACCTATCCACGAGGGCGGAGATGGCATCATTCCATCTTGGCGGAGGTCCACATTCTTTGAGGTTTCACTCATTATGCCTCTATTTGGAGTTGTTGACAAGCGGATGTCATCATGTGGGTTCCCTACTACGGGGAGCATTTGGGAGTTGGATTTGAGGATGGGTACCCGCATTTGGAGTTGAGTACGTCATTTCCACCCTGAGATTCCTCTCTTCTGAGATGGAGGATGGGAGCTCTATTTGGGAGCGTCTTATCGGGGAGCACTACTGAGGAGAGATTCGCATGTCGATCTTGCCTCTGCCCGAGCGTTATTGGGCATTTTGCGATCACCGTCATTGACATCCCATTGTTGGGGATTGATGCGGTTATACTTTGTCGAGAGGGCCCTGGACTCGGGAGATGTTCGGCATTGGTGGATCCCTCGTACCATTGGAGCTCGGACCGCGCCACCACGGTTTATGGGGATATGGTTCTAGGATCGTGATGATGATGGATTGGCTAGCTTTGTGTCGGAGATCGACTCATGTGACCAGATTGACAGATTGACCCGGCAATTTGGGCCAGGACACATCTTTTCATTCGGCATTTGGCGAGAGAGATCCTTGAGGTAGATACTTTTGATCCTTCCGGCTCTGCGGCTTTGGCCCCTCGGGTGACCCGTATGGCTTTTGCGGTGCAGATCCTCCATTGTATAGGCGACATCCACTGTAGATAGAGATCGAGTGACTCGGGAGGAGTTACATCGGTGGATAGGATCGATGATGTGAACATCGACACCATTGACTTTTTTCGATGTATTTCTCGTTATCTCTTTTGATAGGCCTCTGTTTAGGCTCTTTGGGTAGCCGCCCCATTCTCGTTATATCTTTTGATAGGCCTCTGTTGGATGTTGGGTAACCGCCCCATTTCCCTGTATTTTTATTTGTCTGAGAGATGTATTAGATGATGATATACTTAGGAATGTATGTACAATTTTCCATTCCCTATATCATATTGCCATCTATTGTATCATGCATGTTATTATTATGCATATGTATGTATGTCAGAGATATTGGCATTGACCCTGGATGGTCTTATGACCACGGCCGTCTGAGATGTCTTCTTGACGAGTTAGCCGTATTGATCATACCCCACCATTTTGGTGGTATATCGGTATCGCTCATGGTATGATAGTATATCACCATTAGACGTGGTGATCGTAGATGATTTCTTTCTGACATCTTATGACCTTGTTGATGTTTGAGGTTCCCACGAGATTTGTAGAGGGTATCTTTAGAAACCTTTGGGTATCGGAGAGGCGGGTTTTCGATTTGGGACCCGAGTTGACTCTACTTTGGAGGAGTATGCACGGTTGGCGATCTTTGCATTTGGGCGGACCTTGCGTGTATATGGCTATCGGAGACATGAGCGAGCGAGTTCATGACCCTCACCGGATTGAGGCGTGAAAGTAGTGCGGGGCGAGATTACATCCGGCCGCGTGATATCGGCATTTTCTGTTTGATGATTTGGCTTTGAGGATAGTTATACACGGCATTCGGGGATTTCACCACCTGCCGGAGGATCATTGGCGTTCGGCCGAGTGGATGTCTCTTTGCTATTATTGTGCGTATTGTCATCGTCTTCATGCCACGATATATGGATGAAATTTGGATATCGGCGTCATTATGGCGGTGAGAGCTCTCGGGGAGGTCGTACCATTATCCGATGATCATTCGAGAGACTACGAGGTCGACTACATCTTCTTTGCACTTATCCGGTGGGGAGTGTTCATGAGTAGCTTCGGTCATCTTTGTATGTGTGGTTTATGTCACACTTGAGGCCGATTAGCACACTTTCGAGGCGGCGGGGTTTTCTTCACCCATGATATAGCCATGTCATACTCTTTTCGACTGCTTGAGTGTCTGAGATCTTTTGCATCGTGGTGACTTTCTGGCGGGGATTAGGGATCCGTTTGCTATATTGCCGTGTTTAGGGCTTAGCTCACCTACTGACTTCATTACTCGTACTCCGGGCATGGATTATCTCCCCTACAATTTGGATTGAGGGCATGATTACTTACCACCCTTTGGCCGTGATGTGTCGGTTTGACCGGTTTAAGATTTTCACCCTTATGAGGCGGTGAGTCGGCCCGCTTCACACCGTTTATCGGCGGAGGATAGAGGTCCGGGTTGTATGCTGTTGGGATCGTGCGAGAAATTTGGTGAGTTTTCTGTCGATCATCCGGGTTGTTTCTGCGAGTATTCGCATGGATGGAGACGAGAGACTGCATTGGTGTGGTAGTATCCACGGTCGAGGGGGTTGATTACGACGATGAGGAGCCTATAGAGAGGTGACATTCCCATCGATGACTTGTTGTTTGAAATTTGCCGACATTTGTGATGGATTCTCCACCCGAGTGCCTTGTTATTATTCGATTATTCGACCTGACATTTGGAAGCGAGCTTACATCGATGACTATGATAGAGATCGAGGCTAGAGGGTAGCGATGTTGTGACTCTTGATGGGAGAGCGCGCGCTCTGTTAGAGAGGATGAGGCTAGATCGGCCCGAGGATGCATTGATTGTGGGCGGGATCTTGCCTTATACGCTAGGGATGTGGCCATTGCGAGAGCGAGTACTTCAAAGTGAGATCGGATGGTGTCGGTCTTTCGACATGAGTGCTTACATTGATGAGCATTATGCCATCATGCGGTTAGCCTCGATCACGCTAGCTTCGTGTAGATACCATTGGGCGGGGAGCTTGCGGCGTTACCCTCCGTCTTGAGAGAGGATGCCATGTTAGATCGATAGTCGCATATATCTGAGATCTGTAGATAGCTTTGTATTTTCTGCTTGCAGACTAAGCTTAGCCATTTTGTCATGTACACACATATGTATATATAAAGCGATTATTATGTATGGCGGGGAAATATATTTTGATTCACTTCCCTTTTAGTTATGCCTTGATACTTGCTTGATATTTTTACTGTTTCTTGGGGCCTTGTGATCTTGATGCATTACGAACTTATCCTTGATAGGTGGACATTGAGGCGTCACAAGATCTCGAGAATGGATCATTGATCGTATATCCCTACCATCTTTGGTGTCTTGGGATTTGGTATCTGTATGGAAAAGTGGAGAGGAGGGTGGTTTTTTCTCTGAGATTGATTTGTGCTTACCACGGATGGTGTGATACTTCTATTTGTGAGAAGCCTAGTTAATTCCATCTCTTATGGGTTGGTATTGCTCTTTGAGGCACGATCATGACTTAGATGGTCAGAATCTTCTATTTGTGAGAAGAGGTTGGGTAATTCCATCCCTTTGATATGAAAGCCGATGAAATGTGGTGAATTGAAGGTTGATCCGATCTTAGTGTGACAAGTATTTTTTGTTACGGTAGGGGTTAATTTGAACCATAAATGTTGCCCTCGTACTCTATTGAAGAGGAGATCAAGTCTGCGTAGTTGAACACTGGTATAAGAGGTTCAATATTTGAATGTGAAAAAAGCGAAGCTTTATTGGTGAAGAAGGGTGTAGAAGTATTTTTGTTGTTTTTGTTTTTGTAGAGAAAGGCAGAAATGTTTTTGTTTTTTTTTTTATTGCGACCGGGCCATATAGAATATGGTTGCCTACGTACCCCGGGTATCAGGGAGATCAGGTCGACGTAGTTCGCCCCTCAGGACGAATGCATGACCAAAGAAAGTGTGAATCCCATATGCGAGGCTATCTTTGCGGGGAGAAGAAAGTTTGATCCCATAATGGGGATAAAGCTAGGTGTGGAAAAAGTTTGATCCCGTCTTGAGGACAAAGCGCAAGCGTAGAAAAGTTTAATCCGTCTTGAGGATAAAGCTGCGGTGTGAAAGGTTCAATCCGTCTTGAGGATAACCAGAAATTGTATGCAAGATTTGAAATGAGGTGAAACCAGTTCTTTGGTTTGAAGTGTATATGTTTCCACGAGGCGAGAAGAGTATGTAAAAAGGAGAGGGTTCAAAAGCGGAATGGTGGTGATTTGATGATCAAAACCGGGATGTTTGTTTGATGGTAACCCGGACATAATACTGATTTTTCACGGTGTCAGAGTTGATAAATTTGTGGAAATTCATCGCCATCTATTTCCTACAATCTGAGAGCACCTCTGTCGATACCTCCTTGACAATAAATGGGCCTTCCAGTTAGGGCGAATTTTCCCTTAGATTGATCTTGGTTGTCGATGATCTTCTTTAAAACCAAGTCGTGTTGTTTTGAAGCTGTAGTAGTCGGACTTTTTTTGTTGTAGGATAAATGCGATCCTTTCTGGCGATATCTTGACCATGGAAGATAGGCGCGGTTCGCCTTTTAAATGCAATAGAGACAATTGGTGATACATCTTGTACCCATTGATCTTCATCTAGCGAGCATCCATCGACACTGACGAGGATTCCATTTCCACCTCTATGGGAGAACCTTTGCTTCCATCCATAGGCTAATGGTAGGGGGTTGCCCGGTGGAAAATGCGCATGGAAGTTACGTAGGCTAATAAAAGTCGAGAGGCGAAGAGGTCGGGCCATCCTTTGTGATTGGCGGACATTTTTGCATGATCTTTTTGATGTTTTTATTAGCAAGCTTCAACAACACCATTCATCTTTGGATGGTAGATGCCGGAGTTAAGGTGTTTGATGTGGAAATTTTCTGCATAACTCCTCCATCATTTTGTTGTTGAGGTTCTTAGCATTATCGACACTGATGACCTCTGGTTGTCCGTATCGACGAGACGACATTGTTTACGATGAAAGCAATGATGACTTCTTTAGTAACCCAGGGAAGGATCTTTGCTTCTACCCATTTGGTGAAGTAGTCGATCATGGTGAATATGAATCGATGTCCATTCTTGGCTTTGGGCTCGATGGGCCGATCACGTCCATTCCCCACATTGAGAAGGGCCGTGGTGAACTTCATATTGTGGAGTTCCTTGGAGGCGTGGATAGCATTCCCATGAATCTGGCATTGATAGCACCTCTTGGCGTGATCATCATAGTCGACTTTGAGTGTAAGCCGATAATGCCTGTTCTAAGGATCTTCTTGACAAGTAGGGGTCCGCTTCGTGTGAGGGCCACATACTCCACCATGGATCTCATCCATGAGTCTACGAGCTTGGTCTTTATCCGGACATACGAGGAGACCTAATCTGCATCTCTTTTTTATAGAGTGCATCTCGCTCAGAGTAAAATTTCATAGCAAGTCGATGGATCGCCTCTTCTCGGTTAGGCTCGCCTCGGTGGGTGTAGATCCATCTCGTAGATACTCCTTGATGTGTTGATACCAAGGGGTTGTGGATGGGAGGTAGTTCATCGATACTTCTCAACATAGTTCCCATAGGCTGGGGCTTTTTGCATTGCAATTGTAATGCTTGGCATGTTTTCCTTGTCAAGTAGTATGTGAACGAGGAGGCCAGCGTTGCTAATGCATCCGCAAAATCATTCTATTACGAGGAATGTGTAGAAAGGAGATTTCTTGAACTCAAAGCCATCTGTAGAACTTTTGAGTGGTAAGGCGACAAATGTAATTCTTTGGTTTGATAGATTCCGTGGATTGTCGATTACCAATTTGGAATCCCCAAAGGCGATTAACGCTTTGATGCCCATTGAGCGGGCAAGTTTTAGCCCCATGATCTGACCTTCATTTTCATTTGTGTTGTTGGTGTTGACAAACTGCAATTTGATGATGACGGGATCTTTGCTCCCCCGTCTGGGATACTAGGGCTGCTCGGCTCGAGCCTTACGTATTATGAGCTCCATCAAAATACATTTTCCACGTATGGCGTATATCGTCTTGATGTTGTTCTTTGTTGTCATTACCCCTTCATCGGGAAGTATGTTTCAAGGGTTTGTAGTCCCTGTGGGTGCGGCGGCAGTTGATCCGCAATTCCTTGACCTTTGACAGACTTTTTGCGCATCGCGTAAGCGATGTCAAATTGTTGTAGGATCAAGCTGCCATCAGACGATCGACAATTGAGTATGAAACTTCTTGAACACATACTTGAGAGGATCCGCGGGATATGAGATGGGTTGTGTGACCATGGAGGTAATGTTGTAACCTCATGGAAGCCCATGCTAAAAGCACAACAAGTCTTCTCAATCGAGTGTACTTGTGTTCTTTGATCTTTGAATCTTTTCTTTGAGGTAATAGATAGCTCGTTCTTGGCCTCTATCGTCTTTTTGCCCTGACATCTGACCCATGGCATTGTCATTTATGGATAGGTACATGAGCAGGGAACATCATCCACAGGTGGTACCAAAATAGGGGCGTTAACCATTTGCTCTTTGATTGTGAGGAAGGCTTTTTGACACTCATCATTCCATTTCATGGAGGAGTTCTTCCTTAATGACTTGAAGATTGGCTCACGAGGTTCTTTGTGAGTTGAGAAATGAACACTGCTAATGAAGTTGATTCTTCCAAAAATCCCGTATTTCCTCTCTCTATGCGAGGAATGGGCATTTCCTTGATGGCTTTGGATTTTGGTAGGATCGATTCAATCCCTTTGTGGTGACTAGGAAACCTAGCAACTTGCACGACTTAACACCAAAGGCGCTTGCCATTTGGATTCAACTTCAAGTTTACTTACATGACTGTTGAAAAGCTTTTTGAGATGGTCTAAGTGGTCCTCCTCCCTTGAGATTTGATAATGATGTCATCCGTGTAGATCTCTATATCTCCTTATGCATTAAATCGTGGAAAAGAGCCATCATAGCTCATTTGATAGGTTGCCCGGCATTGATGAGGCGAATGACAACCGTTTGTAGCAAAAAAGTTCCCAAGGCGTGATGAAAGCGGTTTTCTCACGGTCCTCCTCGTGACCATAATTTGATGGTACCCATGAAAGCAATCAACAAAAAAGAGTACATGTCGTATTGAGCGGTGTTGTCGATAAGAATGTGGATAAAGACACGGAAAGCTATCTTTAAAAGGCAAGCTTTGTTCAAATCCGGTAATCCACGCATGACTTCGCACCTTTCCCCCTGGTTTTAGGCGGGAACAATGTTGGATATCCACTCCGGATATGTAGACACCATGATAATGCCGACTTGAAATTGTTTCACAATTTCTTCTTTAACTTTTAAACTCCACTCGGTTTCAATCGCTTTGAGTTTTTTTACTAGCGGCTTGAATCCTTCTTTGATGGGAAGGCGATGAAGAACAATGTCGATTGGACAAACCCACCATGTCTTCATGAGACCATGCAAACACATCCACGGAATTGGGTTAATAGTGCAACCATGTCATTCAGTTGATTTGTGGTAAGGTCTGAACCAATTTGGATTAGCTTAGGTTTTCTAAGGTTTCAAGATTGAAAGAAGTGGTTTGATCAAGATTGGGTTTGGGTTTATCTGCGACCCATTCCTTAATCTCTGAGGTGTCTCAATGTCCTCTTGTATATCCATCAAGATTCGAGTCAACTTTGCATCAAAATTCTGACCCTTGTGGGAGAAGGCACCTCATCGGCAAATACATGCACATCTAAATTGAGTCACGAAGCAAAATATGCTTTCACTTAATATATGCAAGTTGTTTGATCATACAAAAGTGTTAGCATGTACTTGATAAAATAACTACTACTAATCTTGTAAAGAAAAGTAAGCAATTAAAAAGTTATCTACTGAGGCGGAGGATTTTACGCCCATTTTACCCTCGTCGACCGATGCAGGAGTGTTGCTCCAATTATCGAGGGCAAAGTCTGATGGGCTGCGATGATGGAAGGATCGTCATTGTCCTCCTTCTCCGAATGATAACCATGACATCTGGGCAATCATCATCTGGGGTGTATCTGTTTGTATGTTCATCATGAACAATGACGCGTATGACTGCCATCATCAAGGCAATGTCGTGTTTACGTTTTCGTTCCTTTTCTTCCACTTCGGGATCAGGAATCAGCGCCTCTTTTGCTTTGATTGGCTTTGGTTTAGGAAGCAACATAGCGCTGACATGAAATGGTGGCACCTTTCTTGGAGATTGTATCAACTCATGAGGTAAAGGTATAAAAAATTGTCGTGTGAAGCGGAAGCTTGAGGAAACGACTTGTGTTTATGAGGATTCTCTGCGATTGGGGCTGGCGAGAATAGCCTAGTCCATTTGTTCAATTTGATTGGACACTTGAATAGGGTGCTTAATACCACCTTATCTTTACCAAGCCCTTGTCGGGTTGATGACCCAAATGACATCATTTCTTGGTGGTAAGCATAACCTCGGTAGAAATCTTGGAGTGCGGGAAGTGGCGTTCAATAGAATGGTATTGCGTGGTACTCACTTCAGAGTATGAAAAGCTGGTGGCTCAACTTGAGTTAAAGGCGATGATTGGCGAGATCTCCTTGTTCGGGATACTCGGCTCGGCATTAATGGTGACTAGGCTATTGTTGACAATGTATTTGAGTTGTTGATGTAGTGTGGAGGAGCGGCTCAGCCATGTGTATCCATGGTCTCCCCAATAGCGGGTTGTATCACTGAATCTATCTTGAGGGCGTGGAAGGATACATTAAATGTATTTGGACCAATCTCGATTGGCGATTCAATCTTTCAAGCGACATTTTGTCGGGATCCATCAAAAGCTCTGATAATCGTATGGCTGCTTTGGATCCGCTTGAGATTGACATTCATCTTCACCAAGGTGGCATAAGGACAGATATTTAGAGATGAGCCTCCATCTATCAAAACTCCAGCTAGCATGTACCTGGAAGACAAAACCGCAATGTGCAATGGCTTACGATGGCCGGTCCCGCCGGGTGGTATATAAATCATTAGTGAAGGATATCACATTGTTGTTGAAAATGTGATCAACCAAATGTTGAAATTTTTCCACATCCTTTGATTTTGGCAAGTAGGCTTCTTCAAAACCTTGATAAGATCTTAGATGATCTTGGAAGAAAACCAAGTCGATATAGATATACGGTGTGGAGCTTCTCATAAGCTTAAAACCACATTGGCTTCATTGTGGCCCATAGTGCGGAGGAATTTTTCAATCTTCTCCATGGGAATCTTCCCTTTGCTTGCCCATAAATAGGTTTTTTATAACCCGTTGAGGAAGATACGATGGATTTTCCTTCGACAACATAGCGATAGTATGAGGCGTGGATCCTTGACTTCTCCATAATTCCATGGAACTTTTGTGTGGTGACAACGAGGATGTTGTAGTGCGAAGGGTAAAGAAATTGGCTGCAGTGCGGCCACTTTCAAAGGATTATCGGCTCCTTTGAGTTGAATTGGTTGTATGGGAAATACTTTGTGCGGTCTCATCATCCACTTGGATATAAGCGCTCTTGATCCCTTCCATTTGGTAGGACATGCATTCCCACTCTTGAGTTGCGCGGTGTAATCATCGCTAGTTGTTGCGGGGACACGCATTATCAATAAGATTACGAATGAGATGGTGGAGTGCCCAACATTCTTCTGTCTTTGTGTGGCGAGAGTGTGAATGATATTGACACACTTCATCGAAATTGAACCCATCTGGCGGGGATTGATTGAAGCGAAGAAGGAAGGTAATTCTTCGCCGTTGATCAACATTTGCGATATCTCCTCCATAGATTGGCCCAAATATGTAAATTCTCTACGATTGGCAAAATCCGGCGGGCTTTAGCATTTGCTCTCTTTTCTGACCTTATCCTCCATAGCTTCGCTTTACGAAGGTGGTGATGGAGCATTCATAACAAATGGAAGGAGATAGGCATGCTCTTGATTGATTAATTGGCGTGTGACTTGATCTTTGGTGGGTCACCGGTTACGCGATTTCTTAATTTGTTTGTAAAGAGCTTTCATCTTTTCGTTCCATAGTAAAGCTGGAACTTTGCATAATCCCATTTATCGACACCATCTTTGATGATCGGGATGATTCATTGTTGAAATTGGAACTACATCCGATGCTCCAAGTGATCATGTTGACCTCTTCTTCTTTGTGTTGAGGAAGAGGATTGTCTTGCACATGAGGTTGATCTGGTTTGGTGACCACGATCTCACCATTATCTATTAAATCTTGGATCTTGTGTTTGAGGCCCAACAATCTTGAGTATCATGTCCGGTGCTCGGCATGATAAGCACACTTAGAAGTAGCATTAAAACCCCTCCCATTAGGGTTGGTGGTGGAAGAAGATGTGTAATTTTCTTACGAGTAGTCGGAAGAGCAAGAATATTCTCGGCGAGTCCCCTAAGGGTGTGAGCGTTCGAGGTCGCTTTACTTCTCCACTTTTAGGCAATGGAGGGTTTGAAGATTGTGCTTGAAAAGGGAGTAGTTTCTCCTCTCTGTATAGGCATGCTTTGATTGCCTTTTTGACCTTGTAGTATCGAGGAAACATCCTCCTCTTTCTTTTTATGGACCTCAGGAAGTTGTTTCCATAAGATCAGATTTGGATGTGCTCAACAATGACTTTAAAAAGCGGCTAGGTCTTGAATTTTTCCAGACTTCAATCCCATCTCAGCCATCTCTCCGTGCTTGATCATTTCAGAGAATGGTTTGCCAATACCAGCTAAGACTCTCTCATAGAAAGGAGCTTCCTGTATATCTATGAATGCCATGACCATTTCTGATTTCGTCATGGAAGGAATAACTTGAGCAGCAAGGCGCCTCCACCTTTGAGCATACTCTCTGAAAGACTCATTTAGCCGTTTCTTGACCTTGGTAATTTAGTGCCGGTCGAGAGCCATCTGAGATTGAAAAGCTGTATTGAGTGAGGAAGGCGTGAGCCGACTCTTTTGACTATGGATCTTTGAGTTGTCTAATCGGTATACCATGAGCAGGCTTCTCGGTCGGACTTTTACGAAGCAATTTGCATTATGAGCTTTTCATTTTTCGCGTAAGATCCAAGTTCTCCAATGAATACCTTTAAATGGGTATAAGGATCCCCTAATCGTCATACTTTTCAAAATCAGGGGTTTTGAATTTCTCTGGATAATGAACACCAGGGAAGATGCAAAGGTCAACATATGAAACACTTCCATGTGTTCCAATCCCTTTGAGAACACGGATAGTTTCCTCCATTTGGAGGACCTTCTTCCTGATATCACCGAGTATCTGGATCTCCTTTGAGATGGGTGTTTGAAGGGTCTTTGTTGGTCGTATCCAAGCGAGGTTACGGAATTGTTTTTTTCCAAACCTTGAGCTCCTCCTTGTGTAGAGGATTACGTATATGGAGGCATCTTTGTACCACAGGTGGGTGATGCGATTCTTTTTAAAGCAAACAACCAAATTTGTGATTTCTTGACTTAATCGTCAAATTCTTCACGACGAAAGCGAGGATTAATTTGGTCGAGACGAAGACATGATTGGTTGTAGGCTCGTGGCCTTTTTGGATTTTGAAGCGGGTATGAGCCCGATGATTTCCTACAAAAGACTTATGTAGTTTAGTCTTAGGGATAATGTAAATGTTATCATAACATGTCCATTTTAGGAATATTGTCTACAAAAGCGGGTGTTAATTGATAACATGCATGCACAAATAATCTTCATATTTTCCATTACATAAAGATGAACATGGAATAAAATTACAAGTAAATGCTTTTAAAAGTAATTGAAAATGGAAAGCATGAAGAGACTTTCCTCGCGTTTGGTTTATCGAGAGGTTGACCTATCTTAGGGTTACTCTCATGGCTTTTTTGGCATAAAGGTTCCCGGATCATCATAATCTACTTGGCGGGAAGTTAATCGGTCTTTCAAGCTGGAGCGAATACGGGGTGGTGCCTTTCACGAGCCCCGTTGGAATTATTCTTCCTATGAGTCCAGTAATCAAACAACGACAGGATAGCCTCCTGGTGGAGGAACCACACAACATACATTCACATACAACGTGTCTCACCGTTTATGAAAATGATGACATATGCTGACACTAATATCCTGAGATAGATATAGTATAGTGCGATAAGTAAAATGAATTCGTACACATTCATTATAAATGTAAATACAACATTCACACAAGCATATAACAGTTTTGAAAAGCTTGTAATAGCGGCTTAAGCCCTCTTCTTTGGAGTCCCCGTGAGAGCCGCCACTGTCGACGTCGGGATTTTTTAGTGTCCCTTTTCGTTACTTGTTCTTTGGTGTTCTCATGTTAATGTGAGATTTGTTTGAAAAAATAAGTGAAAAAGGTCCGAGCATGTATAATGTCGGTGATTTGACTTTAAGAGTCGCGGTTGGTGTATTTATTTGGTTGCACCAGCTTGCAATAGAAAAGGTTTGCACATTGACCCGGTGATGTGACAACGCTAAGCAGGTCTGTGAAGCGAGAGATTCATTTGAGTTCGGGGGCTTGATTATGCGGAGGGAAGGTGTTAGGCACCCAGACATCCAAGTGTTGCCACGGTGACCGCCACTTTTCAAAAAAATTATATATATGTGTGTGTGTGTGTGTGTGGATCAATGTGCAATTATTTGGAAGTAGTGTTATGCCTCGTTCGCACCTATATACAAAGGGTTTGAATTTATAGAAAAATTTAGTTTTAACCAGATATATCAATGAAGTTTTGTAAAAAGAGGTTTTCAAACCCTGTGCTCAATAGTAATTGAGGCCTTTGATACTTCCATTTTATTATTAAATGTTCGGCTTGTTTGCTTTTATTTTTTGAGATGTGAGGCATCTTGAGAAAATAATATCTGATGATGCTTAAACTCCTCATGGGCATAATGACCATCGAGGAAATTGAGACCTTTGTAAATAATGTACAAAAGCGCTTACAATTTGAAAACGTCCATCAGGAGGCGAATCTAGATTGATATGGTGAATCTGTGATCACATGATTCCTAAGCTCACATATAATCTGCGTTTTTATGGAAAAAAAGAAGTTAGCGATTATATATAAAAGTTGTATATATATATATATATATATGAGACATGATCAACCACCACGAAGCAACTCCATGGGGGATGGAAATGTAAATATATAAAAGCGGTAAATATATATATATATATATATATATATATGAATAAAACCACCACGAAGTAAACTCCGGTGGGATGAAATGTAAATAAATAAATTTGTAAAAGCAATCAACTTCCATGAGTAAACTCAAGGCGGGATGAAATGTAAAAAAAAAGCGTATAAAAGCGATCAAGCGCACGAAGTAAACTCGGTAAGGCGAAATGTAAAATGTAAATAAAAGCTATAAAAGGCCGAAGTAAACTCAAGGAGGCTGACAAAAATATATATATATATATATATATATATATATATATAAAAGCGAAATGCTTGCAGGATGTAAATCCGGGCTCATCGGATATGTCAAACAACAATTATATATATATATATATATATATATAATATAGGTAAAAATCAGGATATAAAATACATAGGGCTCATCGGATATATATATATATACATATGTGTGTGTGTTATATATATATATATATATATATATATATATATATATAAATTATGGAGACATATAAGATGAGCTCAGATAGATAACAATTATATATATATATATATATATATATATATATATATATATATAAGCAAGTAAGCGCTCGGACATATAAGTGCAGGCTCAATCGAGGCATAACTTCGATAATGTTAGTCCATATATAAAATATATACATATATATAATATATATATATGAATGAAATGAAAACCACGGATAGAAAGTAAGGTAAACACACACAACACGACTCTCGATGTGTATAACGGTGTGTGTGCTAATATGAAAAGAAAGGCTTTATAGAATGTAAGAGAGGCTTACGTTGGGTTGCATGATGTAGACTTCTATGACTCTATGTGGATAAACACTAAGCTCCATGCGAGGATAAAAGTATAGCTATATGTGAGCTAATAGATGTTTAAAGCCGAGGAAACACTCGATATGGGTGTGTACAAAGTAAATTGGATGGGGCTTCCTCGCCTTTTTCTCTCTTTTCTCCTCCCAAATGGTGACCCCAAGGTCTATATTTATAGGCCGATGGCATGAGTGTACTGGCGACCCATGATTACACTGCGGGTGGTCGAGGTGTCCCCGGGCTTTCATGGTCCGTCGTCTCAAGTACATGCACTCATGCCTTTGTAATGTCGCTTTCGAACTTGCAGAACTTCAATCAGAGCATCCGAGCGAGGTATATGTGACCTTCTTGGACCGCTTGTGTGAGAGATTCTGAAATGACATGGATTAGAGGTTATCTGAAGTCGGGAAGATGGGACCATGCCCATAGTCTTCAAGCTTCAAATTCTATCGATTATCTTTGCCGCGCATAATAGTCCTCGGGATTGTAACTCCTCGATTCTTGTGGGACATTGTTATATGTATATATATATATGAAGTGTTGAGACGACGCGCAGGTGTTGATTTGGCAAGATGACGTTTGATTCCTCACCGGGGTTATCGCCGGTTTGAGTTGAAAGCAGACGTTGCTCAGGGTTACATCTGAGATTGGACTGATGCAAGTGTTTGAATGCCACAAGGTCATCTTGTGAGTGTACCTGTATACCCATTGTTAGCTCCGGGTCTGATGGATGAGTGCGTCGGCAGGAGGCTTGAGATTGAAGCTGATAGCATGTGTTTGAAACAAGCATTTCTGGAGTTATTGCCGGAACTGCAACAACATTCCTTGGGGTTATCTCCAAGAATGAAACTCGGGGTTATCTCCGAGGTTGGAAATGATCCTTCCGATGTGTGTTCCGGGGTTGAAAATGATGTTCCCAGTGTGTGTCCCAGGTTTTGAACTTAAACTTCCGGTAGTATTCGGAATGGATGTAAGCTATCTTCTAGGGTTATCTCTGAAAGATGAATCTGCCTTCCTGCAATGTCAATAACAAGCGTGCAAAAAATTTCGAGTGTCTACAAGCAATGCTTTTAGAATAATGATGATGATCATTCTAATGAGATCTAAATTCTTAGAAACCTTAAAACTAAAATAGTTCCTAATCGTTGGATTACTAAATTGGGGATTAGTGAATCCGGATAGATTGGTACATACGTTACTTGTTAATTGGATGAGGATGATTGATCTCATGATCATTTGTGTGGAGACACTAAAGCAAGTATGTAGGTGCTTATTAGAGAATAAGTTCACCGAGCATTGGCTCGCTAAGGAATACCTAATGGAGTTTTACTTGTGCATCGATAGGAATTCAGTAGTGATAGTAGTACAAGTGATCCTTGGACTTGAGATCACATAGTATCTTGTGTATGATGAGTTATACTTTGACTTATTCCTTAAGACCCTTAGGGTATATCAAAGGGTATGCTTGGGTATAATATGTTGTTCATGGAGATAATGTATAATCAATAAAGAATCTACCACTTCTAGTAAAGAAGAGAAATGTCCTATGTGATTCGATAAATGGCAACCCAATAGTCATCGGTTGGTTTGGCGAGAATGAAATTAGAAAGGAGTTTCTAATTTGCATTATTTGGAGTCGTGCATTTAAGAGTCGAAATACATATAATTAAATAAAATAAGACTTGACAAGAATTTCCATGTCTTATATTTAATTGGGACATTGTATGGTGGAAGGATTGAATTATACGATAACTATTTACTCAAAGGTTCTTTTATGATTAATGTTGAAATCTATATTATCTAAAAAGTCGATTTGATCGCTAGGAGGCTTATCCCTATTGTAGAATAAATATTATTTATTTAAATAAATTAATAGTTTAATTTATTTATTTAAATAAGAGTATAATTGTTCTAATTGATTTATTCACAATCGGTTTAATATGGAGAACCTAAAAGGTCACACTATAAAAGGAAGAATAATTATTTAAGAAGTTAATGGCACAATCGTAATAATATGTTAAGTGTATTTAATTTAATCTATGGTGATAGAATAAATTAAATAGCTTAATATTTATTATTTAATATTTTAGAAATATTAAATATATAAATTAATAAGAGGAGTCTTATTAATATTATTACAATTATTATTATTTTAATTTCTAAAGAGTTGGAAATTAATTTAATATTAGTACTCTCATTTATTCCTAATAAGATTAATAGGCTAATTAATTTAAGGATTTTAATTAATTAAAATAAAACCCAATTTCTTAATTGTTAAGGAGGGTTGCCCACATCTATAAGTAAGAGGAGTCTTATTATGGGTGGAGTGGTTGTTGACGTTTTCATAGAATACATAATTCCAATAGTTGGGAGAGTACACCCTTTTCTATGAGAGATAGAAAAACTAGGATTTTGCCAAATACTCATCTTCTTAAATCCTTCTTCTTCCTTGGTGGATCACCTTTAAAGGCCAAACACTTGGGTGGCTAACATTGATCAAAGGAAGGAACCAAACCCGGTAGATTCAAGTTGAACGCGAAAAGGATTGGAGGTGAACTTGTACCTGAGGAAGCTCGAATCTTCAAGGGTATGATTCTTTTTTTTTTCGTTTAATTAATAATTGTTCATAAAGGGTGATTTGGGTATATGGTTTGTAAAATTTTAAAACTCTGATTTTTCACGTTTCTGCTTATTTTGTCCAATTTGATTGCGTTCATTGTAAGACCCCGAATTTTTATGAAATGAAAGTATTCAATTTTCTTATAATTATTATTTTATTTCGTAAATGGTTGAATTGATAAAGGGTTAAAGTTAAGGGTGATATGTGAAAATTTTTCGATTGGTCGGGGAATATTCATTTTAAAAGGGAATATTCATACAACGACACAATCATTAGTGGACCCCGCAATAGAATTATTGTTGGATTGAGAAAACGATAAGAATATGTTTTTATGAAAATAACGGCGGAAGTTTTACCGATAACTGTTGAAACACCCGGTGTTAAAAGTACAGTAATACGCGTGGTTGTGTAGTAGCACACAGTTTTGATTATTAATGCTTACGTGAAAAGTCACTCAGTCTTGTTTAATTATTGCTATAGTAATTGCTGCATAGTATCTCACGTTATTTGATTCAATTATTGTCGATATTTTATATATTATTAAATCAATAATTGAGATAACAAAGTTATTAATATTATTATTTGCAATATTAACGATGTCTAGAAGTTCTGCCAAGGAGAGGTTTGGTCACCTAATTGCGCGCCAATAGGGAGAAATTCTTATTGAAAAGCCCCCTATTTCCTAGAAACGACCTGGTCGATTAATATTGTGAATTGTAATAATGATGATAAATGTTGTTATATATATTGAGGTATTTTTTTATGAAGTCACGAAAGTTTATATATATATATATAATTTTGTTATATTAGTATTATTAATGTAATAAAACAGAAAAGCTTTTTATATAAAACAGAATACTTTTATAAAGTTATTTGTTTTATTAGACAATAATTAGAATATATTATATTTTATTATGCATAGTATTTGCATAGTGCTCGCAAAGTGTTTGCATAGTAAAATCTTTTTTATATAAAAATGTAATACTTTTATAAAGTTATTCGTTTTATTAGATTATAAATAGAATATATTATATTTTATTTAAAAGTTTTGTTTTATTAGAATATTTTATTTATACTGCATAGTAAATCAATATGGACCGTCTGTTTAAAAGTAAATCAATCTGGACCGTTTATGAATTAATTACTATTCAGTCCATTCTCCTATAAATAGAAGCTCATTCCTTCATTATTTCTTACGAATTCACTGAAACTCTAGAGAGAGAAACTATAAAGAGAAAGAAGAAAAGTATTCTGCTACTTCACTACTACTATATCCAGTTTCTTCTAAGGTAAGGGGTATTATTTCTTTTGTATTCATGAAGAGAACTTCTGTTATTCGATTCTTTATTATTCTGTTGGAATAACCTGTATACGCGGGCTATCCTCTACTTGGTGAAATTCTTCTTTTATTCCATTCTTTATCATTATCTTTCGAATAACTCGCCATATCAAGTACCGCATAAATAGTGAAATTCTTTCCGTTATTCCATTCTTTATTATTACATTGAATATCTTATCTTATGCGTATTTACATTGACCGTTCCGTTATTTATTTTTCTGTTGGAATATCCTATCGGTGCGTATTACGCCTGACCTAGTTCCATTAATTATTATTTTGTTGGAACAACCTGTCTGTGCAGTTTATCGCATGCATGGTGATTTCTGTTGTTATTCCATTCTTTATTATTCTGTTGGAATATCCTATCGGTGCTAATTTCGCCTGACTTGGTTCCGTTATTTATTATTCTGTTGGAATAACCTGTCTGTGCGATCTATCGCATGCCTGGTGATTTCTTTTGTTATTCCATTCTTTATTATACTTAGTTGGTTAAAGTTTTGACTTCTATACTCCATGAAATTAGTGGACTATCCTTGATATTTGCGCTTCATCCAGTATCTTTTCATGAAAATATTCTTCTGAGCATTCTTGAATTTTACTCTACAAAGAAGTATCATGTTGACAATTTGGACGTTATTAGTTCCTGGATAAATTAATTCTTGAACTTGTTTTTATTGAATTCTTATATCATTGTCATCATCCTCATGTTTATATTATGTTGAAAGTCATCTGTGGCCTGTAGTGCATAGATGGACTTGGTATGATTATGACCAGGGATTAATCGGTATAATCATGACCGTAATGTTACAAATGATGTGGTAAAAGTCCTCATTGACCCGTAGTGCATTGATGGACAGTTGTTGGCATGATCATGACCATTGATGAATACACGAATATCCTTGGCCCGTAGTGCATGGATAATTTGTGGTTGTGATACTAATGAATATCCTTGGCAGAAAAGTGCGGGGATGATGTGGATTATTTATTAAGCTAAGTCCCAAATGATAAAAGTGATGAAAACCTTTTAAATCATAAAAGATAGTAGATTTTATTCCCTACTTGACTCTTTTAATGGATTGCTTGTTCGTTTGTAGTTAAACTTGATGTTTGTTATATTGTATCGGTTTAACACTTTGTTGAAGGCTAACGATAATTTATTCTCGCATTATCTTAGTCATAATATTTCATTGGGCTAGTTGAGCTCACCCTTTCTTTCTTTGTTCTCTTAAGGAAATGAGAATGTAGCGGGACTAGTCGGGGAGCGAGATAACTGGCCCGGATGATAGCATTAGTAGTCCTCACTATTTTGTTAAATAGTGTGACAATAAATGTAAAGAGGACCCGCATAGAGTGTGGATATTGTATAGATGACAGTATTCTTATTAAAACTCTTAGATTATGTTATGTCGTATTTTATACGGCTGTTGTATAATTAAGTTGTACTTGTATTCTGTACCTTGTATCTGGCGACTCAGAATAGGTGATGTATACCTATTTTTGGGGCGTTACAGTTGGTATCAAAGCTTAGGGATATGATCCCTGGCTGAGATGTGAGACAAGAACTAGGAGGGGAGAGACGAGGAATTCCTTCGCTAGTATGACCTACCTAAGTTTATTTGATATTTAATTGGTCGGTCAGAGTATGGGGATAATATGTGATATGTTAATTAACCCTTATTTTGTGGCAGTATTTGAAAATGACATCCGAGAATGTTGAGAACATCAATGGAGCACAGGATACCGTTGAGTCTCCATAGATCAATAATCAGGATAATGTGCATCAGGAAGGTGACAATCCTCAGGCAAACAAAAACACTGACCAGATGATGAATGATGGAATGTTCAGAGGCTTTATGCAATTCATGCAACATCAGGAAAGAGCGCCTCCTGTACAAAATACAGGTGGAAACACTGGCAACTCTCGGACGGTCACCGCTAAGCAGTTCAAGGAACTGGGACCACCAGAGTTTTTTGGAGAGCTAAAACCACTTAAGGCGGAGACATGGATAAAGCAGATCTGCAAGATATTTGATGTCTTAAGATGCTCTGTGGAGCAAAAGGTTCCCTTTTCCACCTTCATGTTGCGAGCAGAGGCAGATTACTGGTGGGAATCTATAAAGCGTACTCAACCTACCGCACTGAAGATGACTTGGGAGAAGTTCCAAGAATTGTTCAACGACAAGTACTTTCCCGAAAG
Source organism: Panax quinquefolius (assembly GCA_020205615.1). Classification (NCBI taxonomy): domain Eukaryota; kingdom Viridiplantae; phylum Streptophyta; class Magnoliopsida; order Apiales; family Araliaceae; genus Panax; species Panax quinquefolius. The sequence continues at coordinate 111,904,219 of CM035157.1, read as the reverse complement.
TATTCATCACATGAAAGAGGTAGAGTTCATCAAGCTGGAGCAAAACAACATGACCGTATCACAATACGAAGACAAGTTTGCAGAGTTATCCCGGTTTGCGTCCCATTTGGTTGATAATGAGGAGAGAATGACGTGAATGTTTTTAAGAGGATTGAAACCTGAGATACGTCAATATCTTATCTCTCATAAACTGTGTTTGTATTCAAATGTTGTTAATAGGGCTCAATTATTGGAGCGCGATAATGAGTCAACCCAACCAAAAGATAGCAGCCTGCAAAATGATAATACCAGTGATAGTAGTCATCGAAGTGGTTACAACAAGTGTGGAGGGAATCAACAGGCCAGAAATGGTAACCAATTCGGTGGTAATCATGGCCAAAACAATAAGAATCGACATTTCAAGAAGAGGAGATTCAACAATGATGGAAAGACGTCAGCATCAGTACCCGTTGTTAAGGAAGGAGAACGACCACCTATCATGTGAGACCCCAGATTTTATGAATAAAGATTTAAATTTCTCGAAATATTTTTTTAAATATTATGGTGTGGATTTGTTATAATGTTTTAGTTGTGGGTGATATTTACAAATTTTGCAAAGTATGCAAGTTGTTATAAAATATTCTTTTTGTCGGGAATATCCGTACGACAGCACAATCATTGGTGAACCCACAACGGAAGTATTGTCATAACAAAAAAAATGACAGAATTATCCTTTTATAATATAACGGCGGAAGTGTTACCGTTAAAACTGTTGAACTACCTGGTAGTAAAAGTATAGTAATAGTGGTGGTTTTATAGTAGTACACGATATTGATTATTGATGCTTACGTGATAAGTCACTCAGTTATACTCAATTATTGCTACATTAATTGCTGCATCATATCTCTCATATTATTGATTCGATTATTGTCACAGTATCATCTGCATAATATGTTATATTATTAAATCAATAATTGAGATGACAAAGTTATTCATATTATTAAATTGCAATATTTACAATGTCTAGAAGTTTTGTCAATGAGAGGTTTGGTCACCTAATTGCGCACCAATAGGGAGAAATCCTTATTGGAAAGCCCCCTCTTTCCTGGGAACGACCTGGTTGTTAAATATTGTGAGTTATAATATTAATGATGAATAAGTTCGTGTTGATTAAAAATGAATTTGATAGTTCCATTGTGTTGGGATTATTTGTGTTAGTAGAAATCGACATTTATTTCGATAATAATTGATGTCTGGAGATTATATTGTTCAATCGGGTATTCAGGGCACTTTTCGTGTCAGAGTACTATTCACAAGTTACTATTCATGAGTTACTATTCATAAGTTACTATTGAGTCACATTCACTTACTATTAGGGGAGTTGGTGCAAGATTGATGATACTTGCATGACTAAGTTAAAAATGGAGGTATAGATGGAGGTACTATACTGTAATTAATTTTTCACATGTTTAGAACTATTGAGTCACATGATTTACTATTGATTCACATGATTTACTATTAGGGGAGGTGGTGCAAGTTTGATAATACTTGGATTACTGAAGTAAAAATGAAAGAAAAGTTGGAGGTATTGTACTGTAATTTTTTGAGCCCCAAAATATGCAATTATCGAAACTATGTTTTCCTATAAATAGAAGCTCATTCTTCCTTCATTTCTCACCAATTCACTAAAACTTTAAAGCCATTATTATAGAGAGAAATTATAGAGAGAAAGAAGAAGAGAAGTCTGCTACCTCTCTACTCCAGTATCCAACTTTATTCTAAGGTAAGGGATATTATTTGTTGTACCTGTAAGGGGTATTATTCTTTCGTATTCATGAAGAGAATTACTTCTTTCAATACTCGTAAGAGTTGTTATTCACTTCTTCATTATTATGTTGGAATAACCTGTTTATGCGAAGTACCGCATACATGGTGAAATTCTTCTGTTATTCCATTCTGTATTATTATGTTGGGATAACCTGTTTATGCGAAGTACCGCATACATAGTGAAATTATTCTATTATTCCATTCTTTATTATTCTGTTGGAATATCCTGTCGGTGTGAATTTCGTCTGACCTGGTTCCGTTCTTTATTATTCTGTTGGAATAACATGTTTATGCGAAGTACAGCATACATGGTGAAATTCTATTGTTATTCCATTCTTTATTATTCTGTTGGAATATCATGTCTGTGCGTTTTACGGTAGACCTGGTTCCATTATTTATTATTCCACATTTATTATTCTGTTGAAATATCCTGTCTATGCGTTTACGCCGGACCTGGTTCCATTATTTATTATTCCGCATTTATTATTTTGTCGGAATATCCTGTCTGTGCGTTTACGCTTGACCTGATTCCATTATTTATTATTCTGTTAGGAATAACCTGTCTGTGCGGTCTCTATCGCATGCATGGTGAATCGTTCTGTTATTCCATTCTTTATTATTCTGTTGGAATAACCTGTCTATGTGGATTACCACATGCATGGTGAATGATCCTTTATATTCATTCCTTATTAAATTGTGCAAATGATCTGGTTAAGTTGATTATGATGAGTGTCATAATAAAAGCATTGGACTGATGAAAATCATGGGTATATGAAGTATTAATAAGTGTTATGATGAGTTATGTTGGTTATTATGTGAAAACATGAATGTTTATTACAAATCACAAAGGGTTGAAAAATCAGATTTCGGTGAAAATGGAACATGAGATTCAATTGATCATATCTCCTATTATATTTCGAATTTCTGATTGTGGTCAAGTTCTAGAGTTAGATCTATGAGTTTTGTAGCATCTCCAAGTGGAATCACTGTAAAAGGTGTTGTAGATTTTCGTGTGGATTGATTTTAGCAAAGGAGTCAAAAGCTGCAAATACAGAAAATGCTACTCCCCAGATTTTTAAAAGGGCAGTTTCAGCCACTTAATTTATGAGAAAAATTCCGGTCTTTAGGGACACGAAAGTATATAGTATAAAGAACATCCTGTCCAAAAATGAGCTCATTCTGACTTAAAATGAGCAAGTTATGACCATTTTAATATTTAGGTTTAGTTGACGAAAAATGCTATAACCTGAGTTCTATAACTCTGATGACCATGAAATTTAAACTGGAAGCTCACGTTAACATGTGTAAGATTCTGCCAAGATTTGGGAATTTTTGGAGTTAAACTTGAGGTAGCTAATTTCTTAAGGAATTAATTAGAAATTGATTTTTGAAAAATAGTAAATAAATTTTAAAAATTTCAAGAAAAATATATGTTCATTATGGGACTATATTCTGCTAAATCCCAGAAAAGAAATATTTTTGGGACCGATTTGGTATTTTTAATTAAAATTATATAATTACGAATATATGAGTTAAATATGTTATGTGAAGTAACAAAGTTGGAAAATAGGATTTTATGGCTTGGAAATCCTATATAAGGCATATGTAGATTTTTGGATAAGGGATTTGATCATTAGTGATGAAATCTTATTAGTATGGCATTTTTGAATGATTAAATGCATTATTTGGTAAAGTATAAATAATTGAAATAAATTGTTTATAAGTTTAAGACGTGATTAAAATATTGTTATGATATTAATAATATTAAATTATGAATTTATTATGTGATTGATAATATTTGGATAAATTTAAAGTCTTTAATATTTATCCTTGTTTTCAGTTGATTAATGTTTATATCATTGTCATCACTCTCGTGCTTATATGGTGATAAAAGTTATCTTGGATTATATGCAAAGATAGATTGTGGATTATTGAATTGTATATCTTTGGCTTACGTGCAAAGATGAACTGTTGGTTGTTGGTTTTATAGTTGTATATCTTTGGCTTACGTGCATAGATGGACTTAGTATGATTATGACCAGGGATCATTCGATATAATCATGACCTGTAATGTTATAAATGATATGGTAAAAGTCCTCAGTAGCCTGTAATGCATTGATGGACAATTTTTGGTATGATTATGACCAGGGATTATTCGGTATAGTCAGCTAATAGTTGATGATTTAATGAATATCCTTGGCTCGTAGAATGTGTGGGGATGATTAGAAGATGTGGTTTATTTATTAAGCTGAGTCTCGGCGATAAAAGTTGATGAAAACATTTTTAAATCATAGAAGATAGTAGATTTTATTCTCTACTTGACTTTTCTAATGGATTGCTTGTTCCGCTGCAGTTAAACTTGATATCTATTATATTTTATCAGTTTAACATTGTTGAAGACTATTGATAATTTATTCTACATTATCTAAGTCATAATATTTTTTACTGGGCTAGTTGAGCTCACCCTTTCTTTCACTGTTCTCTTCAGGAAAATGAGAATATAGCTGGGACGAGTCGGGAAACGGAGTGACGATCCAGATGATAGCATTAGTAGTCCTCTCTATGGCATGACAGGAAATATATAATTGTATTGAGGACCTAAGATGTGTGTGTCATATTTTATACGTCATTTAATAATTGATTTTGGTGAACAACAATAGGGTGATGAGAACCCAACCCTGAAAGCGTCAAAAGTGCAATCATAAAGAAATGAAGAGAACAGAAATCTTCTCGTGTCCCTTTGGAGACTTGAAATATTTGCTGCTGTACTTTATATGGCATGTATTAATTTGAGTATGAATATTGTCGTATTCTATACATTACAATATTTGTATTGAAACTCACAGTATATATATCGCCGTATTTTGTACGACTGTTGCATAATTAAGTTGTATTTGAATTTATGTACCATGTTTCTGGAGACTCAAGATGGGTGATGAATACCTAATTTTGGGGGCATCACAATTGGTATCTAAGCTTAGGGATATGATCCCTGGCTGAGATGTGAGATAAGAACTAGGAGGGGAGAGACTAGGAATTCATTCGCTAGTATGACCTACCTAAGTTTATGTGGTATTTAATTGGTTGGTCAGAGTATAGGGATAATATGTGATATGTTAATTAGCCCTTGTTTTGTGACATTGTTTGAGAATGGCATCTGAAAATGCTGAGATAAGCAATGAAGCACATGAGAGCGTTGATTCAGCTCAAGTAAAAGGTAACGACCAACAACGCGATAATAATCATACCTGTGGAAACGACCATCGGAACAATGATAACCATCGTGGGGAAAATTATCATGCCAAGAATGGTAACCACTTCGGTGGTAATCATGGCCAAGATAATAGAAGTTGAAATTTCAAGAAGAGAAGGTCACCTAGCCCGATTTTTTTGTGCACCAAAGTCAAGTCCAGCTGAGACGGTGGCACCAAAGACGGATACGGACAAAATAAAGTCGGTGGTTTCAGGAAGAGCATTTTTCGTGACTTCTCAAAAAGCGAGTAACCCGAACGAAGTTAGCACGGATTAGTTAATTATAAATTCTTGCGAAGTCTATGCCTTATTAGATACTGGTTCTACCCATTATTTTATCTCTCTTGCTTGCGCTCAAAGTTTAAATTTGACTCCGGAGAAATTAGAGTTTGACTTATTGGTTGAAACTTCGTTAGTAGAAACCTTCATTTCATGTGCTATCCAAGTCTTGGATGAGAGTCACAGTTTTGAATGATATTTTTATTGTTAATAAATTTCCTGACGTATTCTTGAAGAACTTCCTAGCCTACCCCAGAGCGTGAAATCAAATTTTGTATTGACCCCAGTACAAAACCCATTTCTAAAACCCTTAAATATTTCTTCAACCAAAACGAACGTATAATGCGCCAAAGACGTTGGCTCGAGCTGTTGAAGATTACGATCCTACCATTCAATATCATTGTGGAAGAGCGAACGTGGTAGCTGACGCGTTGAGTAGAAGATTGTATGCGGTTACGAGTGTGACGTTGTTAACACAAAAACCCATTTCGTATAACTTACAAATGATGAAGATAGAGTTAAAGACTCTAGGGACCCACGTGAAGATAACGAATATACGATTAGAATTGACTTTAATAGATAAAGTTAAAGCCGCTCAAGCTACATACTCAGAGCTGATGAATGTGAAGAAGAAGGTTCAAGAGGGCATTATTCTAGAAGCAAGAGTCGATGAAGAGAGGAAATCTCAACCCTTGATTTAATTGGCCCATTTGAAATCCTCGATTGAGTAGGAACTGTGGCCTATAGACTCGTTTTACCGCCAAGTATGTCGCGTGTTCATAACATTTTTTTCACATATCGATGTTACGTAAATATGTGGATGACCCGAACCACATTATTGATTTAGAACCGAACGAGATAGCGGATAATTTAACGTATGAAGATGTACCTGTTAAAATCCTAGAATATATTCTACGCTTAAAGGTTATACCTCAAGAGTTAGAATCTAATGAAGTGTCCTCATCTGTTCGGCATACAAGGTACGTACAAAAATTTTGAGGGCAAAATTTCACAAGGAGGGGAGATTGTGAGACCCCAGATTTTATGAATAAAGATTTAAATTTCTCGAAATATTTTTTTAAATATTACGGTGTGGATTTGTTATAATGTTTTAGTTGTGGATGATATTTACAAATTTTGCAAAGTATGCAAGTTGTTATAAAATATTCTTTTTGTCGGGAATATCCGTACAACAGTACAATCATTGGTGAACCCACAACGGAAGTATTGTCGTAATAAGAAAACGATAGAATTATCTTTTTATAAAATAACGGTCGAAGTGTTACCGTTAAAACTGTTGAACTACCCGGTAGTAAAATTACAATAATACGCGTGGTTTCATAGTAGCACACGGTATTGATTATTGATGCTTACGTGATAAGTCACTCAGTTATACTCAATTATTGCGACAGTAATTGCTGCATCATATCTCTCATATTATTGATTTGATTATTGTCACAGTATCATCTGCACAATATGTTATATTATTAAATTAATAATTGAGACGACAAAGTTGTTCATATTATTAAATTACAATATTTACAATGTCTAGAAGTTCTGTCAAGGAGAGGTTTGGTCACCTAATTCCGCGCCAATAGGGAGAAATCCTTATTGGAAAGCCCCCTCTTTCCTGGGAACGACCTGGTTGTTAAATATTATGAGTTATAATATTAATGATGAATAAATTTGTGTTGATTAAAGATGAATTTGATAGTTCCACTGTGTTGGGATTATTTGTGTTAGTAGAAATCGACAATTATTTCGATAATAAATGATGTCTGGAGATTATATTGTTCAATCGGGTATTCAGGGCACTTTTCGTGTTGGAGTACTATTCACGAGTTACTATTGAGTCACATTCACTTACTATTAGGGGAGTTGGTGCAAGATTGATGATACTTGCATGACTAAGTTAAAAATGGAGGTATAGATGGAGGTACTATACTGTAATTAATTTTTCACATGTTTATTACTATTGAGTCACATGATTTACTATTGATTCACATGATTTACTATTAGGGGAGGTGGTGCAAGTTTGATAATACTTGGATGACTGAAGTAAAAATGAAAGAAAAGTTGGAGGTATTGTACTGTAATTTTTCGAGTCCCAAAATATGCAATTATCGAAACTATGTTTTCCTATAAATAGAAGCTCATTCTTCCTTCATTTCTCACCAATTCACTAAAACTTTAAAGCCATTATTATAGAGAGAAATTATAGAGAGAAAGAAGGAAAGAAGTCTGCTACCTCTCTACTCCAATATCCAGCTTTATTCTAAGGTAAGGGATATTATTTGTTATACCTGTAAGGGGTATTATTCTTTCGTATTCCTGAAGAGAATTACTTCTTTCAATACTCGTAAGAGTTGTTATTCACTTCTTCATTATTATGTTGGAATAACCTGTTTATGCGAAGTACCGCATACATGGTGAAATTCTTCTGTTATTTCATTCTGTATTATTATGTTGGGATAACCTGTTTATGCGAAGTACCGCATACATAGTGAAATTCTTCTATTATTCCATTCTTTATTATTCTGTTGGACTATCTTGTCGGTCTTGAATTTCTTTGGCCCGGTTCCGATTCTTTATTATTCTCATTGGAATAACTGCTTATCTGAAATACCGCATACGTGGTGAAATTCTATTGTTATTCCATTCTTTATTATTCAAATAGAATATCGTATACATGCGTTTTTACTACGGACTGGTTCTATTATTTATTATTCCACATTTATTATTACGTTGGAATATCACATCGTGCATTTACGCCGAACCTGGTTCCATTATTTATTATTCGCATTTATTATTTTGTCCAGAATATCCTGTCTGGTGCGTTTACGCTTGACTGATTCCATTATTTATTATTCTGTTAGGAATAAACTCATGCATCTTGGTCTCTATCGCATGCATGGTGAATCCTTCTGTTATTCCATTCTTTATTATTCTGTTGGAATAACCAGTCTATGTGGATTACCACATGCATGGTGAATGATCCTTTATATTCATTCCTTATTAAATTTTGGAAATGATTTGGTTACGTTGATTATGATGAGTGTCATAATAAAAGCATTGGACTGATGAAAATCATGGGTATATGAAGTATTAATAAGTGTTATGATGAGTTATGTTGGTTATTATGTGAAAACATGAAAGTTTATTAGAAATCACAAAGGGTTGAAAAATCAGATTTTGGTGAAAATGGAACATGAGATTCAATTGATCATATCTCCTATTATATTTCGAATTTCTGATTGTGGTCAAGTTCTAGAGTTAGATCTATGAGTTTTGTAGCATCTCCAAGTGGAATCACTGTAAAAGGTGTTGTAGATTTTCGTGTGGATTGATTTTAGCAAAGGAGTCAAAAGCTGCAAATACAAAAAATGCTACTCCCCAGATTTTTAAAAGGGCAGTTTCAGCAACTTAATTTGTGAGAAAGATTCCGGCCTTTTGGGACATGAAAGTATATAGTATAAAGAACATCCTGTCCAAAAATGAGCTCATTCTGACTTAAAATGAGCAAGTTATGACCATTTCAATATTTAGGTTTTTTCAACGAAAAATGCTATAACCGGAGTTCTATTACTCCGATGACCATGAAATTTAAACTGGAAGCTCGCGTTAACATGTGTAAGATTTTGCCAAGATTTGGGAATTTTTGGAGTTAAACTTGAGGTAGCTAATTTCTTAAGGAATTAATTAGAAATTGATTTTTGAAAAATAGTAAATAAATTTTAAAAATTTCAAGAAAAATATATGTTCATTATGGGACTATATTCTGCTAAATCCCAGAAAAGAAATATTTTTGGGACTGATTTGGTATTTTTCATTAAAATTATCTAGTTACGAATATATGAGTTAAATATGTTATGTGAAATAACAAAGTTGAAAAATAGGATTTTATGGCTTGGAAATCCTATATAAGGTATATGTAGATTTTTTATAAGGGATTTGATCATTGGTGATGAAATCTTATTAGCATGGCATTTTTGAATGATTAAATGCATTATTTGGTAAACTATAAATAATTGAAATAAATTATTTATAAGTTTAAGAAATTAAGTTGTATTTGAATTTATGTACCATGTATCTGGCGACTCAAGGTGGGTGATGAATACCTAATTTTGGGGGAATCACAATTGGTATCAAAGCTTAGGGATATGATCCCTGGCTGAGATGTGAGTTAAGAACTAGGAGGGGAGAGACTAGGAATTCCTTCGCTAGTATGACCTACCTAAGTTTATGTGGTATTTAATTGGTTGGTCAGAGTATAGGGATAATATGTGATATGTTAATTAGCCCTTGTTTTGTGACAGTGTTTGAGAATGGCATCTGAAAATGCTGAGATAAGCAATGAAGCACATGAGAGTGTTGATTCAGCTCAAGCAAAAGGTAACGACCAACAACACGATAATAATCATACATGTGGCAACGGCCATCGGAACAATGATAACCATCGTGGGGAAAATTATCATGCCATGAATGGTAACCACTTCGGTGGTAATCATGGCCAAGATAATAGAAGTTGAAGTTTCAAGAAGAGAAGGTCACCTAGCCCGATTTTTTCGTGCACCAAAGTCAAGTCCAGCTGAGACGGTGGCACCAAAGGCGGATACAGACAAAAAAAAGTCGATGGTTTCAGGAAGAGCGTTTTTCGTGACTTCTCAAAAGTGAGTAACCGACGAAGTTAGCGCAGGTTAGTTAATTATAAATTCTTTCAAGTTCATGCCTTTAGTAATCTGGGTTCTACCCATTATTTTATCTCTCTTGCTCAAGGCTCAACGCTTAAATTTGACTGGAGAAATTAGAGTTTGACTTATTGGTTGAAACGTTAGTAGAAACCTTCATTTCATGTGCTATCCAAGTCTTGGATGAGAGTGATTTTGAATGATATTTTTATTGTTAATAAATTTCCTGACGTATTCTTGAAGAACTTCCTAGCCTACCCCAGAGCGTGAAATCAAATTTTGTATTGACCCCAGTACAAAACCCATTTTTAAAACCCTCAAGTATTTCTTCACCTAAAATGAACGTATAATGCGTCAAAGACGTTGGCTCGAGCTATTGAAGATTACGATCGTACCATTCAATATCATCGTGAAAGAGCGAACGTGGTAGCTGACGCGTTGAGTAGAAGATCGTATACGTTTACGAGTGCGATGGTGTTAACACAAAAACCTATTTCGTAGAACTTACAAAGGATGGAGATAGAGTTAAAGACTCTAGAGACCCACGTGAAGATAGCTAATATACGAGTAGAATCGACTTTAATTGATAAAGATAAAGTTGCTCAAACTACATACTCAAATCTGATGAATGTGAAGAAGAAGGTTCAAGAGGGCATTATTCTAGAAGCAAGAGTCGATGAAGAGAGAAAATCTCAACCGTCGATTTAATTGGCCCATTTGAAATACTTGATCGAGTAGGAACTGTGGCCTATAGACTCGTTTTACCGCCAAGTATGTCCCGTGTTCATAACATTTTTCACGTATCGATGTTACATAAATATGTGGATGACCCGAACCACATTATTGAATTAGAACTAGACGAGAAAGCAGAAGATTTAACGTATGAGGAGATATGTGTTACAATCTTGGAAAAGAAGGATCGTATTCAACACTCAAAGGTTATACCTCAAGAATTAGAATCTGAAATGAAGTCAAGGTATCCTCATCTCTTCGGCATGCCAGGTACATACGTAAATTTCGAGGGCGAAATTTCATAAGGAGGGGAGATTGTAAGACCCCGAATTTTTATGAAATGAAAGTATTCAATTTTCTTATAATTATTATTTTATTTCATAAATTGTTGAATTGATAAAGGGTTAAAGTTAAGGGTGATATGTGAAAATTTTTGCAAAGTATGCAAGTTGTTATATAATATTCGTTTTAAAAGGGAATATTCGTACAATGACACAATCATTGGTGGACCCCGCAATAGAATTATTGTCGGATTGAGAAAACGATAAAAATATCTTTTTATGAAAATAACGGCAGAAGTTTTACCGTTAACTTTTCAAACACCCGGTGTTAAAAGTACAGTAATACGCGTGGTTGCATAGTAACACACAGTTTTGATTATTGATGCTTACGTGAGAAGTCACTCAGTTTTGTTCAATTATTACTATAGTAATTGTTGCATAGTATCTCACGTTATTTGATTCAATTATTGTCGATATTTTATATATTATTAAATCAATAATTGAGATAACAAAATTATTAATATTATTATTTGCAATATTAACGATGTCTAGAAGTTATACCAAGGAGAGGTTTGGTCACCTAATTGTGCGCCAATAAGGAGAAATTCTTATTAGAAAGCCCCCTCTTTCCTGGGAACGACATGGTTGATTAATATTGTGAATTATAATAATGATGATAAATGTTATTAAATATATTGATGTGTCTTTTTATGAAGTCACGAAGTTTATATATATATATATATATATATATATATATATATATATAAAAAAAATTATTAGTATTGTTAATGTAATAAAATGAAAAGCTTTTTATATAAAAGCAGAATACTTTTATAAAGTTATTTGTTTTATTAGACAATAATTAGAATATATTATATTTTATTATGCATAGTATTTGCATAGTGCTCGCATAGTATTTGCATAGTAAAATCTTTTATATAAAACAGGATACTTTTATAAAGTTATTCGTTTTATTAGATTATAAATAGAATATATTATATTTTATTTAAAAGTTTTGTTTTATTAGAATATTTTATTTATCTTGCATAGTAAATCAATATGGACCGTCTGCATTTAAAAGTAAATCAATCTGGATTCATTTATGAATTAATTACTATTAGGTCCATTCTCCTATAAATAATAAGCTCATTCCTTCATTATTTCTTACTTAATTCTTTGAAACTCTAGAGAGAGAAACTATAGAGAGAAAGAAGAAAAGTATTCTGCTACTTCACTACTACTATATCCAGTTTCTTCTAAGGTAAGGGGTATTATTTCTTTCGTATTCATGAAGAGAACTTCTGTTATTCGATTCTTTATTATTATGTTGGAATAACCAGTATACACGGGCTACCCTCTACTTGGTGAAATTCTTCTTTTATTCCATTCTTTATCATTATGCTGGAATAACCTGTCTATGCGAAGTACCGCATAAATAGTGAAATTCTTCTGTTATTCCATTCTTTATTATTCTGTTGGAATATCTTGTCTGTGCGTTTACGCATGACCTGGTTCCGTTATTTATTTTTCTGTTGGAATATCCTATCGGTGCGTATTACGCCTGACCTAGTTCCATTAATTATTATTTTGTTGGAACAACCTGTCTGTGCAGTTTATCGCATGCATGGTGATTTCTGTTGTTATTCCATTCTTTATTATTCTGTTGGAATATCTTCGATTGCAAATTTACCGACTGGTTCCGTTATTTATTATTCATTGGAATAACCTATCTGCTGCGATCTATCGCATGCCCGGTGATTTCTTTTGTTATTCCATTCTTTATTATACTCGGTTGGTTAAAGTTTTGACTTCTATACTCCATGAAATTAGTGGAATATCCTTGATATTTTGCGCTTCATCCAAGATCTTTTCATGGAAATATTCTTCCGAGCATTCTTGAATTTTACTCTACAAAGAAGTATCATGTTGACAATTTGGGCGTTATTAGTTCTGGATAAATTAATTCTTGAACTTATTTTATTGAATTCTTATATCATTGTCATCATCCTCATGTTTATATTATGTTGAAAGTCATTTGTGGCTCAGAAGTGCATTGATGGACTTGGTATGATTATGACCGAGGATTAATCGGTATAATCATGGACCGTAATGTTATAAATGATGTGGTAAAAGTCCTCATTGGCCCATAGTGCATTGATGGGACGAGTTGTTGGCATGATCATGACCATCGATGAATACACGAATATCCTTGGCCCGTAGTGCATGGATAATTTGTGGTTGTGATACTAATGAATATCCTTGGTCAGTGAAAGTGGGGATGATGTGGATTATTTATTGTCGAGTCCCAATGATAAAAGTGATGAAAAACCTTTTAAATCATAAAAGATAGTAGATTTTATTCTCTACTTGACTCTTTTAATGGATTGTTTGTTCATTTGTAGTTAAACTTGATGTTTGTTATATTGTATCAGTTTGACACCTTTGTTGAAGGCTAACGATAATTTATTCGCATTATCTTAGTCATAATATTTCTTATTGGGCTAGTTGAGCTCACCCTTTCTTTTCACCGTTCTTGTGAAATGAGAACATAGTTGGGACTAGTCGTGGGAGCGATAACTGGTCCAGATGATAGCATTAGTAGTCCTCACTATTCTATTAAATAGTGTGACAATAAATGTAATGAGGACTCCATAGAGTGTGGATATTGTATAGATGCAATATTTTTATTAAAACTCTTAGATTGTGTTATGTCGTATTTTATACGACTGTTGTATAATTAAGTTGTATTTGTATTCTGTACCTTGTATCTGGCGACTCAGAATAGGTGATATATACCTATTTTGAGGGCGTCACATTCATGAATATTACAAACCCAACAATGATCACGGCCATGGGTTCTCTTCGGCCAAGGATGCAAAGATGAATTGTTGTTTGGCATAATCATGACCATTTATGATAATAACGAATATCCTTGGCCCGTAGTGCATGGATGATTCGTGGATGTAATAATAATGAATATCATTGGCCCGTAGTGCATGGATAATTCAGTGATGTGGATTATTTATTGAGCTGAGTCACAGTGATAAAATTGATGATAAACTTTTAAATCATAGAAGATAGTAGATATTCTGCTCTACTTGACTCTTCTAATGGATTGTTTGTTCCGCTGCAGTTAAACTTGTTGTCTATTGTATTCTATCAGTTTTAACACTGTTGAAGGCTAACAATAATTTATTCTGCATTATCTTAGTCATAATATTCTTTACTGGGCTAGTTGAGCTCACCCTTTGCTTTCATTGTTCTCTTCAAGAAATGAGAATATAGCTGGGACTAGTCGAGGAATGGAGTGACGGTCCAGATGGTTGCGTTAGTAGTCCTCACTAATTTGTGAAATAGTGTGATAATAATTGTAATGAGGACTTATTTTGAGTTTGGATATTATCTAGGAGACAATATTTGTATTAAAACTCATAGCTTATGTTTTGTCATATTCTGCTCGACACTTAACAGTTGTATAAATTAAGTTTATATTTTAATTCTGTACCATGTATTTGGCGACTTAAAATGGGTGATGTATACCTATTTTGGGGGCGTCACAGTTGGTATCAAAGCTTAGGGATATGATCCCTGGCTGAGATTTGAGACTAGAACTAAGAGGGGAGAGACGGGTAAATCATTCGCTAGTATGACCTACCTAAGCTTATTTGTTATTTAATTAGTCGATCGGAATATAGAGAAAATATGCAGCATGTCAATTAACCCTTGTTTTGTGGCAGTGTTTGAAAATGACATCTGAAAATGTTAAGATAAGCAATGGAGCACATGAGACTATTGAGTCACCGACGATCAATAACCAGGATAATGTGCATCAGGAAGGCAATAATCCTCATGTAAATAACAACACTGACCAAATGACGAACGATGGTATTTTTAGGAGATTTTTAGAGTTCATGCAACACCAAATGAGAGAGACTCATGTCCAAAATGTAGGTGGAGTCAATGCCAACTCACGGCTGGTCACTGCTAAGCAATTCAAGGAGATAGGACCGGTAGAGTTTTTGGGAAAGCTAGAGCCACTTAAGACAGAGGCATGGATTAAGCAGATCACCAAGATATTTGATATCTTGGGATGCTCAGAGGATCAAAAGGCTCCCTTCACCACCTTTATGTTGCGTGAAGAGGTAGATTACTGGTGGGAATCTGTAAAATGTACTCAACCCGCCGCACTAAAGATGTCTTGGGAGAAGTTCCAAGAATTGTTCAACGATAAGTACTTTCCCAAAAGTATTAGTCACATGAAGGAGGTAGAATTCATCAAGCTGGAGCAAAACAATATGACCGTGTCGCAGTACATGTCAAAGTTTACGGAGTTATCCTGGTTTGCATCCCATTTGGGTGATAATGAGGAGCGTATGACGCGAATGTTTCAGAGAGGTTTGAAACCCAAAAATTCATCAATACCTCATTTCTCACAAACTTTATTTGTATTCAGATGTTATGAATAGGGCTCAGTTATTAGAACACGATTATGAGTCAGCTCAACCAAAAGGCAACGACCAACAACATGATAATAATCGTACCGGTGGCAACGACCATCGGAACAACGATAACCATCGTGCAGGAAATTATCATGCAAAAATGGTAACCACTTCGGTGGTAATCATGGCTTAGATAATAGGAAAGGTGAACTAAGTGAGAACAACTTCAAGAAAAGAAGGTTCAATAATGATGGAAAGATAGCATCACCAGAACTTGTTTTCAAGAAAGGAGAACGACCACCGGTCGTATGCTATAAATGCGAAGGGGAGGGACACATCAGTCCAAATTATACGCAGCAACCCAAAGCGTGTTTCAATTGTGAAAGAGAAGGTCACCTAGCCCAATTTTATCGTGTAATGAAGTCAAGTCCAGCTGGGATGGCGACACCAGAGGTTGTCTCAGACAAGTCAAAGCCGGTAATTTAAGTAAGAGCGTTTATCTAGGATCCCGAACGAAGTTATCACAGGTAAGTTAATCATAAACTTTTACGAAGTCTATACCTTATTCGATACCGATTCTACCCACTCTTTTATTTCACCTAATAATTATACTTAACGTTTAAACTCGACTCCAGAGAAATTAGACTTTGATTTATCTGTTGAAACTCCGTTGGGAGAAACCTTCATTACATCCACTATTTATAAATCTTGTTTGATTCAAATCTGCATCCTCACGTTACCTGTCGATCTTATCTCTTTGAAAATATTTGCATTTGATGTGATTTTAGGGATTGATTAGTTAACTAGTCATCATGCTAAAATTCATTGTTCACGTAAAGTTGTTAGCTTTCATATTCCTAACCAACCTATTATACGAATTTAAGCAACCAAACCACTAAAGTCAATCACTGTCATATCAAGCCATAAGTAAAGAGCCCCAAGCCTTTATCTGGTGACTTCCAAGTCTTAGGATGCACCAAAGCCAGACTTTCCGTAGGGGATGCCGTGAATAACGGTGGCAAGTTGATAGGTATCAATGTGAGGTGTTATCCAAGTCTTGGACGAGAGTTACAATTTTGAATGATATTTCTATTGTTAATAAATTTCATGACGTATTCCCCGAAGAACTTCCTAGCCTACCCCTAGAGCGTGAAATCAAATTTTATATCGACCTTGATCAAGGTACAAAACCCTCAAATATTTCTTCACCCTGAACGAACGTAACATGTGCCAAAGACGTTGGCTCGAGCTGTTGAAAGATTATGATCATACCATTCAATACTATCCTGGAAAAGCGAACGTGGTAGCTGACGTGTTGAGTAAAAGATCATATGTGTTTAAGAGTGCAACATTGTTAACACAAAGACCCATTTCGCATAACTTACGAATGATGGAGATAGAGTTAAAGACTCCAAGAACCTACGTGAAGATAGTGAATATACGAGTAGAATCGACTTTAATTGATAAAGTTAAAGTTCCTTATGCTACAGACCCGGAACTGATGAATATGAAGAAGAAGGTGCAAGAAGACGATATTCTAGAATCAAGAATTGACGAAGAGAGGAAATCTCAACCCTCGATTTAATTGGTCCATTGGAAATCCTCGATTGAGTAGGAACTATAGCCCATAGACTCGCCTTACCACCAAGTATGTCTCGTGTTTATAACGTTTTTCATGTATCGATGTTACGTAAATATGTGGACGACTTGAATCGCATTATTGAATTAGAACTAGACGAGATAGCAGAAGATTTAACGTATGAGGAGATACCTGTTAAAATCATGGATAAGAAGAAACATATTCTACGCTCAAAGGTTATACCTTAAGAGTTAGAATCTGAAATGTGAACAAGGTATCCTCACCTGTTCGACATACCAAGTACGTACACCAATTTTGAGGACGAAATTTCATAAAATCGGGAGGTTGTAGGACCCCAAATAAAGATGATTTTTTTCTCTAAATATCATTTTTGAATATTAAGGTGTGAATTTGTTATAATGTTATAGTTGTGGGTAATGTTTACAAATTTTGCAAAGTAAGCAAGTTGTTATAAAATATTTGATTGGTCGGGGAATATTCGATTGGTCGGGGAATATTCGTTTTATCAGAAAATATTCATACGACGACACAATCATTGGTGGACCCCACAACGGAATTACTGTCGGAGTTAGAAAATGACAGAAATAACTTTCTATAAAAATAACGGCAAAAGTTTTACCATTAACTGTTGAAATACCTGTAACGATCTGAAATTTCAAGTTATAATATTAAATATTTATTGAATAATATATATATTTATTTGATGTGTCTATTATTGAATTGATGGAATAAATAATTATTGATGTGATGGTCGTTAATAAATAATTGTAAATCTAAATTTATTAGATAAATTCTAAATTTAATTAATTTATAATTTAGAGATTTGTATTATAACATGAGATGTTATATATTGGCTAGTGATTTAAAAATGATATATTAAATGATTAAATAAAGTTATAATGAAAAGTATAATTTTGTGATATTAGTTAAAATGCTATATTCAATTAAAATATAGTATGTGATTAATTTAATCGGTTAATATTGGATATGGAGATCCAAATAAATAATATGTGATTATAATTTATAAACTAAAGTATTTATTAAAATAAATTAAAAAGGATTTAAATTAGTTTTTGCCAAACAAGGCTTAAAAGTATTTTAATTCTTTAAAATTTAAAGAGTTTGCCAAACAAGCCTTATGTCTTTTGGAATTTCTAATTTTTGAAAATAAATAATATATATAAAATAAATAAATAAATAAATATTTATAACTAATGATTTAATAGGATCATTAGTATAACGTCAGTTTTTAGACGTTTGAAACTTTGTGTTGTCTGGAGTTATATTTGTTTTACGCATTCTACTTGCTAAAGCTTAGAGAAGAGAATTACAAAGAGAATTGAGTGAGTTTGAGAGCTTTATAGATAATTGAGAGAGAATTACGAATTTTCACAGCAAATTCAAGTGATTAGCAGCAATTGTATAAGCTAATTGAAGGTATGTTCTACTACTTTGATATTATTTATGAGTATCTAGATAAAGTTTTGTTATACCCTGTGAATTATATTTTTTTGAATTGTTGTTAGGTAACTAAGTTATGGTGGTTGTACATGCTTATAATGATTAGATAGTATTTTTAAACAATAATTGCATGCTAATTTCGATTTTATAGTTGAA
The DNA here is from genome assembly GCA_020205615.1 of Panax quinquefolius. Lineage (NCBI taxonomy): Eukaryota > Viridiplantae > Streptophyta > Magnoliopsida > Apiales > Araliaceae > Panax > Panax quinquefolius. The sequence goes on along the minus strand of CM035157.1, from coordinate 111,885,525 downwards.
GAAAATTTCAACAGTGTATGTTTATATGTATTTTTTCATATGTTCATGAAAAGTATCAATTTTAGTGGCCAATTAGTATGTGATATTATAAATTGAAGCTTTTATATGTTAGTTCAATGAGATACGAGCATAACGTAATTTGAATGGAGTGAATTGGCCAAATAATGAATTAACAGTGATGATTTTTGGGATGAATATCAAAAAATGGAGTTTTATATGAAAAACATGAAAATTGAGAAATTAAAATGGTTTTAGTTGTTGTTAAATTGTGCTAAGTGGTTGAATATGTTAGCAATCATGTTTATGATAGTTGTATATTTATTTTACATGTTAATTTCACTGTTTGGAGGGTGAAATTTGTGTTTGTTGGGCTAAAATTGCCATCTTGTTCATTCTTCTGATCCGTCTAAGCACCGATAGTAGGCTTGTGGTGCGAAGGCAAAAAAATGGCGATGTCTTACCGACGTAGTTACTGTGGGTCCGAAAGTTTTGTATGGCGCAGCTGCGCCATACACTGGTTTGAGATTTTGATTTTCTGCTGCTGCTGCAATCTTGGGTTAGCATCATAACATGGTCTGAAATTATGTTAGCATGTTAAATGTGTAATGTTAAGGTTAATATAACATAGTGAATTGGGGTTAGGAAGTTCAAAGTTGCAAAAATGGTTAGTAAATCGGGAACGCGTTATATGGTAACTTAGTATACATAATAAGCGTTAGATAAGTGTTGCGAAGTAAAACACTTGGATTTTTTGAAATGTAAATGGTAATGAAGGACTTGTGCTTCAATGATAAGTTTAGCTCGAAATGAACATGTTATGGTATGTTAGCATATCTAATAGGTATTGTGGTTCTAAAATTATGTGTAGGTGATCATGAGTTTAATTTTATAGCTTACGCTCAAGGCAAGTTTCTAAACCCTATCTTTTTACATTGAGAAAGTTTCTAACTCTACACTTTTGTTGAGTTAGTTTCATTACTATATTGTGTAACTTTATTCTTTTTACTGAGCAAGCTTTCTATCTTAGCTATTGTTGAATAAGTCATTTATTCCTAAAATTTATTCAAGTAAACTTTAACTCTAATGTTATTTGACATTCTCATTTGGTTGATTCACTCTGACTTGGTTATAGTTAAGCAAGTTTCTTAAGTTCTATTATTGTATAATGAACGTAACTTTTGAACTCTCGTCTATATTATTGAACTGTTTTTAATCCTTGTATGAATTAATACCATGTTGGGCAAGTTTTTAGTTTCCAGCTTGCCATCAGTTAATGTATGTTCATTATTTCAATTCTAATGTTATAAGACTCTAACCTTAGCTTATTTACTGTTCAAGCAAAGGTTAACCATTTTATTCATTTTATTGAATACTTATGCTCTATAGTTATTTCAAGATGAGTTTAATATGTATAATCAGTTCATTTATGATTCTCAATTGTTCTATGTTATATTGTTATTAAACATCTGTTGTGATTATCAAACACTATTGATTCAACTAGTCCTCTAGTTGATGTTCTTTAAACTTCAAATTACCCTTGAAAGCTTATCCAAACCAAACTCTCTTTGGTGTGGACTTGTACTCTAAATACTGAGATGAACAACCCTATTATTATTAGGGGATACTTTACGCTTAGCATTAAAATGTTTGTGCATAATACATTGTACGAAGGGCTGATCCCCCTAAGTACGAGGAGTCCTTATAGTCATATGACTGTTAAAGTTGGAGTTGAAAGATTACTCACAACCGTGGACATAGTTCATGGTCTTATGACCCTCAGTTAGATATATTCTATATTTTGGATTCCAGTTTTTGGTTATCATCGTTAGAGTACTATTCAGTTTTGATGAGCCTATTGTTGGCAGTTATTATTGTTATTCTCCTGTTCATTCATTATTTTATCCAGTGAGTAATTGTTTTGCTCACTCTTGCATATTTATATACTCATTGCAGCTAAAGTTGAGAAGGTAGATGAGCCTTCAACTAGCAAATGAAAGGGAAAAATGTACAAGTGATGCTGATTTGTACTTTTGATTACTGTTATGATCATAGACATTTAATAATGATGTAATGTAATAATTTAACTCCGCACTTGAATGATGTTTTAAGGTTAGATAACCTGGGATGTTTTTGAATTAATTGATGTAACCCTATTTAAAGAGAGCATTATAGTTTAAATATTATTTTATTTGGATAGATAGTATGAATGTATGGATAGTGAGCACCAAATCTTGTGGGAATGAAGTACCTAGATTTGGGGGTGTCACAATACCTGGTGATAAAAGTACAATAATACGCGTGGTTGCATAGTACCACACGATATTGTATAGTATCTTTGATTATTGATGCTTACGTGAGAAATCACTCAGTTTTATTCAATTATTGCCACTTTAATTATTGCATAGTATCTCACGTTATTGATTTAATTATTGTCATAATATTTTATATTATTAAATCAATAATTGAGATAAAAAAAGTTATTTATATTATTATTTGCATTATTAACGATGTCTAGAAAGTTCTGTCGGGGAAAGGGGTTTGGTCAACTAATTGCGTACCAATAGGGAGAAATCCTTATCAGAAAGCCCCCTCTTTCCTGGGAATGATCTGGTTGTTAATATTGTGAGTTATAATATTAATGATGAATGTAATTAAAAACGTATTTTAAGAAGCCAAGTGAATTGAGATAAATGGAGGGGATTTTTATGAAGTGTTTGTTGCAAATTTGGCTTATTGTATGGACCCCCACTTACTCATTTTTCAAAATTATCGGTAGAAAGTTATCTCAGTTTTATATATATATATATATATATATATATATAAGTTTTATTTTTTTATATAAAATAGAATATATTTTTTTTTTGCATAGTATTGCATAGTACTGCATAGTGCAGCATAATGCTGTATAGTAAAAATCAAAATTTTGAAAGTTTCAGCCGAATTTTTCGGCCGTGAACTTCTACTGTGTAGTCCGTTATTTTTCCTTTACTGTGCATCCAAATAGTATCCTGCCATTCTCCTATAAAGAGGATGCTTAGTTTAGAATTAAAAATCACACCAGAATCAGAAAATTTTCTTCTATAATATTGAGCGTATTTCTTTAGAGTTTAAGGAAGCTTTGAGTGTAGAAAATAGTATAAGTTTTCTTCAAGAATATCTTCGCTATACCAGTCAGAAATTCTCTCTTTTTGAGGTAAGGGGTAGTATTTATTTCATATTCGCTTACAATATTATTTTTCGTATTCGTAAGCAATTTTATTTTCGTTCAATATTAGTAAGGAATATTATTTTCGTTCAATATTCGTAAGGAATATTATCTTCATTCAATATTCGTAGGAACATTATTTTCATTCAACTGTTGTAAGGGATATTATTTTTTTTAATACTCGTAAGAAATAATATTTTCTTCCATAATCTGTAGTATGTAAGTAATATTATTTCGTTTCAGATTCCGAATTCTACACTCATTTTGTTAAGTATTGCTTCTATACTCCTTAAAATTTTTAGAATATCCTTGAAATTTGCAATTCATCTAGTATCGTTTCACAAGGATATTTTTCTGAACATTCTTGTTAAATTTTAATCTTTTCATGTCGGAGTACTATTCATGGGTACTATTCATACGTACGATACTATTCATACGTGCAACACTATTCATAAAGTACTATTCACGGGGTACTATTCACGAAGTACTATTTTTGATACGTGAATATTACTCTTGAATTTTACTCCACAAAGCAGTTATCATGTTGATAATTTGGACATTTTTAAACTTTGGATATATTTAAAGTCTTTAATATTTATCCTTGATTTTTTTGATTGATGCTTATATCATTGTCACCATCTTCATGCTTATATTGTGATAAAAGTCATCTTTGACCCGTAGTGCATAGATGGACTGTTGGTTGGTAAGATTACGACTATGTATCGGTATAATCATGACCTATAATGTTACAAATGATGTGATAAAAGTCCTCATTGGCCCATAGTGCATTGATGGACAGTTGTTGGTATGATCATAACCATGGGTTCTCTTTGGCCAAGGGAGCAAAGGTGAATTATTATTTGGCATGATCATGACCATTGGTGATAATAACGAATATCGTTGGCCTGTAGTGCATGGATGATTCGTGGATGTGATAATAATGAATATCCTTGTCCCGCCTAGCACTTCCATATATTGAAAAAAGAAAATTATTGTCTTTGTGATGACACAACAAAATAACATTGTTCAATTTTCTTTATAAGCATCAAATGTGATAAATTAACAACTTAAATACTTAATACTTTCCTTATGGTGACACAACAAACTCATATTAAATATTTAATACTCTATTAATTTTATCATGCTAGAAGGCAACGTTCAATATTCCAAATATCTTTAAATGCTTAGGACTTAATATAATTTCTATGAGGGGTTTGTTATTACTAGTCTCATCTTGTTTAGCGCGCATGCACACACACACACACACACACACACACACACACACATATATATATATATATAATACTAGCATGCAAGTATAGAATACTATATTCTACCCAGATTGATTATGGACTTTTATTTTGGTTTGGTTCACTAGAGCCACCAAGTGAACCAAAAGGTCAAACCTTAGGGTGCAAGAATTAATATTTAAATATAACTATTACATTTAAACTAGGGCTCCATTACAAACGGGTCTTCTAGCGCTCCTAGTTTCTTAATCTCCGGTTCTTCGAGAAATTCTAACTAATCCTATTACATAAACTATTTCATTTAAATAGAAACCTTGATCAGCAGTCAAGGGGAAGTACATAGGAGAGAGAGATAATTTACAACAAGAAAGAAAACTAGAAAAGACGAGGTATGCAGACCCCATTTAATAAAACTCATACATTCAAGCATCCATCCACAATATAATCAAATCACATTGGTCATAGTCCATAATCAATCCCATTTATTATAATACATATCAACATATGTATCAATAAATAAAACATTCATCTAATAAATATAAATCCATTCCATATATGCATTAATATCAATTAATGGGCAAGAATTTGCTAAACTTTAGTTTTGAAATAATATAAACTCTTTTATTTTAATCCAAAACCAAATCCAAATTAAAATCTTTAATTTTAGTAATTATGAAATTATATTTCATATAAAATAAACCTTTTTATTTTAAACTTTTATCAATTAAATAAACCATTTATTTAATTAAAGAAAACAAAAGTTTTTGATTTCGGCGAGGTGCAAATGGTGCGCCTTGAATGAATCGGGGGACCTGGTAGCATTTGTGTTTCAAAGCCAAAAAATTGATTTCCAAGTAACGACGCAGCTGCGCCCAAAATAAACTGGGACAAGATAAATGGATTTGGGTACCGGCGTAGCTACACCCCATAATAAACTGAAGACGGCACATCTGTGCTGCGTCGCAGAAACAGAAAACTTTTCCTGGTGCCCAGAAATTCAATCCAATCGCATATTACACATATGTGGAATCACAAAGACTGATAATTAGCACAAGATAGGCTCTGATACCACTGTTAGGTTTGGTAGAAACGAGAGCATGCAATCAAATCACATAAATTAAGCAGAAGAGATGTAAAAACGGTTTTTAAAATTCTCTTACAAAACATAAACCAAGATAGTTCTTGTGCTTAGATTATTAGTCAATAAAAGAAGTAGGAGAATCAGAATCATACCCTTGAATATCTGAGCTTCCTCAGGTACAAGTTCAACTTCTAATCCTTTCTGCTCTTCTTGATTACTTGGGTTGTATTCCTTCCTTTGATCAACGTCAGCCACCCAAACATGTGGCCTCTAGAGGTGATCCACCAAGGAAGAAGAAGTATCAAGAATAAGGGTGTATTGGCTCAAACCCTAGTTTTCTATCTGTATAGAAAAATGGCGTACTCTCCTAAATTTTTAGAAGCACGTATCTCACACACACTGATATCTAATATAAGACTCCTCTTATAAAGATATTTATTAACCTATTTTAATATAATTAAGATAGAGTATTATTTAATTAATTAAACACCTTTTAATTAATTAGGCTCCCTAATCTTATTAGGATAATTAATTAAATTCACTTAATTAATTTGTCTCCTAATCCTATTAAGAATAAATGAGAGTACTAATATTAAATTAATTCCCAAACTCCTTTAGAAATTAAAATAATAAAAATTGTAATAATATTAATAAGGCTCCTTTATTAATTTATATTTAATATTTCAAAATATTAAATAATAAATATTAAGCTATTTAATTTATTCTATCACCATATATTAAATTAAATATATTTAACATATTATTATGATTATACCATTAACTTCTTAAATAAGTATTCTTCCTTTTATGGTGTGACCCTTTAGGTTCTCCATATTAAACCGGTTGTGAATTAATCAATTAGAATAATTCTAATCTTATTTAAATAAATTAATTAAACTATTAATTTATTTAAATAAATAATATTTATTCTACAATAGGGATAAGCCTCCCTAGCGATCTACGACTTTTCAGATAATATAAATTTCAACATTAATCATTAAAGAACCTTTGAGTAAATATTTATTGGACAATTCAATCCTTCCACCATACAATGTCCCAATTAAATATAAGATATGGAATTACTATTAAGTCTTATTTTATTTAATTATATGTATTTTGATTCATAAATGCACAACTCCTAATGAATGAAAATTACAAACTACTTTCAAATTTCATTCCACCTTGGCAAAAGATTCTTGGGTTGTCATTTATCGAATCACATAGAACATATCTCTTCTTTTACTAGAAGCGATAGATTCTTTATTGATCATTCATTATCTTCATATATAACTTATTATACCCAAACATACCATTTGATATACCCTGAGGGTCTTAAGGCATAAGTCAAAGCCTAAATCATTATATACAAGATACTATGATGATCTCAAGTCTAAGGATCATTTGTACTACTAACACTTCAAGAATTCCTATTGACAGACAAGTAAAACTCCATTAGGTATTACTTAGCGAGTCACGTTCAGTTAACTTATTCTCCAATAAGCACTTACATACTTTCTTTAGTGTCTCCACACAAATGATCATTAGATTAATCATCCTCATCCAATGAGCAAGTAACGTATGTACCAATCTATCCTGATTCACTAATCCTCTTTTTAGTAATCCATTGATTGGAAACATTTTAGTTTTTTAAGATATCTAAGAATTTAGATCTCATTAGCATGATCTCATCATGATTCTAAAAGCATTGCTTAAAACTATTGGTTTGTCACATATTATTAAAACAGCACCATGTAGATAAATTAAATGCTTCTAGTAAATAAATACTTTTATTAATAAATGAATAAGATTGATTACAAAGTATATGCTTTATCATCATACAAGATTGGCTTGTATGCATACTACTTTCATTAGTGCTGGTATGATCGCACCCGTTAGAATTCTCCATTTTTATTCCTATATTCCCATATGTAGGTGGGACGTAGTGACATTTACGTCGTGTCTGCGCGTTACCAAGACACATTCACTAGTATGCTCTTTTTTCATCGAATTAGTCAAAAAATTATAAAATTAGGTGCAACACGAGGACTTCCCAGGGGGTCACCCATCCTAGTACTACTCTCGCCCAAGCACCCATAACTTCAAATTTCTGATGGATCTAGTAAATTAATACTAGTATGATCGCATCCGTTAGGATATTCCATTTTTATTCCTATATTCCCACATATGGGTGGAACGTAGTGACGTTTACATCGTGTATGCGCGTTTACGAAGACATCTTCACTTGTACACTCTTTTTTCGTTGAATATTGCAAAAAAATATATAAAATGGTGCAACACAAGGACTACCCAGGGGGTCACCCATCCTAATACTACTCTCGCCCAAACACGCTTAACTTCATAGTTCTGATGGGATCCAGTGCATTACTACAGGTATGATCACAACCGTTAGGATTCTCAATTTTTATTCCTATATTCCCACATATGGGTGTAACATAGTGACGTTTATGTCGTGCATGCGCATTTACCAAAACACGTTCACTAGTACACTCTTTTGTCACCGAATATCGCAAAAATATATAAAAAGGGTGCAACACGAGGACTTCCCTGGGGGTCTCCTAGTACTACTCTTGCCCAAGCACGTTTAACTTCGTAGTTTTGATGGATCTGGTAAATTAGTAATGCTATGATCGTATCCATTAGGATTCTCCATTTTATTCCTATATTCCCACATATGGGTGAAACGTAGTGACGTTTACATCGTGCATGCTGGTTTACCAAGACATGTTCACTAGTACACTCTATTTTCACCGAATATCACAAAAAAAATATATAAAAAAGGGTGCAACACGAGGTCTTCCCAAGGGGTCACCCATCCTAGTACTACTCTTGTCCAAACACACTTAACTTTGGAGTTCTGATATGATCCGATGCATTAGTGCTGGTATGATGACACCCATTAGGATTCTCCATTTTTTTTCCTATATTCCCACTGTGGGTGGGATGTAGCGACATTTACGTCGTACATGCATGTTTACCAAGACATGTTCACTAGTATGCTCGTTTTTTCACCGAATTACACAAAAAATATGAAAATTGGTGCAACACGAGGACTTCCCAGGGGGTCAGCCATCCTAGTACTACTCTAGCCCAAGCACGCTTAACTTCGGAGTTCTGATGGATCTAGTAAATAAGTACTGGTAAGATGGCATCCGTTATGATTCTTCATTTTTATTCCAATATTCCCACATCTGGGTAGAACTTAGTGACGTTTACATCGTGCATGCGCGTTTACCAAGACACGTTAACTTGTATGCTATTTTTCACTGAATATCACAAAAAAATATAAAAAAGGGTGCAACACGAGGAATTCTAAGGGGTCACCCATCCTAGTACTACTCTCGCCCAAGCACGCTTAACTTCAGAATTCCGTTAACTTGTATGTTATTTTTCACTGAATATCACAAAAAAATATAAAAAAGGGTGCAACACGAGGAATTCTAAGGGGTCACCCATCCTAGTACTACTCTCGCCCAAGCACGCTTAACTTCAGAATTCTGATGGATATGGTAAATTAGTACTATTATGATCGCATTTGTTAGGATTCCCCATTTTTATTCATATATTCTGGCATATGGGTGGAACGTACTGACGTTTACGTCGTGCATGCACGTTTATCAGGACACGTTCACTAGTACACTCTTTTTTCAATAAATATAGCAAAAAAAAATATAAAAAAGGGTACAACAAGAGGAATTCCCAAGGGGTCACCCATCCTAGTACTACTTTTACCCAAGCACGCTTAACTTCAGAGTTATGATAGGATCCGGTGCATTGGTGCTGGTATGATCGCACCAGTTAGGATTCTCCATTTTTATTCTTATATTGCTACATGTGGATCGGACGTAGTGACATTTACGTCGTGCATGCGCGTTACCAAGACACGTTTAGTAGTACACTCTTTTTTCACTGAATTACACATAAACTATAAAAGGAGGTGCAACACGAGGACTTCCCAGGGGGTAACCCGTTTTAGTACTACTCTCGCCCAAGCACGCTTAACTTCAGAGTTCTGATGGGATCCGATGTATTAGAGCTGGTATGATTGCACCTAGACCTGGAAAAATTGGCCCAGGCCCGTAGGCCGGGCCAGCCCGCCCTTTATAACTGGGTTGTGGCTTCACTTTTTTGTCCCACAAAAACCTGTGCCGTTTTGGCCCGGCCTAATTTTTGCCCGGCCCGTGGGAGCCCGCCTCCCGGTCCTTTAAAAAAACCATATCTCTAATCTCCCTAAAGGATAATCGGCTAACTGGCTAAGGCATAATAAAGAGACTTTTTTTCGATCTTGATCTAAAATTGGCAAATTGCTAAGAACTAAAACTTAGAGTTTGAGACAAAGAGATACAACCCCACCTTCAGACTCTAGTCTTCCACAAATCCATTATCCACACTTCGATCGATTGATGACGTTGACTGGGTAGCTTCTTCTCTTCATCCCGAATCTAAATCCTCATTTTGTGAGACCAATTTCTCTTTAGAATCTAGGTATCTCTCTCTCTATATAATATATCTCAATGTTGAATACTTGAATTTCTTCCATCAATCAAACTTCCCTTCAACTTTTGAGGGTCAGGCCACCATATAAAGTAAAATTAGTTAATACATGTGATTTCAAGTGAGCTTGTATGTGTTTTTGTAAGTGAGACTGAGATAGTAGGAAGAGTAGAGAAGACGAGAGATGGACTGTTAAAAAAGGTATAATGAGAAAAGGGTGTTACGAAGGGTATAAAAGGGGGATACATAGTAATTGACTAATTGGTAAATAGGTAAAGGGTTAATGGAGTATATATATATATATATTGTAGACACTCAAAATTTTCTGCACGCCTGTTACTAACATTGCAGGAGGGCTGTGACGCCCCCAAAATAGGTCCATTCCATCCAACCCATTCTGAGTCGCCAAATACATGGTACAGAAACAACTACAACTTTATTATCACAACAATAAAACTGTGAGTTTAAATACAAATATTATCTTCTAGACAATATTTATACTCAAATAAATCCTCATCACATTTATTGATACATTATTTTACAAAAATGGTGAGGACTACTAAACAATCCTTTCTAAAACCTTCATTCCATACCCCGAGCTGCGTACTCGCTATATTCTCGCCTCACGAGAAGAATGGAACAAAAGGAAAAGGGTGAGCTCAACTAGCTCAATAAAGAATATTATGACTAAGATAATATACAACAAATTATCGTTAGTCTTCAACAGGAAAAATTTAATAGAATCTGATAGATAACAAATTTTCAATCAATATTCGCAATGAAATAATAATTCATTAGAAGAGTTAAGTAGAGAATGCAAACTACTATCTTCTATGTATGAATTTAAAAGTTCATCATCTATCTTTTATCCCCTGTAACAACAATCAATATACATCGGAATCAAATATTCATCTTTGCACTATGAGCCAAAGATATTCATCGATTGGTCATGTTCATTTAAACACTGTTCATCTTTGCACTACTGAGCCAAAGATATTAATCGATCGGTCATGTTCATCTCAACACTGCTCATCTTTGCACTACTAAAGCCAAAGATATTCTTCAGAAATCATTCATCTTTGCACTACTGGGCCAAAGATATTCTTGAGAAATCATTCATCTTTGCACTCTGGGCCAAAGATATTCAATAATATCATCATTTAAGACCGAGGATGATGAAAAATATTTTAAAGAACGAATCCAAAGTGAAACAAAATGACAAGGATTAAGGATTAAGGATTCGTACTTTTTGTTTTATCCATGTCCAACAATACCCCAAAAATAATCACGGTGGTGTAAAATTCAAGAATGATCAAAACATGGATACAATCAAAACTAGTATCCAAAATAGATGTTTTGGACAAAAGAAGAAATTTTATTTTTTTTGGTGAATAGTCAGATATCGTGAATAGTCAGATATCGTGAATAGTCTTGATATCGTGAATAAGTACCGTATACATGAATAGTAAATCCGACACCAAAAGATAGAAATTCCACAAAAACATCTTCACGCTTCATGAATAGTACTCGTGAATAGTAACTCGTGAATAGTAACTCATGAATAGTAACTCATGAATAGTAACTCGTGAATAGTAACTCATGAATAGTAACTTCGTGAATAGTAACTCATGAATAGTAACCCAGAGCATGAAAAAGTTCCAAATTTGATAAAACCCTCGATCAACATTTCAAAGATAATGATATTGAAGAAATAATATCATTACGAAAAAATAATATCCCTTACCTCAAAGAATCAAAGACGGAAGGAAAGGTCGGAAGTGATCTTTGAATGAAACTTATATTGACAAAGAACTCTCAAAGTATCTAGATACTCACAAAATACGCTCAACAATATAGAGAGAAAGAGAAAACTTTGTTTCTGGTGTGATTTTCAATTCTAACTTAGCCCTCTATTTATAGGAAAATGTTAGCCCGCCGAAGCAGACTTGACCTGCTACCTGATGGCTTTACCTGCTACTATTGCCACCCACCACATTTGAAATAAAATTCAGCACATTTCTTCACCAACCACAAGTGGGGCCCACTCAATTCTAGAATTTTCCACCAAAATCAATTATAACCCTGATTTCTGAATCAGACACCTCTTAAAATTCATAACAAATCATTCGTGCATTTTTAACGGTTCAAAATTTGTGGACATATACTCAACTTTTGTATGTATAACATACCCAAAAATTACCACAATCCAACGGTCGGATTAAAAATTATAACCCCGCAATATATCTCAAAACCCCGATTTAATTTTTAATACCTCCAAACTGTAAAAATCCGATAAAACACCTCAACAATAATTTCTTCATTTATAACCACATAAATAAATCCATCATTTATATCCACATAAAATAAATATTTCTTTATCATATGAATCAATAATTAATTATTCACAAATAATATTACAGAATCACAATTATGACAACAGGCCGTTCCCAGGAAAGAGGGGGCTTTCCGATAAGGATTTCTCCTTACTGGCGCGCAATTAGGTGACCAAACCTCTCCTTCGATGTAACTTTCTAGACATTGCCAATAATGCTATCTAATAATATTATTCAAATAATATGAATTATTGATCCGATAATGGAGATAATAATGCGGTGACAATTATTGAACAACAATAATAATATAAAATATCAACGCAAAGAATTATTGAATCAATAAAATAAAATATTGAGCGATAACTCTCGTGAAAATTATTGAGTAGTGCCTTCTTACGTAAGGATCAATAATTCAACAATATTTGCAATACAATCTGGTAATGCTCTTTGTGCAACCACGCCAGACATCGTATTTTAACCATAAGGTATTCCAGCGATCTTATCTTGGTAATAACTACGCCGTTATTTTTAACCAACTTATATTTGTCGTTTTCTTCATCCAATCGCTTTCACGTTATGGGGCCACACACGGCGTTGCTTGCCGCATTGCGAATATTCCCCAACGAAGACATTTAATATTCCACGACCAAACGAATATTCCCCGACAACAATGAATATTTTATAACCACTTGCTTATTTTGAAATATTTGCGTATTTAACCCTTAACTATCCACATTAATCAAATCAACCCTTACTATTTCAAAATAATAAATAAAGGAAATTCCTTTTTATTTAAAAAAAAATTCGGGGTCTTACAACCTCCCCTTCTTATGAAATTTCGTCCTCGAAATTGGACGTGACGATACAGTGTTTGAAAAGGTGAGGATACCTCGCTTTCATTTCCGTTTCCAATTCCCGTGTCATTTCCTCTATATAGCATGATTCCTCCACAAAACTTTAACTTGTGGTATGACCTTTCTTGGCGTAGGACATGCTCCTTCCTATCCAAGATCTTGATAGGTACCTCCTCACACGTTAAGTCTTGGCTATCTCGTCCGGTTCTAACTCAATAACGTGGTTGGGTCTTTCACATATTTACTGAAATACGAGATATGTGAAACACATTATGAACACGAGACATACTCGGAGGTAACGCAAGTCTATAGGCTACATTTCCTACTCGGTCAAGAATTTGAAATGGACCAATAAATCGTGGATTGAGCTTTCCTCTCTTCCCAAATCTTGTAACTCCCTTCCATGGAGCAACTCGCATGACAATACATGATCCCCTACATTAAATTCCACGTCCTTTCGATGAAGATCCGCATAACTCTTTTGTCGATCTTGAGTTAGTTTATATCGTTGTCGAATCATTTGGATCTTTTCGGTAGTCATACGTACTAACTCGGGTCCCAACAATGTTGCTTCACCCACCTCATCCCAACATATTGGAGAAGCGACATTTTCGGCCCATATAATGCTTGAATGGAGCCACACCTATACTTGCTCGATAACTGTTGTTGTAGGAGAATTCCACCAATGGTAAATACTTATCCCAAGCGCCCTTGAAGTCTCAGGACACGAGTCTTAATAAATCTTCAAGAGTTTGAATAGTCCTCTCTCGATTATCCGTCTGTTTGGGGATGGTATGTAGAACTAAATCGCAAATCCGCGCCCATAGCTTTTTTGCAAGCTAACCCAAAATCTTGAAGTGAATCTTGGGTCACGATCCAAACTATGGATCTGGGCATGCCATGCAACCTCACGATCTCATTTACGCATATACTAGCAAGACGTTCAAGAGAATAAGTCTCCGTGATCGGCAAGAAATGAGCAGACTTGGTTAATCTATCAACAATAACCCAAATAGCATTGATGCCTTGAGAAACCGTAGGAAGACCCAGAATGAAATCCATGGTAATGTGTTCCCACTTCCATTCAGGAATCTCAAGTGGTTGCAACGGACCCTTAGGTACTAGATGCTCTCGCTTTACACGTTAGCAAGTTAAACACATCGAGATAAACTTTGCAATCTCTCTCTTCATATTATTCCACCAAAATGTATGTCGAAGATCACGATACATTTTAGTACTTCCGAGATGGATTGCAAATGGTGTATTGTGTGCCTCCATCATAATCTTGTACTTCAAATCCAGTCGTTAGGAACACAAAGTCTAGAGTGGACTCAAGTATTCCTTCTTCATCAATTCTCGCTTAGGAATAGCTCCTTCTTGTACTTTCTTCTTCATACGCATCACTCAAGATTCGGTGGCTTGAGCAACCTTAACTTTTTCTATTAAAGTTGGCTCTATCGTATACTTGACATCATCGCACTTTTCGTTCGCATATGATCTTCTACTCAATGCGTACTACCACGTTCGCGCTTTACCGGGGTGGTATTGAATAGTGTGGTCGTAGTCTTTCAATAGTTCGAGCCAACGTCATTGCCGCGATGTTGAGTTCTTTTGAGTGAAGAAATATTTAAGGCTTTTATGGTGCGAATATATCTCCACTTTCTCCCCATATAGATAGTGCCTCCATATCTTTAAGCCTTGAAAACGATTGGGCCGCTAACTCTAGATCATGAGTAGGATAATTCCTCTCATACTCTTTAAGTTGTCGCGAGGCATAGGCTATGACTTTCCCACGTTGCATGAGAACACATCCTAACCCTTTGCACGAAGCATCATTGTAGATAACAAATCCATCCGAACTAGATGGTATTGTTAGAACAGTGCAAGAAATAAGTCTCCTCTTAAGCTCTTGGAAACTTTTCTCGCATTCTTCGCCCCAAACAAATTTCGTATCCTTTCGAAAGTTAAATGAGTTAATGGAGTAGCGATTCGAGAAAACCTTCCACGAATCTCCGATAATAACCGGCTAAGCCCAAAAAGCTACGTACTTGATCCACCGACTTCGGTTGCTCTAACTTTGTATTGCTTCAATCTTGGCGGATCAACAGATACTCCATGTTTTGACACCACATGCCCAAGAAATGCTACTTCCTCAAGCCGTAACTCGCATTTCTTCAATTTGGCATATAGTTGGTTTTCACGAAGCCTTTGGAGTACCGACTTCAAATGGTGCTCATGATCTTCACGACTTTTGGAATATATAAGGATGTCATCAATAAAGACAACAACGAACCGATCCAAATATTCCTTGAATACTCGGTTCATCATATCCATGAAAGCGCTTGAGGAGCATTAGTTAGTCCGAAAGACATGACTAAGAATTCATAATGCCCATACCGAATTTTCAAGGCGTCTTTGGAATATCCTCGATTCTAATCTTGGTGATGATATCGTAAGCTAAGATCAATTTTGAAAAGAATTGTGCCCCTTGCAATTTGGTCAAACAAGTCATCAATACGAGGTAGAGGATACCTATTCTTGATGGTGACATGGTTCAATTCCCGATAGTCAATACAAAGTCGCATACTCCCGTCTTTCTTCTTTACAAATAAAACAGAGCACCCCAAGGAGATGTACTTGGGACGAATGAAACCAATGTCCAACAATTCACGTAGTTGGACCTTTAACTCCTGAAGTTCAATAGAGCCATTCGATATGGGGTTTTAGAAATGGGCTTTGTACCGGGTTCAAGATCAATAAAGAATTGACTTCACGTTCGGGGGTGAGGCGGGAAGTTCTTCTTGAAATACGTCGGGAAAGTCAATAACAACAGAATATTATTCAAATTTGACGTGTCTTTATTCAAATCCATAACATGGGCTAAGAAAGCTTGACATCCGTTTTTCAATAAACGAATAACTTTATGATTAGATATGACGGTGATTGATTTTAATGGTTTAGTTGCTTGAATTGCATACAACGGGTTGGTTAGGAATATGAAAACTAACAACCTTACGAAAACAATCAATTTTGGCATGATGAGTAGTTAACCAATCAATCCCTAAAATCACATCAAAAGCAAGTATCTTTAAAGAGATAAGATCAGCGGTGTAAGGTGATGGTGCCAACTTGAATCAAACAAGATTTATAAGCGGTGGATGTGATGAAAGTTTCTCTAACGGAGTTTCCACAGATAGATCAAAGTCTAATTTCTCCCGAGTCAAGTTTAAGCGTTGAGCACATGCGGGAGAGATAAATGAATGGGTAGCACCCAGGATCAAGTAAGGTATAAACTTCGCAAGAATTTATAAATAGCTTACCGTGATCACCTCGTTTGGGTTCCTCGATTATGACCGATCACAACAAACGCTCTTCCGGAATCGTTGACTTTGACTTTTTCGGGGACGATCTTTTTTGAGTCACCGTCTCCCATTGAATTAGGGTTTCGCTACTGCATAATCTCGAGCGATATGTCCTTCCTTTCCATAACTATAGCATACCTTGAGCTGTCAGGGCGCTTTGGTGATATGTCCCTCTTTTCCGCATTTGTAGCATATATTGGGTGGTCGATCTCCTCCCTTAGAACCCGATTCTTTGCGCAAGACCGTCGTCTTCACATAGTCGTTGTTAAATCTCCTCTTTTAAAATCTCTCCTCGACTCGCTTCTTACATTTTCATGGCCATGATTACCACCGAGTGGTTACCATTTTCGTCTAAATTCTGTTTCTTTCTCTCGCGAGTGAGTTATCATTATTCATTGATCGCTATCTCCGGTACGATCCTCGGTTATGGGTCCTCGGATTGGACCGTACTCGTTATCTCGCTCTAATAATTGAGCCCACATTTTACAACATCCGAATAGAGAAAATTTATGAGAAATGAGATCTTGACGTATCTTTGGGTTTCAAACCTCTAAGAAACATCCGCGTCATACGTTCCTCATCCTCCACCAAATGAGGTGCAAACCGGATAACTCGCAAACTTTGCCTCGTCTTTGAGACACCGCCATGTTGTTTTGTTCCAATCGATGAACTCCACTTCCTTCATATGATTTAACACTTTCGTGAAAGTATTTGTCATTAAATAGTCTCTCAAACGTCTCCCAAGACATCTTTGAGTGCTATTTGGATGGGTACGCTTCAGACTCTCCCACCGAAGAGTCCGCCTCGCCGCCACGGAACATAAAGGTGGCGAATGGAACCTTCTGTTCCTCCGTGCATCCCAAGACATCGAATATCTTGGTAATTTGCTTGACCCATGTTTCCGCCATGATCGGATCTGGCTTTCCCTTAAATTCTGGTGGTCCCAACTCTTTGAACGCTTGCTTGTTTGTGACAACTCATGAATTGCTATCATTTCCTCCTCGTATTTTGAACACGAGTCTCCCTAAATCGATTTTGCATGAAGCAAAAAAACTTCTAAACATCCCTCGTTCATCATCTGCTCCATGGTGTTGTTCACAGGAGGAACATTGCCAGCCTGTTGCACGTTCTCCTCGTTGGTAAGTACAGGCATCTCCACGGTCTCATTTACTCCACTGTTAATATTCTCAGTCGACATTCTCAAATACTGTCATAAAACAAGGGTTAATTAAGGAAATCAATATATCACATAATATCCCTATATACTGACCAACTAACAAATAAGCTTAGGTAGGACACACTAGCGAAGGATTTACTCGTCTCTCCCTCCTAGTTCTATTCCCGATCTCCGCCAGAGATCATATCCCTAAGCTCGATACTAACTATGACGCGCCCCAAAATAGGTCCATTCCATCCAACCCATTCGAGTCCCCAAATACATGGTACGTAAACAACTACAACTTTATTATCACAACAATAAAGCGTGAGTTTAAATACAAATATTATCTTCTAGACAATATTTATACTCAAATAAATCCTCATCACATTTATTGATACATTATTTTACAAAAATGGTGAGGACTACTAAACAATCCTTTCTAAAACCTTCATTCCATACCCCGACTCGTACTCGCTATATTCTCGCCTCCTGAGAAGAATGGAACAAAAAGGAAAAGGGTGAGCTCAACTAGCTCAGTAAAGAATATTATGACTAAGATAATATACAACAAATTATCGTTAGTCTTCAACAGGGAAAAATTTAATAGAATACAATAGACAACAAATTTTCAATCAATATTCGCAATGAAATAATAATTCATTAGAAGAGTTAAGTAGAGAATGCAAACTACTATCTTCTATGTATGAATTTAAAAGTTCATCGTCATCTTTTATCCCCTCAGTAACAACAATCAATATACATCGGAATCAAATATTCATCTTTGCACCATGAGCCAAAGATATTCATCGATTGGTCATGTTCATTTAAACACTGTTCATCTTTGCACTCTGGGCCAAAGATATTAATCGATCCTATCATGTTCATCTCAACACTGCTCATCTTTTTCTGAGGCCAAAGATATTCTTGAAATCATTCATCTTTGCACTACAAAGCCAAAGATATTCAATAATATCATCATTTAAGACTGAGGATGATGAAAAATATTTTTAAAGAACGAATCCAGTGAAACAAAATGACAAGGATTAAGGATTAAGGATTCGTACTTTGTTTTATCCATGTCCAACAATACCCCAAAAATAATCACAGTGGTGTAAAATTCAAGAATGATCAAAACATGGATACAATCAAAGCTAGTATCCAAAATAGATGTTTTGGACAAAAAGAAGAAATTTTTTTTTTTTTTGGTGAATAGTGCCGTATACGTGAATAGTGCAGATATCGTGAATAGTTAGTACACGTGAATAAGACTAGTATACATGAATAGTAAATCCGACACCAAAAGATAGAAATTCCACAAAAACATCTTCACGCTTCATGAATAGTACTCGTGAATAGTAACTCGTGAATAGTAACTCATGAATAGTAACTCGTGAATAGTAACTCGTGAATAGTAACTCATGAATAGTAACTCGTGAATAGTAACTCATGAATAGTAACCCCGACATGAAAAAGTTCCAAATTTGATAAAACCTCGGATCAACATTTCAAAGATAATGATATTGAAGAAATAATATCATTACGAAAAAAATAATATCCCTTACCTCAAAGAATCAAAGACCGGAAGGAAAGGTCGGAAGTGATCTTTGAATGAAACTTATCTTGAACAAAGAACTCTCAAAGTATCTAGATACTCACAAAATACGCTCAACAATATAGAGAGAGAGAAGAGAAAACTTTGTTTCGGTGTGATTTTCAATTCTAACTTAGCCCTCTATTTATAGGAAAATGTTAGCCCGCCAAGCAGACTTGACTGCGCC
Organism: Panax quinquefolius; assembly: GCA_020205615.1. NCBI lineage: Eukaryota > Viridiplantae > Streptophyta > Magnoliopsida > Apiales > Araliaceae > Panax > Panax quinquefolius. The sequence continues at coordinate 111,865,991 of CM035157.1, read as the reverse complement.
ACCGATGGCTTTACTCGCTACTATTGCCACCCACCACATTTGAAATAAAATTCAGCACATTTCTTCACCAACCACAAGTGGGGGCCACTCAATTCTAGAATTTTCCACCAAAATCAATTATAACCACGATTTTAATCGTAGACACCTCTTAAAATTCATAACAAATCATTCGTGCATTTTTAACGGTTTCAAAATTTGTGGACATATACTCAACTTTTGTATGTATAATATACCCAAAATTACCACAATCCAACGGTCGGATTAAAAATTATAACCCATTAATATATCTCAAAACCCCGATTTAATTTTTAATACCTCCAATACGGTAAAATACCGATAAAACACCTCAACAATAATTTCTTCATTTATAACCACATAAATAAATCCATCATTTATATCCACATAAAATAAATATTTCTTTATCATATGAATCAATAATTAATTATTCACAAATAATATTACAGAATCACAATTATGACAACCGGTAGTGCCCCGGAAAGAGGGGCTTTCCGATAAGGATTTCTCCTTCATCGGGCGCCGCAATTAGGTGACCAAACCTCTCCTCGATGAACTTTCTAGACATTGCCAATAATGCTATCTAATAATATTATTCAAATAATATGAATTATTGATCCGATAATGGAGATAATGTGCGTGACAATTATTGAACAACAATAATATAAAATATCAACGCAAAGAATTATTGAATCAATAAAATAAAATATTGAGCAAGAATTCATCGTGAAAATTATTGAGTAAAGTGCCTTCACGTAAGGATCAATAATTCACAATCATGCAATAACCGTGTGCTCTTGTCTGCGGCAACCACGTAGACATCGTATTTTTAACCACCGGGTATTCCAACGGTCTTAACTTCAGAATAACTACGCCGTTATTTTTAACCAACTTATATTTGTCGTTTTCTTCATCCAATCGCTTTCGTTATGGGGCCCACACATGGCTGCGCCGTCGTACGAATATTCCCCGACAGTACGAATATTCCACGACAAAACGAATATTCCCCGACAACAATGAATATTTTATAACCACTTGCTTATTTTGAAATATTTGCGTATTTAACCCTTAACTATCCACATTAATCAAATCAACCCTTACTATTTCAAAATAATAAATAAAGGAAATTCCTTTTTTATTTAAAAAAAATTTCGGGGTCTTACAAGGGCAGATTCGTCTTTCGGAGATAACCGTAGAAGACAGCTAAAATCCATTCTAGATACTGCCGGAAATTCAAGTTCAAAACCCGGGACACACACCGGGAACATCATTTCCAAACCAGGAACACACACCGGAAGGATCATTTCTAACCTCGGAGATAACCCCGAGTTTCATCCTTGGCGATAACCCCAAGGAGTGTTGTTGCAGCTGCCACGATAACTCGAAAATGCTTATTTCAAATACATGATATCGCCTTCAAGCTCAAGACATCCGCCGAGGCACTCATACCTCGCATCTGAGCTAACACCGCGTGCATAGTGTCTCCCATGATTTAATTCTTGCGGCATTCAAACACTTGCAGAGTCCAATCTCGATGTAACCCTGAGAAACATCTACTTTCAGCTCAAACCGACGATAACCCCGATGAGGAGTCAAACCTCATCTTACCGCCTCAACGCTCTCTCACACAAGATGATATCGCAGCATACCAACAAGTAGTCCAATCTCAGATGTAACCCTGAGCAACGTCTACTTTCAACTCAAACCGACGATAACCCCGACGAAGAGTCAAACATCATCTTGCCCCCTTCAACACCTGCGCATCGTCTCAACATATCATACATACATACATCCAACAATGTCCCATAAGAACCGAGGAGTTACAATCCCGAGTGACTATTACGTGTGGCAGTACCTTGGATAGAATTTGAAGCTTGAAGACCATGGGCATGGACCCCTCTTCCTAATTTCGTACAACCTCTAATCCATGTCATTGCATAACTCTCGACACAAGCGATCCAAAGAAGGTCACATATACCTCATTCGGATGCTCAGATTGAAGTTCTGCAAGTTCGAACGGACATTACAAAGGCACGAGTGCACGCATTTCGAGACGACGAGACCATGAGAGTCTTGATGCATGATGCACCACTTACCAGCACCGGTAGTATAATCAGCAGTGTACTGCTGGCCATCGGCCTATAAATATAGACCTTGGGCCAGCCATTTTGAGGGAAGAAGGAGAGAGAAAAGGCGAGGAAGCCCTGTCCAATTTACTCTGTATACACCCATATTGAGTGTTTCCTCAGTATAAACACTGTTAGCTCACATATAGCTACACTTTTATCCTATGGAGCTAAGTGTTTATCCACATAGAGTCATAGAAGTCTACTTTGGCAGCCCACTATAAGCCTTCTTATATTCTATAAAGCCTTCTTTCTATATTAGCACACATTGTTATACACATTGAGAGTCGTGTAGTGTGCGTTTGCCTTGACTTTCGATCCGTGGTTTTCATTTTCATATATATATATATTATATATATATATATATTTTATATATGGACTAACATTATCGAAGTTATGCCTCGATTGAGCCTAGACTTATGTCCGGAGCATTTACTTGCTTTTATATATATATATATATATATATATATATATATATATAAATTGTGTCGACTTACTATCCCGATGAGCCTAGATTTTATGTCCCGAGCATTTTCTATATATATATATATATATATATATATATATATATATATATATATATATATATATATATATATATATATATATATATATATATATATATTGTTGTTGGACATATCCGATGAGCCCGGATTTACATATCGTATGTTTTTTTATATATATATATATATATATATATATATATATATATATATATATATATATATATATATATATATATATATATTTACATTTCGTCTCGCCTCGAGTTTACTTGTGGGCGGTTGATCGCTTTTACAACTTTATTTACATTTCGTCCCACACCGAGTTTACTTTTGTGGTGGTTGATCATGTTATATATATATATATATATATATATATATATATATATATATATATATATATATATATATATACCGCTTTTATATATTTACATTTCGATCCCCATGGAGTTGCTTTTCGTGGTGGTGGTTGATCATGTCTATATATATATATATTTACAACTTTTTTATATATATAATCGCTTACTACTTTCCATACAAACCGCAGATCATGTGAGCCTCAGAATCATGTGATCACAGATTCGCCCATCAATCTAGATTCGGTTCCCATGATGGACATTTTTCAAATTGTGAGTAGCTTGTACATTATTTACAAGTGTCTCAATTTCCTTCGATGGTTGTTATGCCCATGAGGAGTTCTAAGATCATCTTTCAGATATTATTTTCTCAAGATGCTTCAGATCTCAAAAATAAAAGCAAATGTTTAACATTTAATAATAAAATGGAAGTATCAAAGGCCTCAATTACTATTGAGCATGTGGTTTGAAAAAACCTTTTTATAAAAACTTCATTGCTATATCTTGTTTAAAATCTGAATTTTCTATAAATTCAAACCCCATGTATATAGGTGTAACGAGGTACAACACTACTTCCAAATAATTGCACATTGATCCACACACACACACACACACACATTCATATAACAGTTTTTTGAAAAGTGGTGGTCACCGTGGCAACACGGATGTCGGTGGGTGCCTAACACCTTCCCTCCACATAATCAAGCCCCCGAACCTAAATGAATCTCTGTTTCACGCACCCTTTTAGTAAAGTGTCACATCATCGGGTCAATGTGCAAACTTTTTGATCATTCATTGGTGCAAGCAACCTAGTTAAATACACCAATCGGCTTACTCTTAAAGTCAAATCGTCGACATTATACATGTCGAACCTTTTTCACTTGTTTTTTCAAACAAATCTCACATTAACATGAGAACACCAAAGAACAAGTAACTAAAAGGGACACTAAAAATCTCGACGCCGATGTGTGGCGACTCATTGGGACTCCAAAGAAGAGGGCTTAAGCCGCTATTACAAGCTTTTCAAAATTGTTATATGCTTGTGTGTGAATGTTGCATTTACATTTATGATGAATGTGTACGAATGCATTTTTACTTATCGCACTATACTATATCTATCTCATGATATTAGTGTTTCGCACATGTCATCATTTTCATAAACGGTGAGACACATCAGTATGTGAATGTATGTTGTGTGGTTCCTCCATCAGAGGCTATCCTGCTTGTTTGATTATCGGACTCAGTAGGAAGAATAATTCCAACGGGGCTCAGGAAAGGCACCACCCAGATTCGCTCCAGTTGAAAGACCGGATTAACTTCCCGTCAAGTAGATTGCGATGATCTGGGAACCTTCATGCCAAAAAGCCATGAGAGAAACCCTAAGATAGGTCAACCTCTCGATAAACCAAACGCGAGGAAAGTCTCTTCATGCTTTCCATTTTTAATTACTTGTAAAAGCATTTACTTGTAATTTTATTCCATGTTCATCTTTGTAATGGAAAATATGAAGATTATCTCGTGCATGCATGTTATCAATTAAACACCGGTTTTACAGGACCATATTCCTAAAACGGACATGTTATGATAACATTTACATTACCCTTAGACTAAACTACATAAGTCTTTTGTAGGGAAATTATTGGGCCTGTTACCCGCTCAAAATCCAAAAAGGCCACGAGCCTACAACCAATCATGTCTTCGTCTGACTAGTCTAATCCTATTTCTCTAGAAGAATTTGACGGATTAAGTCGACAAATTACAAATTTGGTTGTTCTGCTTAAAGAATTGCATCAGTTCACTCAGGGTACAAAAATCCCTCCACATGCAGAACCCTCTACACAAGGAGGAACACAAGGTCTAGATAAAACAAATCTAGAACCTCCGTTGGATACGAACAACAAAGACCCTGACAACACCCATCTCAAAGGAGATCCAGACACTGGTGATATTAAGAAGAAAGTACTCCAAATGGAGGAAACTATCCGTGTTCTCAAATGGATTGGAACACATGGAAGTGTATCATATGTTGACCTTTATATCTTCCCTGGTGTTCATAATCCAAAGAAATTCAAAACCCCTGATTTTGAAAAGTATGACGGATTAGGGGATCCTTTTACACATTTGAAAGTGTTCATTGGAGAACTTTGGTCTTACGCAGATATTGAAAGCTCAGAATGCAGCTGTTTCAGAAAAGTCTGGCTGGAGAAGCCCGTTCATGGTATACCAGATTAGACAACTCAAAGATCCATAGCTAGGAAGAGCTGGATCAAGCCTTCCTCACTCAATATAGTTTTTATTCTCAGATGGCTCCTGACCGGTACCAAATTACCAAGGTCAAGAAACAGTTTAATGAGTCTTTCAGAGAGTATGCTCAAAGGTGGAGGCGCCTTGCTGCTCAAGTTATTCCTTCCATGACGGAATCAAAAATGGTCATGGCGTTCATAGATATACATGAAGCTCCTTTCTATGAGAGAGTCTTAGCTGGTATTGGCAAACCATTCTCCTAAAATGATCTGCACATGAGAGATGGGTGAAATGGGATTCAAGTCGGTAAAATTCAAGACCTAGCCGCCTTAAAGTCGTCACGAGAGCACATCCAAATCCGGATCTTATGGAAACAACCCCCGGAGGGTCCATAAAAAGAAAGAGGAGGATGTTTCCTTGATACTACAAGGTCAAAAAGGCAATCAAAGCGTGCCTCTACAGAGGAGAAACTACTCCCCTTTTCAAGCACAGTCTTCAAACCTTCCATTGCCTAAAGGTGGAGAAGTAAAGCATCCTCGAACGTTCACACCCTTAAGGGACTCGCTCGAGAATATTCTTGCTCTTCTGACTACTCAAAAGAAAATTACACATCTTCTTCCGCCAGCCAACCCTAATGGGAGGGGTTTTAATGCTACTCAGAAATGTGCTTATCATGCCGGAGCACCTGGACATGATACTCAAGATTGTTGGGCCTCAAACACAAGATTCAAGATTTAATAGACAATAGGTGAGATCGTGGTCACCAAACCAGATCAACCTCATGTGCAAGACAACCCTCTTCCTCAACACAAAGAAGAAGAGGTCAACATGATCATTGGAGCACTCGGATGAGTTCCAATTTAATGGTGAATCATCCCAAACCCTCAAAGATGGTGTCGAGAGATGGGATTATGCAAAGTTCCAATTCACTATGGAATGAAAGATGAAAGCTCTTTGCAAACAAATCGAGTAATCGCGTAATCGGTGACCCACCAAAGATCAAGTCACACGCCAATTAATCAGGCAGGAGCATGCCTATCTCCTTCCTTTTGTTATGAATGCTCCATCACCACCTTCAGAAAGCGAAGCTATGGAGGATAAGGTTGCAAAGAGAGCCAATGCTAAAGCCCGTCGGGATTTTGCCAATCAAAGGGAATTTACCTATCTTGGCCAATCTATGGAGGAGATATTGCAAATGTTGATCAATGAAGGAAGAATTACCTTCCTTCTGCCTCCAATCAATCCCCGCTCAGGACGGTTCAATTCTGATGAAGTGTGTCAATATCATTCACATTCTCGCGGTCACAGCACAGAAGAATGCTGGGCACTCCGCCATCTCATTCAGAATCTTATTGATAGCGGTGTTCTGCAAATAGCAGATGATTACACCGCAACTCAAAGGCGGGAATGCATGTCCTACAAATGGAAGGGATCAGTAGTAGTTATATCCAAGTGGATGATGATGAGATCACAAAGTATTTCCCATACAACCAATTCAACTCAAAGGAGTCGATAATCCTTTGAAAGTGGCCGCACTAGAGCCAATTTCTTTACCTTTCATCACAACATCTCGTTGTCACCTTACACAAAGTTCCATGGAATTATGGAGAAGTCAAGGATCCATGTCTCTCACTATCGCTATAAATGTCGTTTAGGAAAATCCATCGTATCTTCCTCGGGTTATGAAACCTACTTACGAAGCAAAGGGAAGTTCCCATGGAGAAGATTGAAAAATTCCTCCGCACTATGGGCCACAATGAAGCCAAAGTGGTTTTAAGCATGAGAAGCTCCACACCGAGATATCTATATATCGACTTGGTTTTCTTCCGAGGATCATCTAAGATTTTATCAAGGTTTTGGAAGAAGCCTACTTGCCAAAATCGGTGGATGTGGAAAAATTTCAACATTCGGTTGATCACATTTTCAACAACAATGTGATATCCTTCATCGATGATTTACATACCGCCCAAGGGACCGGCCATCGCAAGCCATTGCACATCGCGATTTTGTCTTTTCCGGTACATGCTAATGGAGTTTTGATAGATGGAGGCTCATCTCTAAATATCTCGTCCTTATGCCACTTTGGTGAAGATGAATGTCAATCTCAAGAGGATCCAAAGCAACCATATACTATTATCGAGCTTTTGATGGATCCCGACGAAATGTCATCTGAAAGATTGAGTTGCCAATCGAGATTGGTCCAAATACATTCAATGTATCCTTCCACGCCCTCAAGATAGATTCAGATACAACTCGCTATCGGGGAGACCATGGATACACATGGTCGGAGCCGCTCCTATCCACTACATCAACAAACTCAAATACATTATCAACAAATAGTCTAGTCACCGCCAACGCCGAGTTTTTAATGTCCCGAACAAGGAACTCTACCAATCATCGCCTTTAATTTGAAGTTGAACCTACCAGCTTTTCATACTCTCGAAGTGAGTACCACGCAATACCATTCTATCGAGCGCCACTTCCCATACCCAAGATTTCGCCGAGGTTATTGTTTACCACTCAAGAAATGATGTCATTGGGTTATCAACCCGGACAAGGGCTTGGTAAAGATAAGGTGGTATTAAGCACCCTATCCAAGTGTTCAACCAAATTGGAACAAATTGACTAGCTATATTCGCCATTTCCAGTCATCACAGAATCCTCATAAGCACAAGTTGTGTTCCTCAAACTTCCACAGAGACGGTGATTTTCTATACCTTTACCCCATGAGCTAATACAGTCTCCAGTAAAGGTGTCAGCCCATGTTGTGCTGTTTCCTAAACCAGTGCCAATCAAAGCTAAAGAGGTGCTGATTCTTGATCCCGGAGTGGAAGAAAAGGAATGGAAACATAAACATGACATTGCCTTGATGATGGCAGTATATACGCCATTGTTCATGATGAACATACAAACAGATACACCCTGCACGATGATTGCCCAGATGTCATGGTTATCATTCGAGAGAAGGAGGACAATGACGATCCTTCCATCACCGCGCAGTCCATCAGACTTTGCCCTCGACAATTGGAGCAAAGACTCCACGCATTGGTCGACGAGGGTAAAATGGGCCAAAAAAATCCTCCGCCATGTAGATAACTTTAATTGCTTGCTTTCCTTTACAAGATTAGCAAGTTATTTTATCAAGTACATGCTAACACTTTTGTATGATCGAACAAGCTTGTATATATTAAGTGAAAGCATATTTTGTTTCAGGACTCAATTTAGATGTGTTGTATTTGTCGATGAGGTGCCTTCTCTCCACAAGGGTCAGAACTTTGATGCAAAGTTGGACTCTCGACTTGATGGACATCCAAGAGGACATTGAGACACCTCAGAGATTAAGGAACGGGTCTCAGACAAACCCAAACCCAATCTTGATCAAACCACTTCTTTCAATCTTGGAACCTTAGACAACCCTAAGCTTATCCAAATGGTTCAGACCTTACCACAAATCAACGGAATGACATGGTTGCACTATTAACCCAATTCCGTGGATGTGTTTGCATGGTCTCATGAAGACATGGTGGGTTTGTCCACGACATTGTTCTTCATCGCCTTCCCATCAAAGAAGGATTCAATCCAATTAGGTAAAAACTCAAAGCGAATCAAAACCGAATGGAGTTTAAAGGTTAAAGAAGAAATTGTGAAACAATTTCAAGCTGGCATCATCATGGTGTCTACATATCTGGAGTGGATATCCAACATTGTTCCCGCGCCTAAACCAAGGAGGAAAGGTGCGAGTCTGCATGGATTACCGGATTTGAACAAAGCTTGCCTTAAAGATAGCTTTTTCCGTGCCATTTATCCACATTCTTATCGACAAATCGCTCAATACGCATGTACTCCTTTGTCGAATGCTTTATGGGTACCATCAAATTATGGTCGCCGAGGAGGACCGTGAGAAAACCGCTTTCATCACGCCTGGGGAACCTTTTTGCTACAGACGGTTGTCATTCGGCCTCATCAATGCCGGGCAACCTATCGCCGAAGCTATGATGGCTCTTTTCCACGATTTAATGCACAAAGAGATAGAGATCTACGTGGATGACATCATCACAAATCTCAAAAGGAGGATGACCACTTAGACCATCTCGTAAAACTTTTCAACAAGTCATGTAAGTACAACTTGAAGTTGAATCCAGCCAAGTGCGCCTTTGGTGTTAAGTCGCAAGTTGCTAGTTTCCTAGTCACCACAAAGGATTGAATCGATCCTACCAAAATCCAAAGCCATCAAGGAAATGCCCATTCCTCTAGATGCAGAGAAGGAAATACGGGATTTTTGGGAAGAATCAACTTCATTAAGTGTTCATTTCTCAACTCACAAAGAACTCGTGAGCCAATCTTCAAATTGTTAAGGAAGAACTCCTCCATGAAATGGAATGATGAGTGTTAGAAAGTCTTCCTTACCATCAAAGAGCAGTTGATTAACGCTCCTATTTTGGTACCTCCCAAGGATGATGTTCCCCTGTTCATGTACCTATCCATAAATGACAATGACATGGGCTATATGCTGGGGCAAAAAGACGATAGAGGCCAAGAACGAGCTATCTATTACCTCAGCAAAAGATTCAGCATCAGTGAACACAAGTACAATCTGATTGAGAAGACTTGTTGTGCTTTAGCATGGGCTTCCATGAGGTTACATCATTACCTCCATGGTCACACAACCCATCTCATATCCCGCATGGATCCTCTTAAGTATGTGTTCAGTAAGCCCATACTAAATTGTCGATCGTCCCAGATGGCAGTTGATCCTACAAAGAATTTGACATCGCCTCACGCGACGCAAAAGTCCGCCAAAGGTCAAGGAATTGCGGATCAATGGGTCGCCGCACCGCAGTAGGGACTACAAACCCTGGAAACATACTTCCCCGATGAAGGGGTAATGATAATTCAAAGAACAACATCAAGACGATATACGCCGCACGTGGAAAATGTATTTTGATGGAGTCGTTAACGCAGTAAGGCTCGAGCCGAGCAGCTTCTAATATCCCAGACGGGGAGCAAGATCCGTCGCCACAAATTGTAGTTTGTCAAAGACCAACAACACAAATGAGTATGAAGGTCAGATCATGGGGCTAAAACTTGCCTGCTCAACGGGCATCGTGGTTAACTGCCTTTGGGGATTCCGAATTGGTAATCGATAATCCATGTGAATTTATCAAACCAAAGAATTACATTTACCGCCTTTACCATCAAGAAGTTCTATAGATGGCTTTGGAGTTCAAGAAATCTCCTTTCTACACATTCCTCGTAATAGAATGATTTTATGGATGCATTAGCAACGTTAGCCTCCTCGTTCATATATCTCGACAAGGAAAACATGCCAAGCATCACGTTTGCTCTGCAAAAAGCCCTAGTCTATGGGAATTATGTTGGAGAAGTATCGGATGAACTACCTCCCATCCACAACCCTTGGTATCAGCACATCAAGGAGTATCTACGAGATGGATCTACACCCGCTGAGGCGAGCCTAACTGAGAAGAGGCGGATTCATCGACTTGCTATGAAATTCTACCTGAGTGGAGATGCACTCTATAAAAGAGATGCAGGAATAGGTCTCCTCAGATGTCTGGATAAAGACCAAGCTCAGAGACTCATGGATGAGATCCATGGTGGAGTCTGTGGCCCTCACATGAGCGGACCCCTACTTGTCAAGAAGATCCTTAGAACAGGGCATTATTGGCTTACACTCAAAGTCGATCGTGATGATCACGCCAAGAGGTGCTATCAATGCCGATTCATGGGAATGTTATCCACGCCCTCCAAGGAACTCCACAATACGAAGTTCGCCATGGCCCTTCTCAATGTGGGAATGGACGTGATCGGGCCCATCGAGCCCAAAGCCAATAATGGACATCGATTCATATTCACCATGATCGACTACTTCACCAAATGGGTAGAAGCAAAGATCCTTCCCTGTGGTTACTAAAGAAGTTATCATTGCTTTCATCGTAAACAATGTCGTCTCTCGTCGATATGGACAACCAGAGGTCATCAGGTCGATAAATGCTAAGAACCTCAACAACAAAATGATGGAGGAGTTATGCAGAAAATTCCACATCAAACATCTTAACTCCGCCATCTACCATCCAAAGATGAATGGTGTCGTTGAAGCGCTAATAAAAACATCAAAAGATCATGCAAAAATGTCCGCCAATCACAAAGGATGGCCTCGACCTATCGCTCTCTCCGACTTTATTAGCCTACGTAACTTCTATGCTGCATTTCCACCGGGCAACCCCTCACTCATTAGCTTATGGATGGAAGCAAAGGTTCTATAGAGGTGGAAATGGAATCCTCCGAGTGTTGATGGATGCTCATTGATGAAGACCAATGGGTACAAGACAAGTATCACCAATTGTCTCTAATAGATGAAAAGGCGTAACCGCGCTATCTTCCATGGTCAATTATATCGCCAAAGGATCGCACGATCCTACAACAAAAAGTCCGACTATGGTAGTTCAAACAACATGACTTGGTTTTGAAGAAGATCATTGACAACCAAGATCATTCTAAGGGAAAACTCGCTCCTAACTGGGAAGGCCCATTTGTTGTCAAGGAGGTATTAACAGGAGGTGCTCTCAGATTGCAGGAAATGGATGGTGATGAATTTCCACAGCTTATCAACTCGAACACCGTGAAACGGTACTATGTCTGAGGTTACAATCAAATATACATCCTGGTGTTGATCATCAAATCACCAATCATTCCGGTTTTGAACCCTCTCCTTTTACAAACTCTTCTTCCCTCGTGGAAACATACACTTCAAACCAAAGAACTGGTTTCACTTCATTTCAAACCTTTCATACAATTTTTCTTATCCTCAAGACGGATTGAACCTTTCACACTTCTAGCTTTATCCCAAGATGGATTAAACTTTTCACGCTTGTAGTTTATCCCCAAGATGGGATTAAACTTTTTCCACACCGCAGTTTATCCCCATTATGGGATCAAACTTTCTTCTCCCCGCAAAGATAGCCTCGCATATGGGATTTACACTTTTCTTTGGTCTGCGATTCATCCCGAGGGGCTTAACTACGCCGACCGATCTCCCTGACACCGGGGGTACGTAGGCAACCATATTCTATATGGCCCGGTCGCAATAAAAAAAAATAACAAAAACATTTCTACCCTTTCTTCACAAAAACAACAAAAACATTTCTACACCTATCTGCCTTTCACTTTCAGCGTTGAACCTCTTACACTAGGTTCGAACTACGTAGACTTGATATCCTCTTCAATAGGAGTACGTAGGCAGACATTCATGGTTCAGTCTAACCCCTACCAGAACAAAATACTTGTCACACGGTACCGGGATCAACCTTCAATTCACCACATTTCATCAGTTTCAGATCAAATGGATGGAATTACCCAACCTCTTCTCATAAATAGAAGATTCGATGACCATCTAAGCTGCGATCATGCCTCAAAGAGCAATACCAACCCATAAGAGATGGAGCTAACTAGGCTTCTCACAAATAGAAGTACTGGCTACCATCTGTGGTGCGGTCAATCTCAGAGAGGAAAAACCACCCTCCTGTCCACTTTTCCATACAGATACCAAATTCCCAAGACACCAAAGATGGTAGGGATATACGTAAATCAATGATCCATTCTAAGAGAGATTCATGACGTCTCAATGTCCACCTATCAAGGATAAGTTCGTAATGCATCAAGATCACAAGGCCCTCAAGAAACAAAAATATCAAGCAAGTATCAAGGCATAACTAAAAGGGAAGTGAATCAAAATATATTTCCCCGCCATACATAATACGTGTTTGATATATACATCCGTGGTTGTATATGACAAAATGGCTAAGCTTAGTCTCTGTGCAGAAAATACAAAGCTATCTATAGATCTCTGTGTGTATGCGGACTATCGATCTAACATGGCATCCCTCTCTCAAGATGAGGAGGTAGCATCGCAAGCTCCCCGCCCAAGGGTATCTACACGAAGCTAGCGATCGAGGCTAACCGCATGGTGGCATAATGCTCATCAATGTAAGCTACCATATCGCCAAAGACCGACACCATCCGGGATCTCATCAAGCATCGCTCTCGCAATGGCCACATCCCTAGCAGAGATAAGGCGGCATCCCGCTCCACAATCAATGCATCCCGGTCGATCTAGCCTCATCCTCTCTAACAGAAAGCTGTCTCTCCCATCAAGAGCTATCAACATCGCGACCCTAGCTCGATCTCTATCATAGGTCATCGATGTAAGCTCGCTTCCAAATGTTGTATCAATATCGAGTAAAAAGTGGCACTCTGGGGTGGGAGAATCCATCACAAATGCCGGAAATTTCAAACAGCCAAATCATCGATGGGAATGTCAGCCTCTCTCTATAGCTCCTCATCGTCGTAATCAACATCCTCGACATCGTGGATACTACCGCAACCAATGCAATTCTCTCGTCTCCATCCATGCGAATACTCGCAGTAACAACCCGATGATGATCGATGTAAAACTCACCACTCTCACGATCCCAACAGCATACAACCCGGATCTCGCCCTCCACCGATAAATGGTGGAAGAAGAAAAGCGACGACCACCGCCTCATAAGGATGAAAATCCTCAAACCGTCAAACCGACACATCACTACCAGTGGGTGGTAAGTAATCATACCCCTCAATCCACCAGAGGGAGATAATCCATGCCCGAGTATGAGTAATGAAGTCAGTAGGGTGAACTAAGCCCGAACACATAATATGGCAAAAACGGATCCCTAATCCCGCCAGAAAGTCGACCACGATGCAAAGATCTCAGACACTCAGCAGTCGAAAGGAGTACGACATGGCTATATCATGGGTGAAACAAAACCCCTATCATCTAAGTGTGCTCTGGCCTCAAGTGTGACATAAAACCACATATAAAGACGACCGAAGCTACTCAGAACACTCCTCGCCGGATAAGTGCAAAGAAGATATAGTCGACCTCGTAGTCTCTAGAATGATCATCGCAGACAATGGTACAACCCTCCCTGAGAGCTCTCGCTGCCATAATGAGCCGATATCCAACTCATCCATGTACCGTGGCATGAAGACGTATGACAATACGCACAAAAGCAGTACATCCACTCTGGCTGAACGCCAATGATCCTCCGATGAGGTGAAATCCCCGGAATGCCGTGCATAACTATCCTCAGAGCCAAATCACAAAACAAAAATGCTGGGATATCACGCGGTCGGATGTAATCTCGCCCTGCACTCACTCTACGCCTCAATCCGGTGAGGGTCATGAATCGCTCACTCATGTCTCCGATAGCCATACGCACGCAAGGTCTGCATCCAAGAGGCAAAGATCATCAACCGTGCATACTCCTCCAAAGTAGAGTCAACTCGGGTCCCAAATCGGAAAACCCGCCTCCGATACCCAATGCTCTAAAGATACCCTCTATAAAACTCGTGGGAACTCAAACATCAATCAGGTCATAAGATGTCATAAAGAAATCATCTATTTATCACCACGTCTCGATGGTGATATACTATCATACCATGAGCAAGATACCGATACCACCAAAATGGTGGGGTATGATCAATACGGCTAACTCGTCAAGAAGACATCTCAGACGGGCCGCGGTCATAAGACCATCCAGGTCAATGTGAATATCTCTTCGACATACATATATATGCATAACATAATAACATACATGATACAATAGATGGCAATATGATATAGGAATGGAAAACTATGCATACATTCCTAAGTATATCATCATCTAATACATCTCTCAGACATAACTAAAATACAGGAAATGGGGCGGTTACCCAACATCTAACAGAGGCCTATCAAAAGATATAATGAAAATGGGGCGGCTACCCAAAGAACTAACAGAGGCCTATCAAAAAGAGATAACGAAATATACATCAAAAAAAGTCAATGGTGTTGATGTTCACATCATCGACATCGCTCCATCCGATGTAACTCCTCCCGAGTCATCGGATCTCTATCTACTGTGGATGTTAGGCCGATACAAGGGAGGATCTACACCGGCAAAGCCATATGAGTCACCTGAGGGGCCAGCGCCAAAGCTGGAAGGATCAAAAGTATCTACCTCTTAAGGATCTCTGCCCAAATGCTGAATGAAAAGATGTGTCTAGTCCAGCTGCTAGGTAAATCTATCAATCTATGTCACATGAGTCTCATCTCTGACACAAGCTAGCCAATCCGTCATCATCACAGATCCTGGAACCATATCCCCCATAAACTGTGTGGTGCGGGTTTGAGCTCTAGTAGTACGAGGGATCCACCAATGCTGGAACATCTCCTAAGACCAGGGGCCCTCTGACAATGTAAAACCGTCAATCCCCATCAATGGGATGTCAATGACGGGTGACTACAAAATAGGCCAATAACACCTGGCAGGAGGCAAGATCAAGATACTGGGATCTCTCTCAGAAGTGCTCTCGACAAGACGCTCTCCTAAATAGAGCTCCCATCCTCCATCTCGTGAAGAGAGGAACTCGGGTGGAAATGATGTACTCTACTCAAATCGGGTACCCATCCTCAAATCCAACTCCCAAATGCTCTCCAAAGTAGGGAATCATGTGATGACATCGCGGTCAACAACTCCCAACCGGAGGTGACAATGAGTGAAACCCTCCAAGAACAGGGACCTCCGCCAGTATGGAATGATGCCATCTTCGTCCTCGTAGATAGGCATCTAAGCCTAGCACGCTCACATGATGCAAATAGGGAAGCCTCTCATAGGCCCAAAACTGTCAACACAAAGGCAACATCTACTGTTAGTCAACACTCTTAACCTATATATGGGAGAAGACAAGAGAAACACTCACCAGCAGAAATGGGTAAAATCCTAACCACGCCTCGGTCAAGCCCTGCGATCGCATGCATATTCCCCTGAGGAAGTAGGCAAAGGTATAGGAACCCCAATCATACTCTCTTATACGGTCCACATGTCGAGTGGCGCTGATCAAAGCGATGGACACCGTAGAGGAATTATCTACTATGAAGCAAATTTCTAATGATCATCAAGAACAATCGTCAAGAATGCGATCCCCGACTCACATCATCGGGTATGGGCTCACTCAATAAATTTCATTCATAAAGATCTACGCCAAAGGACCCAGACGTAATCAGCCCCCGCCTCGAGCGCTCCACCGAAACTCCCAACAAGGATCTGGACGGCAGTAGGGGTAATATCCGCATGCAAGGCAATCGGATCCCTCCAAACTCCATACCGTGATAAATCGCCAATCCATCGGCATCATCATCATCACCTCACAGCCCAAAGAAATGGAGTGACTAAGTCTAGTGAAACCACCGCTCCAGAATGCGCCCGAGGTAACCCTGTGGACAAATGACGGGAAGAATGGAGAAGAACATCCCAAATCCCCAGCCATGTATAATCGCTTTGTAGTCATCATGCAAAGCCCGATACATAGAGTGGATGCTAAACCAGTTCCCTCGAGGTCGTGTGAAGCCGGAACCTACATCAAATGCAAATCAACATCGTAATCCTCGACTCCTCATCATCAGAAATAAGGAAGATTAAAGATCTAACTTCATACCTCATTTCAGATGCGCAGTATATCAAGGATGCCTACTCAAGTCACCCGTAAGATCCGGGTTCGCCACTTGAATACCGCAATTCCCTACGGGAACACGATAAAGCAGAGCAAGAACCTCGATCGGCAGACATCCTCCTCCTCCTCCTCGACATTCTAAGACTTCAACCCGAATAAAGACGATCACCGCTTCCACCAAACGATTTAGGTTGTCTGACAGACCGGCGTTGAGGCTCTTCAGAAGCCCTCCTCCGTACACCAGAAGTAGTCTAATGGGAACTACTTGGCTGATCCGGATCCATAATATCTAGACAACAAATCTCCAAATCACCTCAGATAGGGTGTGATAAATTCTTACCTGGAGCTTTTCAAAATGCATTTTATGATTACATGCATGCATGCATTGTTTTAACATACGTCTATATTAGAGTTAAAAATGCTTGATTATCCAATACCTACATTTTGGAAAAATTTTCCATAGCCCCCTTTATAAATGGGACTATCCACATGCACATAGGCATGACTAGGTGGCCATTCAGTAGCACACCTATACACAATCATATACATCCAACATGTATTATCATTACAGTAAAAAATTCGTAAGTGTAGTCTAATTTCCAGGATTGTTTTGCTTTTCTACCTTTACTCATTTGTCCTCAGATAGGATAAGAAATGACAGTAAAAGGTGCCAATTTGACTATTTCAAAAGTCAAATTTTTTCACATCATTATGTTCAACATGGTTTAATACTAACATTTGCTATGTTGAATATTTTTCATCAAGTCATATCAGCATGCATATTCACTACTATGTGTCTAAATGCATTTCATGTGATAAGTCATTTTCCAAGGGATAGAAATTGGAAAAAAAATACATGCATATGTTACTAGGATAGTGAAGAACGCTTGTACGGTGGAAAAATATGCAGAAAGTTGTCCGAACTCAGCAAATCTGAAGAAGAGCTCTTAGATTTCCTTCGCAGCACAGCTTGAAAATGACTTATGAAAGAAACCTTTGGGCTTTACATACATACTGGCGCAGCTCACTCTGCTAGCAAGCTACACTGCAGACTCCTACGTGGGTCCCACACCTCCCATTCGCTCCAAGTTAGAGTTGTAAAAGGAGGTCTCATGTCGAAAAGGCCAAATCAGAATAAAATGCTACGTGATCGCTTTTAATAAATTTCAAACTCGGTTTCATATGGGTCAAAATTGAATTCCCGCCATCTCATTGGTATTCGCCTAAATGCAGGGTATACTATACCGATGAGCTCAGCTTTCACAAATCATGCTCGGAAATACCTCACAAAGGTCCGATGTCGTCACTGTAGGGTCACAACCCTAAATCTCCCCGGCAGGGGTTACAACGCCGAAGTTATCAAATGAATGCGTATCCTGGCACGGGGTTACAACGCAAGTTTTCAAATGATCCAAGTATCCCCATGGGGTCACAACGCACATCTTTCAATCATCCAAGTATCCCCTACGGGTTACAACATAATGCAACCATTGATACACACATCAATGAAGGTCAAGCAACCTTGACGTCATGTCAGCCGATGGCAAGTAAACCCATCGAAGCAACCTTCCCCGGCGGGGGTTACAATGCAATGCAACCATTGATACACACATCAATGAAGGTTAAGTAACCTTGACGTCATGTCAGCCGATGGTAAGTAAACCCATTGAAGCAACCTTCCCCAGCGGGGGTTTACAACGCAGTGCGACCATTGACACATACATCAATGAAGGTCAAGCAACCTTGACAATGCACCCAGCAGGGATCTATCCGGTGATACACACATCAACGAAGGTCAGGCAACCCTGACGGCGATAGACTATTGGCAGTAACTATGACAGAATGAGGGAATATGTTATATACATGCTCAAATAGACAAAGCTTTATCCCCATAGATCTCTTATACACAAGAGGTACCTCTATGGAATATAAGCCAGTGTCTAGGATTCAAGACTTTGGTGATAGCCCCAACGTCAACATCCTTCAAGACTTGGATCGCATGTCCAAGCCATCACTGATTGTCATCCCAACAGGATTACCTGACAATCATGCATCATACATTTGCATCATGTTGCTGCATATAAAATCATGTTTACATTACTTGCATTTCAAGTGTCTAGGATTCTTTATCCTATCCATGCCTTGCATTGCATGAATATGATAAAGAGGGGCATCTGTAGACACTCAAAAATTTTTTCACGCCTATTACTAACATTGCAGGAGGGCATATTCGTCTTTCGGAGATAACTCTAGAAGACAGCTTACATCCATTCCGTATACTACCAGAAATTCAAGTTCAAAACCTGGGACACACACCGGGAACATCATTCCAAACCCAGAACACACACCGGAAGGATCATTTCCAACCTCGGAGATAACCCCGAGTTTCATCCTTGGCGATAACCCCAATGAGTGATGTTGCGCTCCGAAATAACTCCTCGAAATGCTTATTTCAAATACATGCTATCGCCTTCAAGCTCGTACATCCCGCCGAGGCACTCATACCTTAGACTCTTGAGCTAACACCAAAGTGCATACAGTGTTCTCCCACAGATGACCTTACTAAGATTCAAACACTTACAAGAGTCCAATCTCGGATGTAACCTCGAGCAACGTCTACTTTCATTTCAAACCAAATGATAACCCGGTGAGGAGTCAAACGTCATCTTACCGCCTCAACGCTCTCTCTCACAAGATGATATCGCAGTATACCAACAAGTAGTCCAATCTCAGATATAACCCTAAGCAACGTCTACTTTCAACTCAAACCGGCGATAACCCCGACGAAGAGTCAAACATCATCTTGCCCCCTTCAACACCTGCACGTCGTCTCAACACTTCATACATACATACATCCAACAATGTCCCACAAGAACCGAGGAGTTACAATCCTGAGTGACTAATACGCGTGGCAGTACCTTGGATAGAATTTGAAACTTGAAGACCATGGCTATGGACCCCTATTCCTGACTTCATACAACCTCTAATCTATGTCATTGCGTAACTCTCGACACAAGCGGTCCGAAGAAGGTCACATACCTCGTTCGGATGCTCGGATTGAAGTTCTGCAAGTTCGAGCGGACATTACAAAGGGCAGTGCACGATTTCGAGACGACGGGACCATGAGGTCTTGGATGCACCACGCATGACACCAGCAGAGTATAATGCATGAAATCAGTAGTGTACTGCGGCCATCAGTCTATAAATATAGACCTTGGGCCAACCATTCTGAGGGATGAAAGAGAGAGAAAAGGCGAGGAAGCCCTGTCCAATTTACTCTGTATACACCCATATTGAGTGTTTCCTCAGTATAAACACCTGCTAGCTCACATATAGCTACACTTTTATCCGGTGGGAGCTGAGTGTTTATCCACATAGAGTCATAAAAGTCTACTTTGGCAGCCCACTGTAAGCCTTCTTATATTCTATAAAGCCTTCTTTCCATATTAGCACACATTATTATACACATTGAGAGTCGTGTAATGTGCCTTCGCCTCAACTTCTATTCGTGTGGTTTTCATTTCGCTATATATATATACTTATATATATGTATATATTTTGTATATGGACTAACATTATCGAAGTTATGCCTCGATTGAGCCTGCATTTAGGTCCTGAGAGCGTTTACTTGCTTTTTATATATATATATATATACTTATATATATAAATTGTGGTCGACTTTGTTTGATGAGCCTAGACTTATGTCTCGAGCATTTTTTCCGCTTTTTTATATATATATATATATATATATATATATATATATATATATATATATATCTACATTTAAATCCTCGCCTTGGAGTTTACTTGCGTGGCGATTGATCGCTTTTATGACTTTTATTTACATTCTGTCCCACCGAGTTTACTTTGTGGTGGTTAATATATATATATATATATATATATATTTACCGCTTTTATATATTTACATTTCTTATCCCCATGGAGTTGCTTTCGTGGTGGTTGATAATATATATATATATATGAGAGCCCCTTCCATAGCTAACCAGGTTGCTATGGTGTATTACTTACCCCTTTTTGAATAGTTGATAAACTTATTGGAAAGGTGAGATTGAAACATAAATATCAATTCAAGCTTTTATTTTAATATGAGGGACCCTACATAGTCAACATGTTGTCGGTTTGTTTAAATAAAGCGAATTTTTAATATTAAATAATGCCAGGTAAGGACAAGCTATTATGTCATTAAAAAAAAAATTACCAATAAGGACAAGCTCTTACGACTTGTAAAAAAAATTAAAAATAAAAAATAAAATCTAAGCAAACCACGCTTTCCTTGTATAAAAATCTTAGTGCCCTTTATTTGCTATTTTTATAACAATATTTGTTATTTTATAAAACAAATATTTTATAAAAATAAATATTTTTATAATAACAAATAAAGAATATAAAATATTTTATAAAATAAATATTTTATAAAAACAAATATTTTTATAATAACAAATAAAGAATATAAAATATTTTTATAAAAATAGCAAATAAAGAATTATAAAAATATTTGTTATTTTATAATAGGATATAAAATAGAATATAAAAATATTTTTATAATTCTTTATATAACAAATATATTAATTTCTTCCCACTTTAATTTAAAATATTAATTTTTATGATATTTTATATCCTATTTTATATAACAATAGCATATATTTGTTATATAAAGAATTACAAAAATATTTTTATATCCTATTTTATATCCTATTATAAAATAACAAATAAAGAATATAAAATATTTTTATAAAAATAGCAAATAAAGAATTATAAAATATTTGTTATTATAAAATATTTGTTTTATAAAAATATTTGTTTTTATAAAATAACAAATATTGTTATAAAAAATAGCAAATAAAGAGGCACTAGTAGATTTTTATACATGTTCTAAGAGGTTGTGCTTATTAGATTTTTTTTTTTTTTTTTTTTTTTTATGTCGTAAGAGCTTGTCCCATTGGTTTTTTTTTTTTTTTTTTAACAAATTTAGAAGAGCTTGTCCTTGGCCTAGCATTATTTAATATTAAAATTCGCTTTTATTTAAACAAACCGACAACATGTTGACTATGTGTGGGGTCCTCATATTAAAATAAAAGTTCAGCATAAGTTGTGGCTTTATTGGTATATTTATGTTTCAATCTCACCTTCCAATAAGTTTATCAACTATTCAAAAAGGGGTAACAGATAAAGACATCCATAAGAATCTATTCCATATGGAAGGGTTCTCTATATATATATATATATATATATATATATATATATATATATATATATATATATATATATATATATATATATTTACACTTTTTATATATATAATCGCCATCGCTTTCCATACAAACTACAAGATCACGTGAGCCTAGGAATCATGTGATCATGATTCATCTACTAAATCTAGATTCGGTTTCCATGATGGACATTTTCAAATTTGTGAAAGCAAATTTTATACATTATTTACGATTGTCTCGAATTTCCTTGGATGGCGATCATGCCCATGAGGAGTTTGGCACTCATCAGATATTATTTTCTCAAGATGCTTCACATCTCGAAAATAAAAGAAAACAAGCCGAACATTTAATAATAAAATGGAAATATCAAAGGCCTCAATTACTATTGAGCACAGGGTTTGAAAAAACCTTTTTATAAAACTTCATTGCTATATCTTGCTTGAAACTGAATTTTCTACAAAATTCAAACCCTATGTATATAGGTGTGAACGAGGTACAGCACTACTTCAAATAATTGCACATTGATCCACAGACACACACACACACATTCATATAACAGTTTCTTTAAAAAAGTGGTGGTCACCGTGGCAACACGGATGTCGGGGGGTACCTTACATCTTCCCTCAGTATAATCAAGCCCCCGGACCTAAATGAATCTCGGTTTCACATACTCGTTTAGCAGTGTCACATCACTGGGTCAATGTGCAAACCTTTTCGGTTGCGTTGGTGCAACCAGTTAAATACACCAACTGGCGACTCTTAAAGTTAAATCGTCGACATTATACATGTCGAACCTTTTTCACTTGTTTTTTCAAACAAATCTCATATTAACATGAGAACACCAAAGAACAAGTAACGAAAAGGGACACTAAAAAATCCTGACGTCGACATATATATATATATATATATATATATATATATATATATATATATACACACACACACACATGACATATATATACATGTATAAATGATTTAATAAGCTTGCAGACTTGCAGTACCAATATATAGATAGGAGAGAAGGGGTTTAACATGTGGGATGTGGATTTTAGTGTTGTTTTCATAAATAATTTAACGATAATTTTGTATTAATTGCAGTACCAATAATTTCTTCCTATGTTCAATTGTCCAATATTATTTTAGTTTGTAAGAAAAAAATTGAACTTTTTCACATTTAATTTCATGTTCTGACTCTGTAAAATCTTTTATTAATTTTTACTTTGTTAGCTAATTATATTTTTAATTAAGTAATTGAGGAAGGTCTTGCAGGTAAGGTCTTGCAGGATTTGTTAGCTAATTATATTCTTAATTGAGTATTTGTTAGCTAATTATATTTTTAATTAAGTGTATTTCTTTTGATGCAGAACATCGATAAGATATTGTTCACTATTGGTTGAATTTCTAGTTCTGGTAATTCATGTGAATACTTTCTTAAGATATTTGTGTAATCACACATGTCATGCCAGCATGGTATAGTTTGATGGCTTGTTTTATGCTTAATGAAGGGAGTTTCAAGTATTGAGTAACACTTTACTATTGTTTCAATTTCGAGATCTGATCACATTTTTTTTGCTCTCGCCCTCATCATTCATTAAGATTGTGCAACTTAATGAATCTAGACATGTTCATTAGTTTTATTTTGGCTTTTTACACACGCTCTCGTCAATAATGTTCTGTAGAACTGTAATCTAAGAACTAATGCAGTGATATCAAATAACTCATTTTCCTAGACTTTTTAATTAACCTTATGGCTGTTGACATGCAAATGTTACTCATCGTTGAATTCATTACTTAGCAAGAAATGTAGAGTCTAGACAACATATTACGAAAACCATAACTTCAACCAGCATTTTGCATCAAGTACAAATGTGTGTGAGTAACTTGGAGTTCAGTCTTGGTTCATAGTTTCAAATAGGATGCATGCCAATTTGTTGGGTTTGTACACTTGTACTAAACATCTTTAATCATAACCACTATTCATCATCTTCTTCATCAAGCTCCAAGAATCCTAGAGAGAGAAATAAATGGGTTTGACGATGAAGCTTTTTTTTTTAGCTATGGGAAGCATCATTGAAGTAGTGGAGATTATCTTAACCATCTTTAGCACATCTTCTAACATCTTAGAGGTGGAAAATCTAAGAAGTAAGTTCTTAAAACCTTAAATCTCTATTTTTCTCTTCAAGCCTCATATCGTGTTAGATGTTATTTTGAGTTGTATGTGTAAAGAATCTTCTTAAGAATGATTCTTAGAAGCTAAATGAACTCTTAAGAGCATCCAAGTGAAACCAAAACACACAAAATTTGAACCTATGCGTAAAGGGTGGAAAGATTAGCAAAGAACCATGTTGGATAGTGTTTGGACTGAGTTTGAGAACCTTTTATTCTTATGTTTTATGATTAAAAGCTTAGTTTGATCATTTTATGTTATATTTCTTTGAGTTTAGAACATAACCCAACTTGAATGAACCAAATTGGAGTTAAAACGAATTTCTGGTGAAAGTTTTCAAAAATCATGTTAAGCGATGGAAATCTTTGTCTTGAGCCAACCTATGGACTAATTAATGAATCTAAAACATTATGAAATCATGGGGGTTTTGTATAACATGTTTCAAGCTTTTGATAGCCTCGAAAACGAACTAATTCCTACTTAAAATGAATAAGTTATGAAGATTTGAAGTATATGCGTCAAAAGTTGCAAAATCTAGAAAATCGGGGTTAAGTGCCAAGGGTCGAGCGCTAATGCGCTAGGCTCGGCACTTAAACTTTGTTCTTGGGCGCCTAGGCGCTTGCCCAAGGCCAAATTTGGGCGCCTAGGCGCTGGTCGACTATTAAGCCAAAATCTGTCTGGACTTCTTTTAGAAAATTGGGCATAACATTTTCATACGAACTCCGATTGAGGTAATTCAAGACGATTCAGAAAGATAACGAGTATACCTAAAACTTTTATTCTTTATGTTTTGAGATTTGAGGTCGGGATCAAGGCCTAAAATGAATATTTTCGGGACTGATGTGCATTCAGAGGCAATCGGAGGATGTCGGGCATGCACGTATGCAACGTGTAATTTTTTCGACGATAAAGGATGTTATTCTAAGTTTTAAAACATGAACATTATTAAATATAAAAATATTTAACATTAATCAATGATGAATTAGATACTTATGATATACAGATATTTGTTCAATTATTTTCTTTTTACAAAAGTAAGTTTGGCAGGACTTGTCGACACTCTACTTTTTCTAAAGTGGTCTGGACCACAAGTCAATTATTTTTAAAACGTGTACAAGTTGGTTTAATTTTCTCTGTGGGACCATAAATTCCACTACCATTATTATATACCTCATTCGGTCATTTTGTCAAAGCGTGTGTGCTAATGGTTTCCTTAATTTTCAGTATAAATAGGTTACCCGGTTTAGCAACTAAACACACATCATCACTACACTAAAAATATAAAAAACATTTACTACAATATTGTGAGTATTTCTGTTGACTGTAAGGTTACTCCAAGTGTTGATAAGGAATACAAGCATTATTTAAGTTGATCAATTTCAAAGAAAGTCGAATCAAAGCATATGCTAAGGTAAGGGGGTATCAATTTTATGGTAAAGGGATGTCATTTTCTTTCATACTCCATATTATGGTAAGATATTATTATTCGTTTCCTCAGCTTATCATTAAATGGTGAAAAGTCCTGAAATGATTAGAATATCCTTAATAGTTGTGCTTCATCTAATATCATGTTAGCAATTTGGACGCTGGATAATTAAGTTAAAAATCACTAAGATCTATTTTATCTTATTATTTTTATTATTTATGTTTATTCATTATATATATCATTACCATCATTCTCATGATTATATTGTGTTGAAAGTCATCTTTGGCCAGTAGTGCATAGATGGACTGTTGATTGGTATAATTATAACCAAGAATTATTCGGTATAATCATGATCATTGGTGATAACTCGATTATCCTTGGCCCGTAGTACATGGATAATTTGTGGATGTGATACTAATGAATATCCTTGGCCCGTAGTGCATGGATAATTCAGTGATATGGATTATTTATTGAGCTGAGTCTCAGCGATGAAATATTAATTCATGGATGTGATATTAACGAATATCCTTAGCCCGTAGTGCATGGATAATTCGATGATGTGGATTATTTATTGAGCTAAGTCTCAGTGATGTAATATTAATTCATGGATGTGATACCTACGAATATCCTTGGCCTGTAGTGCATGGATAATTCGTGGATGTGATAATAATGAATATCATTGGCCCGTAGTGCATGGATAATTCATGGATGTGATACTAAAAAATATCTTTGGCCGTAGTGCATGGATAATTCAGTGATATGAATTACTTAATGAGTTGAGTCTCAGCGATGAAATATTAATTCATGGATGTGATAATAACGAATATCATTGGCCCGTAGTGCATGGATAATTAGGTGATGTGGATTATTTATTGAGCTGAGTCTCAGCGATGAAATATTAATTCATGGATGTGATACCTACGAATATTCTTGGCCCGTAGTGCATGGATAATTCGTGAATGTGATAATAATGAATATTCTTGGCCCGTAGCGTATAGATAATGTGAGATCTCAAATTTTATTAAATAAAAGTATTTAATTTTTTTATTTAGTAAATAGTTAAATTGATAAAAGTTTAAAGTTAAGGGTGATATATATAAAATTTTCAAAATACGCAAGTGGTTATAAAATACTCATTTCTGTTGGGGAATATTCGTTTGGTCATGGAATATTCTTGTTGTCGGGAATATTCATACGACGGCACAACCATTTGTGGGCCCCATAACAGAATAACTGTTGGATGAAGAAAATGACAAGTTTGAGTTTTATAAATAATTCACAGAAGTTGTTCTGAATTAACCTTTGTTTGAATATTCGGTGGTTAAAATACGATGAATACGCGTGGGTCGCACAAGAGAGCACACTGTATTGCACAAGATTTTGAATTATTGATCCTTACGTATGAAGGCACTACTCAATAATTGTTACAGTAATTACTTTTTAATATTTTATTTTATTGATTCAATAATTGCTGCGTTGATATTTTATATTATTTTTGTTTCAATAATTATCATTGCACAGTATTTCCCATTATCAAATCAATAATTCATATTATTTGAATAATAATACTAGATAAAATTATTGGCAATGTCTAGAAAGTTCTGTCAAGGAGAGGTTTGGTCACCTATTTGCGCGCCAGTAAGGAGAAATTCTTATCAAAAAGCCCCCTCTTTCCTGGGAATGGCCTGGTTGTCATTATTGTGATTCTGTAATATTATTTGTGAATAATTAATTATTGATTTATATGATAAGGAAATATTTATTTTATGTGGAAATAAATTATAGATAGGAAAATATTTATTTTATGTGGTTATAATTGAAAGAATTAACGTTGAGGTGTTTTATCAGTATTTTTGTCGGAAGGGAGGTATTAAAAATCTAATCGGTGTTCTTAAAGCTCTATTGCGTGAGTTATAATTTTAATCCGACCGTTGGATCGTTGTGATTTTTGGATATGTTATACATATATAAGTTGAGTATATGTCCACAAATTTTGAACCGTTAAAAATTAACACATGATTTATTATGAATTTTAAAAGGTGTTAAAAATCATCCATTTATGGATTTTGGATATTTTCTGTCTGAAATTTGGAAAAACTTAAAGCTACAAAGTTGTAGAGAATTCAATTTCGTGTAGAATGGACATAAAATTCATATTTTTTTTGATAAAAGGGCTATTTATTATAAATTACTGAAGTTTTGGAAAATAAAATGATTTTTATTAAAATTATGGGTGGGACCCACTTTTGTTTGTTTTGAAAGCATGTGCTGAATTTTGTTCAATGTCGATCGCTTTCGATTTTTCAAAGAAGAGGGCGAGAAGAGGAAAAATTATATATATTATTTTATTAATTTAGTCTCCTATGGCGTTCTAGCATTTTCCTATAAATAGACGCTTAAGTTAGAATTAAAAATCACACCAGAAATACAAGTTTTCTCTCTCTATATTATCGAGCGTATTTTTATGAGTATTTAGATACTTTGAGAGTTGCTATTCTGTGCAAGTTTTCTTCGGCTTTACATCCGATATTCCAGTCAGAAATACTGCTCTTTTGAGGTAATAAAAGGGTAGCTGGGACTAGCAGAGAAAACATGGGTATAAAGTGGTGATACGAATTAGTCACAAGCCTAATCAAATTATGAAACGGAGTGGCATAATAATCGTACTGAGAACTTAAAATGTGTGTGACATGTTTTATACCTCACTTGATATTTAATTTTGGTGAACTATAATAGGGTGAGGCGAATCAGAATTTGGAAACGTCAAAGGTGCACTCCATTAGAATGAGGAGAATAGAAATCTTCTCGTGTTCCTTCGGGGACTTGATATATTTGCTACTGTACTTTATATGGCATTGTAATAATTTAAATATAAATATTGTCGTATTATATACGTAACAATATTTGTATTGAAACTCACAGTATATATGAGAATTTTTGAGTTTGAATACTGTCTAGAAGATAATATTTGTATTAAAACTCGCAGCTCATGTTGTATATTTAAGTTTGTATTTGAATCTTATACCATGTATTTGGCGACTCAAGATGGGTGATATATACCTATTTTGGGGGCGTCACAGATAATTTGTGGATGTGATAATAATGAATATCCTTGGCCCATAGAGCATGGATAATTAATGGATGTGATACTAATGAATATCCTTGGCCGTAGTGCATGGATAATTCGGTGATATGGATTATTTATTAAGCTGAGTCTCAGCGATAAAATTGATGATAAACTTTTAAATCATAGAAGATAGTAGATATCATGCTCTACTTGACTCTTCTAAAATACAGTTGTATGTCTTTGGCTCGTAGTGCAAAGATGGACTGTTGATTTACCTGATTATAAATATGAATTATGAATTTAACTATAATCTTTGGTGGTTCAGGTGAAGACAGGTGATGAGAGTTATCTTTATCTTGGGTACAACAAAGAACTGTTGATGGGTATTACAGTAATGAAGTATTGATGATGGACTTTTAATTTGGAGAGGATAGTAGACATTATGTTCTACTTGACTCTTCTAATGGATTGTTGATTCCACTACTATTATGGTTGAAAACTTTTATCATCTACCATATGTTCTAAATCTCTGATTTATTATTGATGAAGGCTATTGATAATGAAATTATCGTAAGTCGTGATATTCTTTACTGGGCTATTTGTGCTCACCCTTTTGTTTCACCATCTCTTTCAGGAAATAAAAGTGCAGCTGGGACTAGCAGAGAGAATAGGGGTATAAAGTGGTGTTTCAAATTAGTCAAAATCCTAATCAAATTATGAAATGGTGTGGCATAATAATTGTATTGAGAACTTAAAATGTGTGTGATATATTTTATACATCATTTAATAGTTAATTTTGGTGAACCAAATAGGGGGATGTGAACTCAAATTTGAAAGCGTCAAAATACACTCTATTAGAATGAGGAGGACAGAAATCTTCTCGTATTCCTTTGGGGAGTTGAAATATTTACTACTTTATTTTATATGGAATTATAATAATTTGATTATGAATATTGTTGTATTATATACGCTATAATATGTGTATTGAAACTCATATTATATGTGTCATCGTATTTTACACGACAGTTGTATAAATGAAGTTGTCTGTAGTGTTTGTATCTGGCGATCCAAGATAGGTGATGTATACCTATTTTGGGGGCGTCACATTTGATATCAGAGCTTAGGGATATTATCTCTGGAAGAGATCTGGGATTAGAACTAGGTGGGGAGAGACGAGTAATATCCTTCACTAGTGTGTGTCCTGCCTAAGCTGAATTTTCTTACTTAAGTTGACAAATTGTGATATGTCAATTAACCTTTGTTTTGAAGCTGTATTCTAGAATGATATCTGAAATACAAGATATGAGCAATGGATGAACAATGAGACAGAGGAAGTAGCCTGGGAGCTATAATTTGAAATCCTTATCTCTTCGGAATTCCAAGTACGTTCGTAAATTTCGGGGATAAAATTTCATAAGGTGAGGTGATTGTAAGACCCCAACTTTTATGAAATTAAAGTCTAATTTTCTTTATGATTATTATTCTAAATTTTAATATCCCAGAATTTTAAATTAATGAAATGAGAATTATAAATAAGAAGTGAGTAACGAGAATTATGTTTTTAATGTAAAAGCTAAATTTTAAAAGTCGTATTAGTGGCAGCTAAACGGATAAATGAGCAAATAAAAGAAGGAAATAGGATGTTCCTACTCATTTTGTCCAAACACGGGATTTATCAGACAAATGAAAGAAGAGATAAGAGAAAGAAAATGGAAAGATAAAAAAGAAACAAAGAATCAGAGAAGAATAGAGAAGGAGAGGGAGAGCTCATGTGACGCCCCCAAAATTAGGTATACATCACCCATCTTGGGTAGTCAGATACATGGTACAGAATTTAAATACAACTTACTAATATAACTGCTGTGGTACAATACGACATAAATCGTGAGTTTGAATACAAATATTGTCTACTAGATATTATACAAACTCAAAAGCGATCCTCATTACAATTATTATCACACTATTTCACGAATAGTGAGGACTACTAATGTTATCCTCTGGACCATTACTCCGTTCCCCGACTCGTCCCGGCTATGTTCTCATTTCTCAAGAGAACAAAGTGAAAGAAAGGGTGAGCTCAACTAGCCCGAAGAAGAAATATTATGACTAAGATAATGCGTAATAAATTATCAATAGCCTTTAACATTGTTAAACCGATAAAATATAATAAACATCAAGTTTAATCAAGATTGGAACAAGAAATCCATTAAAAGAGTCAAGTAGAAAATAAAATCTACTATCTTTTATGATTTAAAAGGTTTTTCATCATCATATATAGCCGAGACTCACTTTAATAAATAATCCACATCATCGAATCACCCCGCACTACTACTGCCAAGGATATTCTTTTAGTATCACGACCACAATTATTCATGTATTACGGGCCAAGAATAGTTGTGTATTCATTAATGGTCATGATCATGCCAACAACTATCCATCAATGCACTACTACCATCGAGGACTTTTACCACATCATTTGTAACATTACGGCCATGATTACAACCGAATAATCCCTCGGTCATAATCATACCAAGTCCATCCATGCTCTCTGTGCCATGTAGATGACTTTAAAAAAATATAAACATGAGGATGATGACAATGATATAAGAATTCAATAAAACAAGTTCAAGAATTAAGTTATTCAGAACTAATAACATCCAAATCGTCAACATGATATCGCTTTGTAGAGTAAAATTCAAGAATGATCAAGAATATTTCCATGAAAAGATATGGATGAAACGCAAATATCAAGGATATTCTACTAATTTCATGGAGTATAGAAGTCAAAGTTTTAACCAACTGGGTATAATAAAGAATGGAATAACAAAAGAAATCACCATGCATGCGGTATCAGCATGTAAAAGTTATTCCAATGTAATAATAATAATAACGAACCAAAGTCGGGTGAAATTCACACCAAGCTGTGATGTTCCAATGTAATAATAATAAAGATGGAACCAGATCCGTGTAAAACAAGCAGATAGGATATTCCAATGTAATGATAAAGACGGAACCAGTCGGTGTAAAACACACGCATGTGATGTTCCAACAGAATAATAAAGACGGAACCAGGTAAAGTGTAAAACACATGCATGTGATGTTCCAAATGAATAATAAGAATGGAATAAAAGAAGAAGATCACCAAGTATAGGGGATTCCGCGTATACAGGTTATTCCAACAGAATAAATAAGAATGGAATAACAAAAGAAGTTCTCTTCATGAATACAAAAGAATAACACCCCTTACAGGTACAACAAATAATATTCCCTACCTTAGAAGAACTGAATATTGGCAAAGTGAAGTAGCATAATACTTTTCTTCTTTCTCTCTATAGTTTCTCTCTCTAGAGTTTCAGTGAATTCGTAAGAAAATAATGAAGGAATGAGCTTCTATTTATAGGAAAATTGAATGCATAGTAATTAATCCATGAACGATCCAGATTGATTTACTTTAACTGACTCATCCATATTTAAAGCAAAATCTTTTAAATAAAATATAATATATTCTATTTATATAAAAACATTTTACTATGCAAACACTATGCAACACTATGCAAAACACTATGCATAATAAAATATAATATATTTTATTTATAAAATAACTTTAATAAAGTATTCTGTTTTATATAAAGATGTTTCGCTTTTATTACGTTAATAATACTTAATAAAACAAAACGTCATTATCGCTATAATAATTCATATTATTAATCGACAATAATGGAATCAAACCGAGTGACTTCTCACATAAGCATCAATAATCAATACCGTGTGCTACTATGCAACCACACGACATCGTACTTTTACTACCGAAAGTAGTTCAACAAAGATCAACGGTAAAACTTCCGTCATTATTTCAATAAAATATTTTTGTCGTTTTCTCAATCCGACAATAATTCTGTTATGGGGTCCACCAATGATTGAGCCATTGTACGAATATTCCCTGCTAAACCAAATATTCCCCGACCAATCGAATATAATATAACCACTTGCATACTTTGCAAAATTTATAAATATTACCTACAACTATAACATTATATCAAATTATTCCATAATATTCAAAAATAATATTTATAGAAAATTCATCTTTATTTATAAAAGCTGGGGTCTTACAACTCAGGTATGACTTGAGTAGATGAGAGAAATTAGTAAGCAAACTCCTTATACACTCCATATACATTATTTATACAACCTCCATAATCACTATTCATCATCTTCTTCATCAAGCTCCAAGAATCCTAGAGAGAGAAATAAATGGGTTTGATGATGAAGCTTTTTTTTGAGCTACGGGAAGCATCAATGAAGTAGTGGAGATTATCTTAACCATCTCTAGCACATCATCTAATATCTTAGAGGAGGAAAATCTAAGAAGTAAGTTCTTAAAACCTTAAATCTCCATTTTTCTCTTCAAACTTCATATTGTGTTAGATGTTATTTTGAGTTGTGTGTGTAAAGAATCTTCTTAAGAATGATTCTTAGAAGCTAAATGAACTCTTAAGAGCATCCAAGTGAAACCAAAACACACAAAATTCGAACCTATGCGTAAAGGGTGGAAAGATTGACAAAGAACCATGTTGGATATTGTTTGGACTGAGTTTGAGAACCTTGTATTCTTATGTTTTATGTTTTAAAGCTTAGTTTGATAATTGTATGTTATATTTCTCTGAGTTTAGAACATAAGCCAACTTGAATGATCCAAATTGGAGTTAAAACGAATTCCTGGTGAAAGTTTTCGTAAATCATGTTAAGCGATGGAAATCTTTGTCTTTGGGAACTTTTAAGCCAACATATGGACAAATTAATGAATCTAAAACACTATGAAATCATGGGGGTTTTCTATAACATGTTTCAAGCTTTCCATAGCCTCGAAAATGGACTAATTCCGACTTAAAATGAAGAAGTTATGAATATTTGAAGTATGTGCGTCAAAAGTTGCAAAATTTGGAAAATCGGAGTTAAGTGCCAAGGGTCGAGCACCAAGGCGCTAGGCTCCATGCTTAAAATCTATTCTTGGGTGCCTAGGCACTTGCCCAAGGCCAAATTTGGGCGCCTAGGCTCTGGTCAAGTGTTAAGCCAAAATCTGTCCGGACGTCCTTTAGAAAATTGGGCATAACTTTTTCATACAAACTTTGATTGAGGTGATTCAGGATGACTCGGAAAGATAACGAGTAATCCTAAAACTTTTATTCTTTATGTTTTGAGATTTGAGGTCAGGATCAAGGCCTAAAATGGATATTTGCGGGACTAATGTGCATTTATAGGCAATCAGAGGATGTCGGGCATGCACGTATACAACGTGTAATGTTTTCGACGATAAAGGATGTTTTTCTAAGTTGTAAAATGTGAACATTATTAAATATAATGATATTTAACATTAATCAATGATGAATTAGATAAGTATGATATACAGATGTTTGTTCAATTATTTTCTTTTTACAAAAGTAAGTTTGGCAGGACTTGCCGACACTCTACTTTTTCTAAAGTAGTCTGGATCACAACTCAATTATTTTTAAAACGTGTAAAAGTTTGTTTAATTTTCTCTGTGGGACCATAAATTCCACTACCATTATTATATACCTCATTTGGTTATTTTGTCAAAGCGTGTGTGCTAATTGTTTCCTCAATTTTTAGCATAAATAGGTTGCCCAGTTGAGCAATTAAACACACACCATCACTACACTAAAAATATAAAATTCTTTTACCACAATATTATGAGTATAATATTTTGAGTATTTCTGTTGAGTGTAAGGTTACTCCAAATGTAGATAAGAAATGCAAGCATTGTTTAAGTTGATCAATTTCACATAAAGTTGAATCAAAGCACATGCTAAGGTAAGGGGGTATCAATTTTATGGTAAAGGGATGTCATTTTCTTTCATACTCACTACTACAAAACAGTAAATAGATAACGCAGAAAAAATGTTGTGGTTTCAATCAAAAAACACGTCGTGGTTAAGGGTGTCATCTATTTGACACCCTTACACATCATTTTTAAAATGTTGTAGTTAGACACCTTTTACAACGTTTTTTAAAAAAAAAAGTTGTAGGTTTGTTTCCATAAATTAGTAGATGCTTGAAAACATTGTAGAAGGTATGATTCTACAACGTTTTCTGGCTAAAAATGTTGTAGTTTAATATATCAGACAACGTTTAGGCACATTTACACAACGTTTATAATGTGTCATCTATTTAGAAGGTGTCATTTATTTATATAAATATACAACATTTTTAAAATGTTATAGATAAAAAAAAAGAAAAAAAATATTGTGGTTCACCTATATTACCAATGCACCTGCAATATGCTAATGTCATGATATATAGCTAAAAGGTCTAAATTCTCATTTAAATTTAAAGCCAAAATGTATCAACCATTCAAAATACATCCCAATAATACTATTCGTTTACGGTTTCAAATTACTACATCCACAAAATATATACCAAACTATCCATACATACATCTCAAATTTAACTCTGCGTAAAGAAATGCCGCAAAGTCATCACTGCTTGACGAATTTATAGGAGAACCGGTGACAAGACTCATCTAAAAAAATTGAAGCTTGAATCGGTGACAAGACTCAACTGCAACAAGGTATGCCAAAGTTGAAGCTTGAAAAGACCATTTGGTAGTTCATGAAAATTTCCAACAATTATCCTCTACCTCTTTATTTGCATGTTGATAAACAACCACCTTCTCAACTACATCTCCGCCCTTAGTTTCCCTACTCAACTGCAATCAGCCAAAGAAGAGAATCAAAAAACAAAAAATTTATGGAAGCTGAACCTAAGAAGAGAAACCATTAATAAAGAAAGAGGTGTACGTAATCAGTTAGGCATCAAAAGATAAACTAAGGAATCTATCACTAAACATTGCCTAAAGATAATTTTAGTGATGTTCAACATGCCTTGATATGTCTAATTAATGAACACATAAAGGGTCACAGAAATAATAGTAAGATGTTATTACAAGTAGTCACTCCTGTGCATATGCTCAGTATTACTTTTATGAAAAAATTTCATGTTATCTATGTATGTACTATATACTATATTCATATCTTTGGATTAACTTTGCTAATCTGCTTCAAAAAGATTAATAGTAAATAATTAACTTTGCTAATGACCATCATTATTCGTAATTTTCTACGACTTCACCCTTTTCAAGAGATTGATTCTCCAAATTTAACAGAGGTACTCAATTCTTGGACACTTTGCACCGCAAACATGTGCATGTCTTTGACAACTTAAATAATCGACATTTTGGGATAAACCCACACCTTTGGTTACATGCACTTGATTTGCAGGTAAGACCTCACAAGAAAGCAGAAAGCCTAGATGTTTCTAGGTTAGGTATGTTCTAGCTTTTATCTTACCATCTCATCCAATGTTATGGATGCATCAGTATGTACAAAAACTTTTGATGTGAGGCCGTGCATCGTGAGTTCCTTCAGATGGGCATTCAATTTCTTTGGTATCTAGTCGGGTCAACAAGATCATCGTCTAGTTCTTTCCTCGAAATAATTATAAAGAGCATACTTAGAAGTCCCACACAAAATATCAAAGTCTCAGATAATTCTGAAACTTGCAATTAATGACCATCTCTCGAATTGTTGAATCGCTTGAACACGGGAAGTACTACCTCAACTTCATTCGGTATCTAATTGAATCTTTTACCGAGGAAGTCAAACTGGAATATCAAAAGAACTTTGATTGTTACGACTTGCAATAAGTTGCAAAGGCTGGGAATTGTATTCAAACGTCACAAATTTTTAGGAACGTCTATATATTAAATAAGATTGAATCCACATTCAGAGCATATGAAGCACATTCAAAATCATTTAGGATTGAGAGTAGTATCAACCAAATAACTAAGTTGATGACCAAAACAAGCCATCTCCAACATTAAACATTTTACCTTCAAAATATTTGGAGACTTAGGTACACAATTTTCTACTTTCAGTATATAACAACCAACTGTATTAGCCTCATCATCATCCTGCAAAACCCCAAACACTAATAAGAAGATGGTCTGCATAACATGATAATTTTGTCTTTCCACTTTGCCTACCAAAGCTAAATATTCAATAACTTAGTTGTTGCAAAAGTTCAATAAAGACAAACTCGTAAGATTAACAAGTCGTGTGACATCTTCATACCGCAATCTTTGAGCTTTTCTATGAGCCCGGCTCTCGGTCAAAGCTGCAGGATGACTTCAAGGCGAGATCTCACCCATTGGGGTA
Organism: Panax quinquefolius; assembly: GCA_020205615.1. NCBI lineage: Eukaryota > Viridiplantae > Streptophyta > Magnoliopsida > Apiales > Araliaceae > Panax > Panax quinquefolius. Next base: position 111,829,075 of record CM035157.1, on the reverse strand, counting down.
GAGAGTTTGGTCATGGAAACAAAGAAAAAGGGTCTCGCAAAAATGGGTCAAAAGCAATGATTACTTTGCTCATTCACAAGAATGCCTTAAAATGTTGGAATTAGAACAATGTAAGATTTGACATGAAAAAGTTGCTAAGGCTAGAGTAAAATAGAAAAAGGACTCATAAAATATGTAAGAAAGACATGGACATATAACATATAAAGTCATTTGAACTCTAGTAAACAAGTTGTCAAAAAATGTAAACAAATAACAAATACCATCCACCTTACCTCCAAGCCATTAAATGAACTCTTGTAATGGCAGGTCTCTAAAATGATTTGCATCACTCATAAAATTTGCAGAACAGCTTGCTTTGGAAAGAGAGCATCACCTTCTAAAATATTATCAGTCAAGAGAAGATCGTTCCTACATGACAATATGAGGTATTAGATAATGCATATCATAAGATGATAAAGTTACAGATAGATAGTACATAACATGAGAGATTTACAGATGTACATAACATGGATTGACAATGAGTTACCTGTTTACCATTGTGTGGGGATTTGTTGAAATGAAAACTTTAAGTGTTGTATTACTATCAAGGCAACAAGGGAAAACTTTGGCAATAACAAGAGAGTTTGACATGTATGCTAGAAACAATATTCAGGCACCTCTTTAAGAAATGTAGTTACTATTTTTCATTGTTTTTATTCTAAAAGCTAAGACATTATATAACAGTAGTAAAACTGCATCAATTATATACAGTAGTTCATGAATCATGAGAGTCTAGACATTATCTATTGTGCTTGCATCCACTACAAATATTCAGTACAGAAAAATAAATAAAATGATAGTGACAAATTTCAGAAAACTAAGTTCTAGACAATAATAGACAATAACTAGCTTTCACCTAAACAAATTGAAATTTTTTATTACTTCTTAATTCATGAACTTGTAAATATCCCAAATTACCTTTTGAAACATCCTTAGTAGCAAATCCTTGCCCCAAATACTTTTCAAAGACACGCCTCCCAATGAGGAGGAAAACCAAAAAAAAGTGGTCAAGACTTGCAAATAATAACAAACTAAAACAAAAGGACACATGATGAATATAAAAGGGCTTACTTCAAAATGTATCAGGACTCACAAATACAGAAGACTCAGCACAGGACTCATGCATCACGTAACATGATGAAAATAAAAGGCGTTGATTCAAGCAACATCAATTAATAAAATCAAAGATAGCATAGATAAATGATTTTAGATGCTAGTTTCAATTATGATCATCATCACAAATATGGATAACTAGAATAGCATAGACAATAACAAACATTAGCGCCTCTCAAAAACTTTTATGAAAATCCCGAAAAACCTAAATCCAGAAAACAAAACTAAGTAAATTAGTAAACCGAAATCCAAATGATCGACCGAGTGGTTTTACCACTACCGGCCTCACCAACAAGGATTAGGGTTTGATTGGCTTTAATGACTTTGAAGAACTCCTCTTTCTCACGCCAAACAGCAAAGTCTTCCTCTTCTCCAAAATGTCGTGGTGTTATTGTTATTCTCGCCAGTAGCCTCCTCAGTTGGGTCCGGTGAGCTTTGAGATCGAGCTATCATCCACCACATCGAACAAGCTCACCTTTCTTTTCCTTTCGGTTCCTATTTGATCAAATATGATGGCGACAAGCAGAGAAAGACATTGTAGTAGACGTCGATAACTAGGGTTTTGATTTTGTGAGCGAAAGACAGCAGAGAAAGACATATAATCTGCTCTGTGTTTTAATTTTAACTTTTCATTTAAGCTCCGTGTTTTTTAAATAGGTAACATTTTTTTAAAAAAGTGTTATCTATTTAAAATCAAAAATTACCCCTTATAAATAGATAACGTTTTTTCATATGTATCTACAACGTTTTGTTAAAAAATGTTTTGAAAAAAAATACCACAACATTTTTTATAAAAACGTCATATTTTTAAGTGTTGTCTATTTATGGTTTTGTACTAGTGACTCCATATTTTGATAAGATATTATTATTCATTTCCTCAACTTATCATTAAATGGTGAAAAGTCTTGAAAGGATTAGAATATCCTTAATAGTTGTGCTTCATCTAATATCATGTTAGTAATTTGGATGCTGGATAATTAAGTTAAAAATCACTAAGATCTATTTTATCTTATTATTCTGATTATTTATGTTTATTCATTATATATATCATTCTCATCATTCTCATTCTTATATTGTGTTGAAAGTCATCTTTGGCCCGTAGTGCATAGATGGATTGTTGATTGGTATGATTATGACCAGGGATTATTCGGTATAATCATGATCATTGGTACGGTGCATGGATAATTCATGGATGTGATACTAATGAATATCCTTGGCCTGTAGTGCATGGATAATTTAGTCATATGGATTATTTATTGAGCTAAGTCTCTGCGATGAAATATTAATTCATGGATGTGATAATAACGAATATCTTTGGCTCGTAGTGCATGGATAATTTGGTGATGTGGATTATTTATTGAGCTGAGTCTCAGCGATGAAATATTAATTCATTGATGTGATACCTACGAATATCCTTGGCCCGTAGTGCATGGATAATTCGTGGATGTGATAATAATGAATATCATTTTCCCGTACTGCATGGATAATTCATGGATGTGATACTAACGAATATCTTTGGCCGTAGTGCATGGATAATTCGGTAAAATGGATTATTTATTGAGCTGAGTCTCAGGGATGAAATATTAATTTATGGATGTGATAATAATGAATATCCTTGGCCCGTAGTGCATGGATAATTTGGTGATGTAGATTATTTATTGAGCTGAGTCTCAGCGATAAAATATTAATTCATGGATGTGATACCTACGAATATCCTTGGCCTGTAATGCATGGATAATTTGTGGATGTCATAATAATAAATATCCTTGGCCCGTAGTGCATGGATAATTCATGGATGTGATACTAACGAATATCCTTGGCCGTAGTGCACGGATAATTTGGTGATATGGATTATTTATTAAGCTGAGTCTCAGCGATAAAATTGATGATAAACTTTTAAATCATAGAAGATAGTAGATATTATGCTCTACTTGACTATTCTAAAATACAGTTATATATCTTTGGCTCGTAGTGCAATGATGGACTGTTGATTTACCTGATTATAAATATGAATTGTGAATTTAACTAAAATCTTAGGTGGTTCAGGTGAAGACAGGTGATGAGAGTTATCTTTGTCTTGGGTACAACAAAGAACTGTTGATGGGTATTACAATAATGAAGTATTGATGATGGAGTTTTAATTTAGAGAGGATAGTAGACATTATGTTCTACTTGACTCTTCTAATGGATTGTTGATTCCGCTGCTATTATGGTTGAAAACTTTTATCATCTACCATATATTCTAAATCTCTAATTTATTATTGATGAAGGCTATTGATAATGAAATTATCTTAAGTCATGATATTCTTTACTGGGCTATTTGTGCTCACCCTTTTATTTCACCATCCCTTTCAGGAAATAAAAGTGCAGTTGGGACTAGCAGAGAGAACAGGGGTATAAAGTGGTGTTTCAAATTAGTCGGAATCCTAATCAATTTATGAAATGATGTGGAATAATAATTGTATTGAGAACTTAAAATGTGTGTGTTATATTTTATACATCATTTAATAGTTATATTTGGTGAACCAAATAGGGGGATGCGAACTCAAATTTGAAAGCGTCAAAATGCACTCCATTAGAATGAGGACATAAATCTTCTCGTGTTCCTTTGGGGACTTGAAATATTTGCTGCTGTATTTTATATGGCACTATAATAATTTGAGTATGAATATTATCGTATTATATAAGCTACAATATGTGTATTAAAACTCACAGTATATGTGTCATCATATTTTACACGATAGTTGTATAAATGAAGTTGTCAGTAGTTTTTGTATCTGACAACTCAAGATAGATGATGTATTCCTATTTTGGGGGCGTCACATGAGTGAAGAATTAATAGTTGCACCCGAGCTAGTTGCAGAGGTAGCAGCTTAGAGTGAAGAAGAAGAGGAACCTGAGGAGAATTTATTAGGAGAACTTTATGATCGAAATGTAGAACTGCAAAATTGTATTCATGAGTTAGAAGAGCAGGCTGAAGAACAGCAGGCATTCGTTGAGCAAAGGAATGCAACAATTCAAGATTGTGTTACCTGATATGTGATGCTTGAACAGAAGCACTCTTTGGCAGAGTATAATATGATAAAGTTGGAATCTGAGAATTCAAATGTCAAGGATCAGCTGAAAGAAGAAACAACTTAACAAGTGAGAATGAAGGATGCATGGGTAAAAGCCGCACGACGTGTTGATATTGTGGAAAGAGAAGTCCAATCCAAGAAGGCTAAAATAGATGATATGTATTTCTATTTTTGGACAGCAATTGGGAGATCCCAATATCCAGGTTTGAATTACCCTGTACATTGCGGTCAACCCCAATTCGATATGGATCGAAGATTAATGATTCAGATCATGGATCAGGAGTACGACGAAGCAATTGAGGGTGAAATATGCCCTATAGTGAAAGTCAATTCTAGCGGTAATGATGACACCAAAGGTTGTCCCAAACAAGTCAGAATTGGTAGTTTAAGAGAGAGCGTTTTCGTGACAAGGAACCCAAACGAAGTTATCATGGGTAAGCTAATCATCAACTCTTGCGAAGTCTATACTATATTTGATACCGGTTCTACCCACTCTTTTATTTCACCTAATTGTGCTCAACGTTTAAACTTGACCCTTGAGAAATTAAACTTTGACTTATCGGTTGAAACTCCATTGGGAGAAACCTTCGTTACATCCACCATTTATAAATTTTGTTTGAATCAAATCGATACCCTCACATTACCTGTCGATCTTATCTCTTTGAAAATACTTGTATTTGATGTGATTTTAGGAATCGACTGGTTAACTACTCATAATTCTAAAATTGATTATTTTTGTAAGGTTGTTAGTTTTCATATTCCTAACCAATCTATTATGCGAATTCAAGCAACCAAACCACTAAAGTCAATCACTGTCATGTCAAGCCATAAGTAAAGAGCCCCGAGCCTTTCACTGATGACTTCCTTGTGTGGGATGCACTAAAGCCAGACTTTCCAAAGGGGACGCCGTGAATAACGGTGGCAAGTTGATAGGTATCAATGTGATGTGTTATCTAAGTCTTGGATGAGAGTCACAGTTTTGAATGATATTTCTATTGTTAATAAATTTCATGACGTATTCCCCGAAGAACTTCCTGGCCTACCCCCAGAGCATGAAATCAAATTTTGTATTGACCTTGAACCCGATACAAAACCCTCAAATATTTCTTCACCCAAAATGAACGTAACATGCGCCAAAGGCGTTGGCTCGAGCTATTGAAAGATTACGATCAAACCATTCAATACCATCCTGGAAAAGCGAACGTGGTAGCTGACGCGTTGAGTAGAAGATCATATGCGGGTACGAGTGCGATATTGTCAACGCAAAGGCCTATTTCCTATGACTTACAAAGGATGGAGATAGAGTTAAAGACTCCAAGGACCCACATGATGATGTCAAATATATGAGTAGAACCGACTTTAATCGATAAAGTTAAAGCTGCTCAAGCTAAAGACCCAGAGCTGGTGCGTATAAAGAAGAAAGTGCAAGAAGGTGTTATTCCGGAAGTATGAATTGATGAAGAATGAATACTTCGAGTCAACTCCAGACTTTGTGTTCCTAACGACTTTGATTTGAAGTATAAAATCATGATGGAGGCCCACAACACACCATTTGTAATCCATCCTGGGAGTACCAAAATGTATCGTGATCTTAGACATACATTTTAGTGGAGCAATATGAAGAAAGAGATAGCGGAGTTTATCTCAAGGTGTTTAACTTGTCAACGTGTCAAGGCGGGGCAACAAGTGCCAAAAGGTCCATTGCAACCACTTGAAATTCCAGAATGGAAGTGGGAGCACATAACCATGGATTTCTTTACTGGTCTTCCCAAGGTTTCTCAAGGTATAGATGCGATTTGGGTCATTTTCAATAGACTAACCAAGTCTGTTCATTTCTTACCTATACGAGTAACTTATTCACTTGAACGTCTTGCTCGTATATACATAAATAAGATTGTAAGACTTCATGGTATGCTAGTATCCATAGTTTCTGACCGAGACCCAAGATTCACTTCACGGTTTTGGGTTAATTTGCAGAAAGCTATGGGCACAGATTTACGATTTAGTTCAACATATCATCCTCAAATGGACGGGCAGTCGGAGAGGACTATTCAAACTCTTGAAGATTTATTAAGACTCTGTGTCCTTGACTTCAAAGGAAGTTGGGACAAGTTCTTTCCATTAGTGGAATTTTCTTACAACAATAGTTATCAAGCAAGTATAGACATGACTCCATTTGAGGCGTTGTATGGACGCAAGTGTCGTTCTCCAGTGTGCTGGGATGAGGTGGGTGAAGCAACGTTATTGGGACCAGAATTGGTACACATGACAACGGAAAAGATTCAAATGATCCGGCAACGTATAAAAACCTCACAAGATCGACAAAAGAGTTATGTTGATCTTCATCGAAAGGACGTGGAATTCAATGTTGGAGATCATGCGTTACTCCATGGAAGGGAGTAACGAGATTTGGAAAGAGAGGAAAGCTCAATCCTCGATTCATTGGCCCACTTGAAATCCTCGATCGAGTAAGAACTGTGGCCTATAGACTCGCCTTACCGCCAAGTATGTCTCGTGTTCATAACATTTTTCACATATCTATATTACGTTAATATATGGCAGAACCGAATCACATAATTGAATTAGAACCAAACGAGATATCAGAAGATTTAACGTATGAAGAGGTACCTATTAAAATCTTGGATAAGAAGGAACATATTCTATGCTCCAAGGTTATACCTCAAGTCAAAGTTTTGTGGAGAAACCACGATGTTGAGGAAATGACCTGGAAGTTAGAATCTGAAATGATATCAAGGTATCCTCACCTCTTCGACATACTAGGTACGTACCCCAATTTCAAGGATGAAATTTCATAAGAATGGGAGGTTGTAAGACCCAAACTTTTATGAATAAAGATTAATTTTTCTCGAAATATATTTTTGAATATTATGGTGTGGATTTGATATAATGTTATAGTTGTGGGTAATATTTATGAATTTTGTAAAGTAAGCAAGTTGTTATAAATATTCGATTGGTCGGGGAATATTCGTTTTATCAAGGAATATTCGTACGAAGGCACAATCATTAGTGGACCTCACAGGAGTTAGAAAATGACAGAAATAACTTTTTATAAAAATAAAGGCAAAAATTTTACCGTTAACTGTTAAAATACCCGATGGTAAAAGTACAATAATAAGCGTGGTTGCATAGTGGCACACGGTATTGATTATTGATGTTTACGAGAGAAGTCACTCAGTTATACTCAATTATTACTATAGTAATTGATACATAGTGTCTCGCGTTATTGATTCAATTATTATCACAATATTTTATATTATTAAATCAATAATTGAGACGACAAAGTTAATTATATTATTATTTGCATTATTGACGATGTCTAGAAAGTTTTGTCGAGGAAAGGGGTTAGGTCACCTAATTGCGCGCCAATAAGAAGAAATCCTTATCGAAAAGCCCCTTCTTTCCTGGGAATGATCAGGTTGTTAATATTGTGAGTTATAATTTTAATGATGAATGTTATTAAAAATGTGTTTTGTGAAGCCAAGTGAATTGTGATAAATAGAGGGGATTTTATGAAGTATTTGTTGTAAGTTTGGCGTATTATTTGGACCCCTACTTACCCATTTTTTCAAAACTATCGGTAGAAAGTTATCTCAATTTTGTTATATATATATATATATATATATATATAAAAGTTTTGTTTTATTAGATTATAAATAGAATATATTATATTTTATTTAAAGTTTTCGTTTTATTAGAATATTTTATTACATAGTAATGAATAGTAAAAATCAAATTTTCAGAAAATTTCAGCCGGTTGAGCGCCCATGATTCTTGCACTGTGCGTCCATGATTTTATTTTCTAAATAGTATCCTCTCATTCTCCTATAAATAGGATGCTTAGTTTAGAAATGAAAATCACACCAGAATCAGAGAATTCTTCTTCTATAATATTGAGCGTATTTCTGTAGAGTTTAAGGAAGCTTTGAGTGTATAAAACAGTATAAATTTTCTTCAAGAATATCTCATCTATACCAGTCAGAATTGCTCTCTTTTTAAGGTAAGGGGTATTATTTATTTCATATTCAGAAGAAATATTATTTTTCGTATTCCTATGAATATTATTTTCGTTCAATATTCGTAAGGGATATTGTCTTCGTTTAATATTCGTAAGAAATATTATTTTCGTTCAATATTCGTAAAGGATATTATTTTTGTTCAATATTCGTATGAAATAATATTTTTTTTCATAATCTGTAGTATGTAAGTAATAATATTTCGTTTCAGATTCTGAATTCTACACTCATTTTGTTAAGTATTGCTTCTATACTCCTTGAAATTAGTAGAATATCTTTGAAATTTGTGCTTCATCTAGTATCGTTTCACAAGGATATTTTTTTGAATATTCTTGTTAAAGTTTAATTTTTTTTATGCCAGAGTACTATTCACGGGGTACTATTCACTCGGGGTACTATTCATGACAAAAATTGATTTCTTTTCTGTCTAAATTATTTTTGATACAATATTATTCTTGAATTTTACTCCACAAAATAGTATCATGTTGACAATTTGGACATTATTGAATCCTGAATAACTTAAATTATAAATCTTTAAAATTTATCCTTGCTCTCATTTAATTGAATTTTTATATCATTGTCATCATCCTCGTGCTTATATTGTGATGAAAGTCATCTTCGGCCCGTAGTTCATAAATGGACTGTTGATTGGTATGATTATGACCAGGGATTATTCGGTATAATCATGACATGTAATGTTACAAATGATGTGGTAAAAGTCCTCATTGGCCCGTAGTGCATTGATGGACAGTTGTTGGCATGATCATGACCATTGGTGATAACTCGAATATCCTTAGCCCGTAGTGCATGGATAATTCGTGGATGTGATACTAATGAATATCTTTGGCCCGTAGTGCATGGATAATTCAGTGATGTGAATTATTTATTAAGTTGAGTCTCAGCGATAAAATTAATGATAAACTTTTAAATCATGGAGGATAGTAGATACCATGCTCTACTTGACTCTTCTAATGGATTGTTTGTTCCACCGCAGTTAAACTTGTTGTCTATTGTATTCTATCAGTTTAACATTGTTGAAGGCTAACGATAATTTATTCTGCATTATCTTAGTCATAATATTTTTTACTGAGCTAGTTGAGCTCACCATTTTGCTTTCATTGTTCTCTTCAGGAAATTAGAACGTAGCCGGGACTAGTCGAGGAACGGAGTGATGGTCCGAGATGGTGGCTATAGTAGTCCTCACTATTCTATGAAATAGTGTGATAATAAATATAATGACGACTCCATTTGAGTTTGGATATTGTCTATGAGACAATATTCGTGTAAAAACTCTTAGCTACGCTTTTGTCGTATTGTATAAATTAAGTTTATATTTGAATTTTGTACCATGTAATTAGCGACTCAAAATGGGTGATGTATACCTATTTTGGGGGCGTCACACGCTATATCATAATTTGAATAATCCATCTTCAACAATTAATGTACGGGAAAAAGTCTCACGAACAAAAAAAAATCTCCTAAATAGAGAAAGCAAAATCTCTCAAGAGATGATAATGAAATTTCTTCCTAAATAAGAAAAAAAATTAGTCATCTCATAGGGAAAATAATTCCCACTAAAAGAGAAAACAAACTTCATCAAAAGGGAGAATAGTTATTAGGTCAAAATAAGAGAAATTTAGAGGATGAAATTTCCAAAAAAAAAACCCTTTTTAAATTTAAGACAGAGATTAGAATTCTTGACTAGAGAGAAAAGAAAAAAGAGAGGAAAAGTATGAACACCTTGTTATGAGAAGGAGACTTTGTCGTTTCATGTTGGTGAAAACAAATTAGAACTTTGTTGGCTACGCCTTTTTTTTAAAATTATACTATCTTAAAAAAAGTCGCATTTATAAAATAAAAATTAATAAATTCACAATAGAAAATATTTTCACAATAAAATCATCACTATAGATCTTATAACGACGGTTTTTACTGTCGTTATACATCTATAGCGACACTTGTTGTGAAAATATCAAAAAGTGCTATAAACTATAACCAAACTACACCTTTTTTATAAAAAAACTTATACTATCTTAAAAAGGTCGCATTTGCAAAATTTGTAAACGCTACCAAAATATAATTTTATCTCATATCTATTTATAAATATATTAAATTAGTTATTGTGACGCCCCCAAAATAGGTATACATCACCCATTCTGAGTCGCCAGATATCACACTATAAAAATCATTTACAAACTTCATTTATACAACTGTTGAACTGTAAATGCGAGAATAATTACAAGTTAAAGCTGTGAGTTTTAATACAAATGTATGTAACTCTCATGGTGCCTCGACCACAACCTTTGATGGTACTTTACATATAAAAGTACGATCTAATAACTATTTTAGAAATTAAAATCTTTGGAAAATACTCAAGGAAACCTTCGTACATGGGAGGCCATGTGTCTAGGTTATAATAGATATCATATGTCCACAGAATTATCCTTGGTTGACCCAATAGTCCCCAAAGAAAAACAAGAAGATTATTATCATCTTCTTTCTAATGGTGAGTCTTCTCTTGACATATACTTATCTCCGTTTTCTCCAATTGAGAATTATATGTCAAACAAACTCCAAGATCATATAGGTATTGCTCGTAGATATACTCAGCAAGTGGATGTGCACAACCCTTTCTTATGATAACACGAGGTTGGATGTCATTAGACATCTTGTATGATAGTGGCAAAACACCCTTCTAAAGTTGGGTTCACCTCACCCTATTCGGTTCACCAAAATTAAATATCAAATGACGTATACAATACGACACACATATCTAAAGTTCCCAATAAAATTATTTCCATACTATTTAAGGAGAACCTCAACAGTTATAGACCATCGTTCTATTCTCCTGTTACCCTCGCTCGATCCAGCTACACTCTTATTACCTGAAAGGAATTGTGAAGCAAAAAGGGTGAGCACAACTAGCCCAGTAAAGTATATCATGACTAAAGATAATTTACATCATCAATAGCCTTCATCAGTAATAAATCAGAGATTTAGAATGTGACGCCCCCAAAATAGGTATACATAACCTATTCTGAGTCGCCAAATATATGGTACAGAATACAAATACAACTTAATTATACAACAGTCATATAAATTATGACATAACATAATCTAAGAGTTTTAATAAGAATATTGTCATCTAGACAATATCCACAGTCAATGGAGTCCTCATTACATTTGTTGTCACACTATTTAACAGAATAGTGAGGACTACTAATGCTATCATCTGGGCCAATTATCTGCTCCCCGACTAAATCTGGCCACGTTCTCATTTCCTGAAGAGAACAGTGAAAGAAAGGGTGAGCTCAGCTAGCCCAATAAGAAATATTATGACTAAGATAATGCATAATAAATTATCGTTAGCCTTCAACAGTGTTAAACTGATACAATATAACAAACATCAAGTTTAACTACAGCGGAACAAGCAATCCATTAAAAGAGTCAAGTAGAGAATAAAATATACTATCTTTTACGATTTAAAAGGTTTTTCATCACTTTAACCAACTGAGTATAATAAAGAATGGAATAACAAAAGAAATCACTAGGCATGCGATAGACCGGACAGACAGGTTATTCTAATAGAATAATAAATAATTTAAAACAAAGTCGGTGAAATTAAATTTGACCGACAAGATATTCCAATGTAGAATAATAAAGAATGGAATAACAACGAAATCACCATGCATGCGATAGACCAGCGCATGCACAAGTTATTCCAACGTAATAATAATTAATGGAACCGGTCAAAGCGTAATAATATGCACCAAGCAGGATATTCCAATGAATAATAAATAACAGAATCCGGTCATGCGTAAGCATACAGATAGGATGTTCCAGCAGAATAATAAAGAATGGAATAATGACGAATTTTACCATGTATGCGTGTGACAGTATAAGCGAGTTATTCAACATAATGATAAAGAATGGAATAACTGAAGAATTTCACCAAGTATAGGGTAGCCCACGTATACAGGTTATTCCAATAGAATAATAAAGAATGGAATAACAGAAGTTCTCTTCATGAATACGAAAGAAATAATACCTCTTACCTTAGAAGAAACTGGATATAGGAGTAGTGAAGTAGCAAAATACTTTTCTTCTTTCTCTCTATAGTTTCTCTCTCTAGAGTTTCAGTGAATTCTTAAGAAATAATAAAGGAACGAGCTTCTATTTATAGGAGAATGAACTAAATAGTAACTAATTCATGAACGGTCCAGATTGATTTACTTTTGAACGGACGGTCCATATTGATTTACTATGCAGTATAAATAAAATATTCTAATAAAACAAAATCTTTTAAATAAAATATAAAATATTCTATTTAGAATCTAATAAAACGAATAACTTTATAAAAGTATTCTGTTTTATATAAAAAGATTTTACTATGAAAACACTATCGCGAGTACTATGCAAATACTTATGATAATAAAATATAATATATTCTAATTATTGTCTAATAAAACAAATAACTTTATAAAAGTATTCTATTTTATATAAAAAGATTTTACTATGCAAAAAAGTATGCATAATAAAATATAATATATTCTAATTATTGTCTAATAAAACAAATAATTTTATAAAAGTATTCCATTTTATATAAAAAGCTTTTTACGCTTTTATTACATTAATAATACTAATAAAACAAAATTTATATATATAATAAATATATATATAAACTTCCGTGACTTCATAAAAGACACCTCAATATATTTAACAACATTTATCATCATTATTATAATTCATAATATTAATCAACCGGTCGAGTCGTTCCGAGAAAGGGGCTTTCCAATAAGGATTTCTCCCTATTGGCGTGCAATTAGGTGACCAAACCTCTCCTTGGCAGAACTTCTAGACATCGTTAATATTATAAATAATAATATTAATAAATCTGTCATTTCAATTATTGATTTAATAATATATAAAATATCGACAATAATTGAATCAAATAACGTGAGATCTTATACAACATTTCTTGTAGCAATAATTGAACAAAACTGAGTGACTTCTTACGGAAGCTTCGAAGAATCAATACCGTGGTATATACTAACCACGCCAGCGTATTCTTGTACTTTTAACATCGGTGTTTCAACGAGTTAACGAGACAACTTCCGCCGTTATTTTCATAAAATATTTTTTTGTCATTTTCTCAATCCAACAATAATTCCATTGCGGGGTCCACCAATGATTGTGCCATTGTACGAATATTCCCTATTAAAATGAATATTTCCCGACCAATCGAATATTATATAACAACTTGCGTACTTGGCAAAAATTTATAAATATTACCCCCAACTATAACATTATATCAAATTCATTCCATAATATTCAACAATGATATTTATAGAAAAATCATCTTTATTCATAAAATTTGGGGTCTTAGAACATCCCCTACTTAAGAAATTTCGCCCTCGAAATTAGGGTACGTACCTGGTATGTCGAAGAGATATGGATACCTTGATTTCATTTCAGATTCTAACTCCCAGGTAATTTCCTCAACATCGTGGTTTCTCCACAAAACTTTGACTTGAGGTATAACCTTGGAGCGTAGAATATGTTTCTTCTTATCCAAGATTTGAATAGGAACCTCTTCATACGTTAAATCTTCCGCTATTTCATCCGGTTCTAACTCAATAATGTGATTCGGGTCTTCCACATATTTATGTAACATGGATATGTAAAAAATGTTATGAACACGAGACATACTTGGCGGTAAAGCGAGTCTATAGGCCACAGTTCCTACTTGATCGAGGATTAAAAATGGGCCAATGAATCAAGGACTAAGCTTTCCTCTCTTTCCAAATCTCGTAACTCCTTTCCATGGAGCAACACGTAACAACACATGATCTCCAATATCGAATTCCACGTCCTTTCGATGAAGATCAGCATAACTCTTTTATCGATCTTGTGAGGTTTCTATACGTTGCCGGATCATTTGAATCTTTTTCGTAGTCATACGTACCAATTCTAGTCCCAACAATGTTGCTTCACCCACCTCATCCCAGCATATTGGAGAACGACACTTTCTTCCATACAACGCCTCAAATGGAGCCATGTCAATACTTTCTTGATAACTGTTGTTGTAGGAAAACTCCACCAATGGTAAGAACTTATCCCAATTTCCCTTGAAGTCAAGGACACAAAGTCTTAATAAATCTTCTAGAGTTTGAATAGTCCTCTCTGATTGTCCGTCCTTTGGAGGATGATATGCCGAACTAAATCATAAATCCGTGCCCATTGCTTTTTGCAAACTAACCCAAAATCGTGAATTGAATCTTAGGTCTCGATCAGAAACTATGGATACTGGCATACCATGCAGTCTTACAATCTCATTTATGTATATACGAGTAAGACGTTCAAGTGTATAAGTTTCTCGTATTGGTAAGAAATGAGCAGACTTGGTCAATCTACCAACAATGACCCAAATTGCATCTATGCCTTGAGAAACCTTGGGAAGACCAGTAACAAAATCCATGGTAATGTGCTCCCACTTCCATTCTGAAATTTCAAGTGGTTGCAATGGACCTTTTGGTACTTGATGCTCCGCCTTGACTCATTGACAAGTTAGACACCTTGAGATAAACAACGCTATCTCTCTCTTCATATTGCTCCACCAAAATGTATGACGAAGATCACGATACATTTTGGTACTCCCAAGATGGATTGCAAACAGTGTATTGTGCGCCTCCATCATGATTTTATACTTTAAATAAGGGTCGTTAGGAACACAAAGTCTGGAGTTGACTCGAATTATTCCTTCTTCATCGATTCTTGCTTCCGGTATAACACCTTCTTGCACTTTCTTCCTCATACGCATCAGCTCCAGGTCTGTAGTTTGAGCAGCTTTAACTTTATCGATTAAAGTCAGTTCTACTCGTATATTCGCCATCATCACATGGGTCCCTGTAGTCTTTAACTCTATCTCTATCCTTTTCAAGTCACACAAAATGGGCCTTTGCATTGACAATATCGCACTCGTACCCGTATATGATCTTCTACTCAATGCGTCAGCTACCACGTTCGCTTTTCCAGGATGGTATTGGATGGTATGATCATAATCTTTCAACATTTCAAGCCAACGTCATTGTTGCATGTTGAGTTCCTTTTGAGTGAAAAAATATTTGAGGCTTTTATGAACCATAAAGATCTCCACTTTCTCCCCATACAAGTAATGCCTCCAAATTTTTAGTGCAAAAACGACTGCTGCCAACTCTAGATCATGAGTGGGATAATTCCTCTCATATTCTTTGAGTTGTCGTGAGGCATAGGCTATGACTTTCCCATGTTGCATGAGAACACATCCCAACCCTTTGGCCGAAGCATCACTGTAGATGACAAAACCCTCCGAGCCAGATGGTATTGTCAGAACAGGTGCTGAAATGAGTCTCCTCTTGAGTTCTTGAAAACTCTTCTCACATTCCTCACTCCAACCAAATTTTGTATCTTTTCGAGTCAGCTAATTTAATGGAGTGGCAATTCGAGAAAACCCTTCTACGAATCTCCGATAATAACCAGCTAAAATCGAGAAAGCTACATACTTCGGTCACTAATTTAGGTTGCTCCCAGCTTTGAATTGTTTCAATCTTTGTCGGGTCAACAGATATTCCATGACTTGATACTACATGCCCAAGGAATGCTACTTCCTCAAGCCAAAACTCACATTTCTTCAACTTGGCATAAAGCTTATTTTCACGAAGCTTTTGGAGTATCAGCCTCAAGTGTTGCTCATGATCTTCACGGCTTTTGGAATAAATAAGGATGTCATCAATAAAGACGACCACAAAGTGATCCAAATATTTCTTGAATACTCGGTCATCATATCCATGAAGGCAACAGGAGTATTAGTCAATCCAAAAGACATGACTAGGAATTCATAATGCCCGTACCGAGTTCTAAAAGCCGTCTTTGGAATGTCATCGGTTCTAATCTTCAATTGGTGATATCCGGAACAAAGATCAATCTTTGAAAGGCTCCTTGTAACTGGTCAAATAGGTCATCAATACGTGGCAATGGGTACCTATTTTTGATGGTGACATGATTCAACTCCCGATAATCAGTACAAAGTCGAATACTCCCGTCTTTCTTTTTCACGAATAGAACAAGAGCACCCCAAGGAGAAGTACTGGGGACGAATAAAGCCAATGTCTAACAATTCCTGCGGTTGGGTCTTTAACTCACGAAGTTCAATAGGAGCCATTCGATATGGGGCTTTGGAAATGGGTTTTGTACTGCAGTTCAAGGTTGATACAAAATTTAATTTCACGCCTGGGGGTAGGCTGAAGTTCTTCAAGAAATACGTCGGAAATTTATTAACAATAGAAATATCATTCAAAAGCGGCGTATTTTTTGTTTAGATCGTGACATGAGCTAAGAAAGCTTGACATCCGCTTTTTTAATAAGCGAATAGCTTTATGGCTTGAGATGACGGTGATTGGTTTTAATGGTTTGGTTGCTTGAATTCGCATAATAGGTTGGTTAGGAATATGAAAGCTAACAACCTTACGAAAATAATCAATTTTTGCATGATGAGTAGTTAACCAATCAATCCCTAGAATCACATCAAATGCAAGTAATTTCAATGAAATAAGATCGACATATAATGTGAGGGTACAGATTTGAACCAAACAAGACTTATAAACAGTGGATGTAATGAAGGTTTCTCCCAATGGAGTTTCAACAGATAAGTTAAAGTCTAATTTCTTCGGAGTCAAATTTAAACGTTGAGCGTAAGTAGGAGAAATAAAAGAATGAGTAGAACCGGTATCAAATAAGGTATAAACTTCGCTAGAGTTTATGATAAGCTTACCCGTGATGACCTCATTCGGGTTCTTTGCTTTCTGAGAGGTCACAACAAACACTCTCCCTTGCACTACCGGCTTTGACTTTTCTGGGACGGCCTTTGGTGCCTCCATCCTAGCTGAACTTGTCTTCAGTGAACGACAAAATTGGGCTAGGTGACCTTCTCTTTCACAATTATAGCATGCTTTGGACGGCATCGCGCAGTTTGGACTGATGTGTCCCTCCCCTCCAAATTTGAAGCATATGATAGGTGGTCGTTCTCCTTCCTTAACAACGGGTGCTGGTGCTGATGTCTTTCCATCATTATTGAATCTCCTCTTCTTGAAATGTCCATTCTTATTGTTTTGGCCCTGATTACCACCGAAGTGGTTACCATTTTTGGCCTGTTGATTCCCTCCTCGCTTGTTATCACCGCTTCGATGACTGCTTTCACTGGTATTATCATTTTGTCAACTGCTCTCTTTTGGTTGGGTTGACTCATTATCGCGCTCCAATAACTGAGCCCTATTAACAACATCTGAATACAAACACAGTTTATAAGAGATAAGATATTGACGTATCTCGGGTTTCAAACCTCTTAGAAACATTCGCGTCATTCTCTCCTCATTATCAACCAAATGGGACGCAAACCGGGACAACTCGGCAAACTTGGCTTCGTACTGCGACACGGACATGTTGTTTTGCTCCAGCTTGATGAACTCTACCTCTTTCATGTGATGAATACTTTCGGGGAAGTACTTATCATTGAACAATTCTTGGAACTTCTCCCAAGTCATCTTCAATGCGGCAGGTTGAGTACGTTTTACAGATTCCCACCAGTAATCTGCCTCTGCACGCAACATGAAGGTGGAAAAGGGAACCTTTTGCTCCTCGGAGCATCCCAAGACATCAAATATCTTGCAGATCTGCTTTATCCACGTCTCGCCTTTAAGTTGTTTTGGCTCTCCAAAAACACCCGTGCTCCAGTTCCTTGAAGCGCTTAAGTGGTGATCGTCCGAGAGTTGCAAGTGTTTCCACACGCATTTTGTCTGAGGAGCCGCTCTTTCACGATGTTGCATGAATTGCATAAAGGCTCGAACATTCCATCATTCATCATCTGAGTCGTTGTTCTTTGTTTACACGAGGATTGTCGCCTTCTTGATGCACATTATCCCGATTATTGATCCGTAGAGACTCAAGCGGTCTCTGTGCTCCATTGATGTTCTCAACATTTCTCGGATGTCATTTTCAAATACGCCACAAAATAAGGGTTAATTAACATATCACATATTATCCCTATACTCTGATCGAGCAATTAAATACCAAATAAACTTAGGTAGGTCATACTAGCGAAAGAATTCCCCATCTCTCCCCTCCTAGTTCTTATCTCACATCTAAGCCAGGGATCATATCCCTAAGCTTTAATACCAACTGTGACGCCCCCAAAATAAGTATACATCACCTATTCTGAGCGCCAAATACATGGTACAGAATACAAATATAACTTAATTATACAACAGTCATATAAAATACGACATAACATAATCTAAGAGTTTTAATAAGAATATTGTCATCTAGACAATATCCACAGTCAATGGAGTCCTCATTACATTTGTTGTCACACTATTTAACAGAATAGTGAGGACTACTAATGCTACCATTTGGACCGTTACTCCGTTCCCCGACTAGTCCCGGCTACGTTCTCATTTCCTGAAGAGAACAGTGAAAGAAAGGGCGAGCTCAACTAGCCCAGTAAGAAATATTATGACTAAGATAATGTAGAATAAATTATCGTTAGCCTTCAATAGTGTTAAACTGATACAATATAACAAACATCAAGTTTAACTACAGTGGAACAAGCAATCCATTAAAAGAGTCAAGTAGAGAATAAAATCTACTATCTTTTATGATTTAAAAGGTTTTTCATTACTTTTATCGCTGGGACTCAGCTTAATAAATAACCACATCATCCCTGTACTACGGCCAAGGATATTCATTAGTATCACAACCACAAATTATTCATGCACTACGGGCCAAGGATATTCGTGTATTCATCAATGGTCATGATCATGCCAACAACTGTCCATCAATGCACTACAGGCCAATGAGGACTTTTACCACATCATTTGTAACATTACAGTCATGATTATACCGATTAATCCCTAGTCATAATCATACCAAGTCCATTTATGCACTACAGGCCACAGATGACTTTCAACATAATATAAACATGAGGATGATGACAATGATATAAGAATTCAATAAAACAAGTTCAAGAATTAATTTATCCAAGAACTAATAACGTCCAAATTGTCAACATGATACTTCTTTGTAGAGTAAAATTCAAGAATGCTCAGAAGAATATTTTCATGAAAAGATACTGGATGAAGCGCAAATATCAAAGATATTCCACTTATTTCATGGAGTATAGTGTTGGGTAAAATCTAATTACGCACAACACGCAAGTATACGTGGTCAACAAGTAATAAAGTGATATGTTGAGTATCGTTCCCACAGAGAATTAGTTAATAAAAATACCAAGTACTAACCCGTAACCAACTCAATCTTATTTAAACAAATGAATTTCAAATTATATAAATTAAACTACTATTAAATTCCACTAATTAAATTAAGACTATGGAGATTTAAGATCACAACTTCACTTATTGCTTCATTCAAGTTAACACACTTCTCATCAATTATTCTCTATCCCGAATTGTTAATTAAGAACACTAAAGTAGATAAAACCACCTCTCGATGCATAATACCCATATTAATGTCAATCCATAATTAAGATAGAAATCCGTTAAAAACCTTAATCAACTAACCCACTATATCTCTATGTGAATTACGATTGAAGAAGGTTTAAGAATAAGTTCTTTATCCGATTACATGCAGTGTCAAGCATATTTCTACCTTAACACTCATCAAGTTTAAGCTATTAACAAAATCCTAAACACATGCTATCACGATCAGATCTAAATTTATACTTCATCTCTCGAGTTCATATAGATTATCACGGTAATTAATGGCCAGTCAATTAAACAATTAAGTCCAAATCACAATAGACAATCCTCACAATAGAACATAATAATTGATAACGAAGCATCTTAAAATAAACTACACAATAAGATCCATTGTAATCTCAAACAAAGAATTAGTTCATGATTACTGAATTAAAACTAAGAATCCACAATTGAATACACATTAAACGACAAAGATAGAAGAAGATAAGAAGATAGAATCTATTGTCTGTAGATTTGACGCTCCCTCCTTGCTCCTACTTTGAATCTTCAATGGTCTCCAAGTTGCTTCCATCTCCAAAACTCATTAGAACTAGGGTTTTGATCTAATTTACTCTAATCTAATCTAATGGAATTCTTCCAAAAACTTCCTCTAATCCTTATAATTCTCCTCCTTTTATATGTCTCTTTATATGTATTTAAGTCCTCTTGGAAGTCCTTGAATCAAACAACTCGAATCAATCCTTTTCGGACTCAAATTCGGACAAAATCTCCTCTTTCCGCGCATACCCAAGCCCCGACTTTCTATTTACCATGTAAATAGCAAGCCCCGGCTTGCTAGTAAGCTGCCAATTATTTTTCTACTGCAGTGTCCTCTAGTAAAATGGTCATAACTTTTGATCCGGGAAGAGTTACGAGGCCTGACATCTATCAAATCGAAGATATCGACGATCTCTACAACTTTCATTCTTTGAGTTTTGAGAAATAACAAACGCATGAAGGTCGAAATTGAACTGGAAGTGACTTCTATGCAAATGGCCACCCAAAACAATGAAGTTCAACGACGTCCGTTGGTAGAAATGTCATAACTCTTTCATCCGAACTCCGATTGGAATGATTCAAGATGTTCCGGAAAGCTAAGGAGAAGCTATTCAATATAGTCCAAGTTCCATGCTAAGAACATGAAATGAACATGAAAGCCCAAATGATGTTCGGATTGCTTTTCTTTGCATTTTCCTTGCATTTTCCTTACCAATAGTTGCTCACACCACTTCCAAACGTATAACCTACCAAATGAACACAAAATGCATGAAAAGTAACTAAGACACATGAATATAAGCAACTAATTCAAGTAAAAGATATCGGATAAGTAGGTATAAAACCTACTTATCATATAGAAGTCAAAACTTTAACCAACTGAGTATAATAAAGAATGGAATAACAAAAGAAATCACCAGGCATGTGATAGTCCGCACAGACAGGTTATTCCAATAGAATAATAAATAACGGAACCAGGTCAGGCAAAATTCGCACCGACAGGATATTCCAACAGAATAATAAAGAATGGAATAACAACAAAAATCACCATGCATGCGATAGACCGCACAGACAGGTTATTCCAATATAATAATAATGAATGAAACCAGGTCAGGCGTAATACGCACCGACAGGATATTCCAACAGAATAATAGATAACGAAATCAGGTCATGCGTAAACGTACAAACAGGATGTTCAAACAGAATAATAAAGAATGGAATAACAGAAGAATTTCACCATGTATGCGATATTCAGATGTATAAAAGTTATTCCAACATAATGATAATGAATGGAATAATGGAAGAATTTCACCAAGTATAGGGTAGTCTGATATCTGATTATTCCAACAGAATAATAAAGAATGGAATAATGAAGTTCTCTTCATGAATACGAAAGAAATAATACCCTTACCTTAAGAAAAGCTGGATATAGGAATAGTGAAGTAGCGAGATATACTTTTCTTCTTCTCTCTATAGTTTTCTCTCTAGAGTTTCGTTGAATTCGTAAGAAATAATGAAGGAATGGGCTTCTATTTATTGGAGAATGGGTGAATAATAACTAATTCATGAAGCGGTCAGATTGATTTACTTTTTGAATGGATGATCCATATTGATTTACTATGCAAAGATAAATAAAATATTCTAATAAAACAAAATATTTTAAATAAAATATAATATATTCTATTTATAATCTAATAAAATGAATAACTTTATAAAAGTATTCTTTTTTATATAAAAGATTTTACTATGCAAAATACTATGCAGACACTATGCAAAAAACTATGCATAATAAAATATAATATATTCTAATTATTTTCTAATAAAATAAATAACTTTATAAAAGTATTCTATTTTATATAAAAGATTTTACTATGCAAAACACTATGCATAATAAAATATAATATATTCTAATTATTGTCTAATAAAACAAATAACTTTATAAAAGTATTCTGTTTTATATAAAAAGCTTTTCTATTTTATTACATTAATAATACTAATAAAACAAAATTTATATATATAATAAATATATATATAAAATTCTGTGACTTCATAAAAAGACACCTCAATATATTTAACAACATTTATCATCATTATTATAATTCACAATATTAATCAACCAGGTCGTTCCCAAGAAAGAGGAGGCTTTCCAATAAGGATTTCTCCCTATTGGCACGCAATTAGGTGACCAAACCTCTCATTGGCAGAACTTCTAGACATCGT
Source organism: Panax quinquefolius (assembly GCA_020205615.1). NCBI lineage: Eukaryota > Viridiplantae > Streptophyta > Magnoliopsida > Apiales > Araliaceae > Panax > Panax quinquefolius. The sequence goes on along the minus strand of CM035157.1, from coordinate 111,806,530 downwards.
TAATATTACAAATAATAATATTAATAACTCTGTCATCTCAATTATTAATTTAATAATATATAAAATATCGACAATAATTGAATCAAATAATGTGAGATACTATGCAACAATTACTATAGCAATAATTGAACAAAACTGAGTGACTTCTCACGTAAGCATCAATAATCAATATTGTGTTCTACTATGCAACCACGCGTATTACTATACTTTTAACACCGGGTGTTTCAACAGTTAACGGTACAACTTCCGCCGTTATTTTCATAAAATATTTTTTATCGTTTTTTTAATCCGACAATAATTCCATTGCGGGGTCCACCAATAATTGTACCGTTTTATAAATATTCCCTGTTAAAACGAATATTCCCCGACTAATTGAATAGTATATAACAACTTGCGTACTTTGCAAAATTTATAAATATTACCCCCAACTATAACATTATATCAAATTCATTCCATAATATTCAAAAATGATATTTATAGAAAAATCATCTTTATTCATAAAAGTTGGGGTCTTACATAGAACATATGGTAGATGATAAAACTTTTCAACCATAGTTGCAGCGGAACGAGCAATCCATTAGAAGCGTCAAATAGACCATCAGATCTATTATCTTCTCCATGTTAAAAGTGAACCAATAATGTTTTATCCCTGTAACATCAATCAACAATTCCTATCCACAATCATATGAATAACTCATAATCATAATTGTGATTCTAAATTCCTCTTCGTACCCAGGACGAAGATAATTTTCATCACCTATCTTCACCAAACATCAAAAATCATGGTTATACCAAATCCCGATTCACCTTTCATAATCATTTAATAAATTCATCTTTCGCACTACGTCCAAAGATATTCATTAATAATTCATCTTTGCACTATGTGCCAAAGACATACAATCTGTATTTTAGAAGAGTCAAGTAGAGCATAATATCTACTATCTTTTACGAATTAAAAGTGTATAATCAATATTTTATCGTTGAGACTCAGCTTAATAAATAATCCACATCATCGAATCATCCCTGCACTATGGCTAAGGATATTCATGTAATCATCAATGGTCATGATTATACCGAATAATCCATGATTATAATCATACCAATAACTGTCCATCAATGCACTACGGGCCAATGAGGACTTTTACCACCTCATCTATAACATTACGGGTCATGATTATACCGAATGATCCCTGGTCATAATCATACCAATAAATAGTTCATCAATGCACATAAGCCAAAGATACTCATTAATCAATAGTTCATCTTTGCACGTAAGCCAAAGATATACAACTATAAAACCAATAATCAACAGTCCATCTTTGCACGTAAGCCAAAGATATACAACTGTAAAACCAATAATCAACAGTCCATCTTTGTACGTAGGCCAAAGATGACTTTCATCATAATATAAGCATGAGAATGATGACAATGATATAAGCATTAATCAAACGAAATCAAGGATAAATATTAAAGACTTTAAATTTATCCAGTGTTTAAAAATATGCAAATTGTCAACATGATACTGCTTTGTGGAGTAAAATTCAATAATAATATTCATGTATCAAAAATAATTTGGACAGAAAAAGAAATATATTTTTTGGGTAAATAGTACCCCGCAATAGTATCCTATGAATAGTACTTTGGGAATAGTACCTCGTGAATAGAACTCCGGCATGAAAAGTACCCCAAATACCCAAGTGAATAATATTTGGGTAAATAGTAACTCGTGAATAGTACTCCGACACGAAAAGTGCCCCGAATACCCGAGTGAATAATATTTGAGTGAATAGTAACTAGGTGAATAGTAACCCGTAAATAGTAACTCGTGAATAGTATTTCGTCATGAAAAGATTAATAATTATCAAGAAAGCTCAGAATAATATTTCTATGAAAAGATACTGGATTAAGCGCAAATATCAATGATATTCTACTAATTTCATGGTGTATAGAAGCCAAAACTTCAATAAAATGAGTATAGAATTCAAAATCTGAAACAAAATAATATTACTTACATACTATAGAGTATGGATGAAAATATTATTTCAAGCGAATATTGAAAAAAAATAACATCCCTTGAACGGAACTAATATTCCAATGAATATTTAACGAAGATAATATTCCTACGAATATTGAACGAAGATAATATTCTTTATGAATATTAAACGAAAAATAATATTCATACAAATACAAAAAATAATATCTCTTCAGAATATGAAATAAATAATACCCCTTACTATAATAACAATATCCATTACCTCAGAAGAAGACTGGATACTGAAATAGTGAAGTAGCAGACTTCGTTTCTTCTTTCTCTCTATAGCTTCTCTCTTAATAATTTCTCTATAATAATTGCTCTTGTGAGACTTAGTGAATTGGTGAAAAATAATGAAGGAATGAGCTTCTATTTATAGGAAAATATAGTCTCCATAATTGCACATTTTAGGGCTCGAAATATTACAGTATAATACCTTCATCTTTTCCTTCATTTTTAATTTAGTCATGCAAGTATTATCAAACTTGCACCACTGTGAGACCCCAGATTTTATCAATAAAGATTTAAATTTTGTCGAAATAATTTTTAATATTATGGTGTGAATTTGAGATAATATTATAGTTGTGGGTAGTATTTATAAATTTTGCAAAGTATGCAAGTGGTTATATTATATTCGATTGGTGGGGAATATTCGGTTTAGCGAGGAATATTAAATACAACTACCAATCATTGGTGGACCCCACAATGTAATTATTATCGGATTGAGAAAACGACAAAAATATTTTATTGAAATAACGGCGAAAAGTTTTACTGGGTTGATCTTGTTGAACTACTCGGTAGTAAAAATGCGATGTCGTGTGATTGCATAGTAGCATTACCGGTATTGATTATTGATGCTTATGTGAGAAGTCACTCGGTTTGATTCCATTATTGTCGATTAATAATATGAATTATTATAGCGATAATGACGTTTTGTTTTATTCAGTATTATTAACGTAATAAAAGCGAAACATCTTTTTATATAAAACAGAATACTTTATTAAAGTTATTCTATAAATAGAATATATTATATTTTATTATGCATAGTGTTGCATAGTATTTTACATAGTGTTTTGCATAGTGTTGCATAGTGTTTGCATAGTAAAATGTTTTTATATAAATAGAATATATTATATTTTATTTAAAAGATTTTGCTTTAAATATGGACCGTTAGATTAAAGTAAATCAATCTGGACCGTTCATGGATTAATTACTATGCATTCTATTTTTCTATAAATAGAAGCTCATTCCTTCATTATTTTCTTACGAATTCAATTGAAACTCTGAGAGAGAAATTATAGAGAGAAGCTATAGAGAGAAAATCTATAGAGAGAAAGAAGAAGAGTATTCGGTACTTCACTACTTTGATATCCAATGTCTTTTACACAGTAGGGATATTATTTGTTGTAATGCAGTAAGTAAAGTGCTATTCTTTCTTATTCATGAAGAGAACTTCCGTTATTCCATTCTTTATTATTCTGTTGGAATAACTCAGATACGCCATGACATACCTATACTTGGTGAAATCCTCTATTATTCCATTTTTTATTATTCTCATTGAATAACTTTGTATCTATGGCATACCCTATACATAATCAGATATCGTGGTTTACCCTATACTTGGTGACATTCTTCTATTATTCTGTTGGAACATCCACATGCGTGTGTTTTACAGGACTGGTTTAAATCTTTATTATTATTACGTTGGAACATCACATGCGTGTGTTTTACACCGCACTGGTTTAAAATCTTTATCATTTTGTTGAAATATCCTATCTCGTGTGTTTTACAGGATCTCGGTTCCATCTTTATTATTCATTGGAATATCTCGTAGGTGTGAATTTCACGACACGGTTCCGTTATTATTATTCTGTTGGAATAACCTATCTATCGAAGTCACCGCATGCGTGGTGATTTTCTTTGTTATTCCATTCTTTATTATACCCGAGTTGGTTAAAACTTTGACTTCTATACTCCATGAAATTAGTAGAATATCCTTGATATTTGCGTTTCATCCAAATATCTTTTCATGGAAATATTCTTCCGATCATTCTTGAATTTTACTCTACAAAACAAAGATCTTGTTGACAATTTGGACGTTACTTAATTCTCGGATAAAATAATTCTTGAACTTGTTTTATTGAATTATTATGTCATTGTCATCATCCCTCATGTTATATTATGTTATCTTTGGCTTACGCATGCATAGATGAACTTAGTATGATTATGACCGGGGATCATTCGGTATAATCATGGCTTGTTATAAATGATGTGATAAAAGTCCTCAAATTGGTCTGTAATGCGATGATGGATAGTTTTGGTATGATTATGACCGGGGTGATTCGGTATAGTCATGACCATTGATAATTTGATGAAAATCTTTGACCGGTAGTGCGAGGATGATTAGATATTGTGGTTTATTCATTAAACCGAGTCTTAGTGATAAAATTTATGAAAACCTTTTAAAACCTAAAAGATAGTAGACTTTATTTTCTAATTGACTCTTTTAATGGATTGCATGTTCATTGCAGATTAAAACTGGTTGTCTATTGTATTTTATCGGTTTAACACTATCAAGGCTAATGATAATTTATTCTCGCATTATCTTAGTCATAATATTTCTTCTTTGGGCTAGTTGAGCTCTCACCCTTTCTTTCACCGTATTCTCTTGAAATGAGAACATAGCCGGGACGAGCTCTGGAGAAGCGGAGTATGGTCGAGAGGATAGCATTAGTAGTCCTCACTATTCCGTGAAATAGTGTGATAATAGTTGTAATGAGGACTCCTTTTGAGTTTGTATAATATCTAGTAGACAATATTTGTATTCAAACTCACGATTTATGTTGTATTGCATACACAGCAGTTATATTAGTAAGTTGTATTTGAATTTATATACCATGTAAGTGGCGACCCAAGATGGGTGGCGTATACCTAATTTTGGGGCGCCACAACCACCTCCCTAATAGTAAATCATGTGAATCAATAGTAAATCATGTGACTCAATAGTTCTAAACATATGAAAAATTAATTATAGTATATAGTACCTTCAACTATACCTCCATTTTAACTTAGTCATGCAAGTATTATCAAACTTGCACCAACTCCCCTAATAGTAAATCATGTGAATCAATAGTACACACATGTGAACACATAGTTATAAGCATGTGAATTAATAACAATTAATTTCTCATTTATCCGGTTAATTATCCGTTTGGTCAATATAACCTCCAGACATCAATTATTATCGAAATAAATGTCAATTTTCACTAACACTAATAATTCCAGCACAATGGAACTATTAATTTCATCTTTAATCAACACGAACTTATTTATCATTAATATTATAATTCATAATATTTAACAACCAGATCGTTTCCAGGAAAGAGGGGGCTTTCCGATAAGGATTTGTCCTTATTGGCGCGCAATTAGGTGACCAAACCTCTCATTGTAACTTCTTACATATTGTCGATATTAAAAATAATATATATGAATAACTTTATCGCCTCAATTATTGATTTAATAATATAACATATTATGCAGATGATACTGTGACAATAATTGAATCAATAATATGAGAGATATGATGCAGCAATAATTGAGTATAATTGAGTGACTTATTCCGTAAGAATCAATAATCAATACCGTAAGCTATTATGCAACCACGCGTATTATTGTACTTTTACTACCGGGTAGTTCAACAGTTTTAACGGTAACACTTTCGTCGTTATTTTTAATAAAAGATAAATCATCGTTTTTTAAATACGCATAATACTTCACATTATGGGGTCCACCAATGATTATCTTGTCGAATCTAATATTCTCGTGAAAATGAATATTCTAACCAATCGAATATTCCCCGACACAACGAATAACAACTTGTTTACTTTGTAAAATTTTCAAATATCACCATTAACTTTAATCCTTTCTCAATTTAACCATTTACTAAATAATATAATAATTATAAGAAAATTGAATACTTTTATTTCATAAAATTCGGGGTCTCACAGTTATCTAATAGTGATGATAAGATTGTTAAAATAATTATAAAATATTACATTATTTCATACTATTATCAATAGTACATATAATAGGATATTGCGTTATTTGTTTTAAGTACAGATAATAGTATAAAATGATAACATATATTCTTAAATTAATTACCATACAACACTTTACTTTTGTTAATTTATAACAAAGTCTTTTTTACCTGAGGTCTCAATTAAAAAGAATTTGTGTAAATCAAGTATATAATCATTCCTTTGACATGGACTATTATACGGAAGGTTCAATGCATTTGTTGTAACAACAATGATATTATCACATAAAAAAGGATTACATAATAATTACATACACACATGCATACTGTGGGCCCCCGCCTAATATGTGGATCCCGCAGTATGCATATGTGTGTATGTGAGTATTATGGAACTCTTTTTTTATGTGATAGTAGCATTATTTTTGTTGTAAACAATTTCTTTGTTTATAAATACTTGCTACAATCATGTTTATCGATATACAAATGACTAAGCATAACCTGACTGGGCAAAGAAAGTACGCATATGCCAAACGTGAATATCTCGGAGTCACCAAAAGAACACCTAGTAAATTAAAATTAAACAAATTATTATTTTTTTAAAAAAATAAATAAAATAAATATATTCTTAATATTCATAAATTTTCTAGATAAAACTATTTTTATTGACTTAAAGCCACCTTGCATGACCAGAACAGAAAACCAATTCTTGTGAAAATGTGTTTCTTTCAGATGTAGATGTCCTTCCTTGGTCAGCAAGTCAGTCGCGAATCCAAAATTTTTTTTCAATCGAGTCAAAATTATTACTAAGTTATAAATAATTTTGGCGGGGTTCGGGGGCACTACTCCGAGTCAATTTTTTTAATACTTTTATACTTTCAGGTCACACACACACACACATGTATATATATATATATATTACAATGGCAATATAATAAGTCATAATATATGGTATATATACATTATATTGACCCATAATAGATTTTTTTTAATCACAAATGTTCATAAGTATTTAATTCATTAATTATTTTTAAAAATAAATATAAACTAGATTATTATTTAGTTTAAAATATTATAGAGAGATATACATATATTAGAGAGAATATGAGTCATGTGGTTAAAATTTGATTGACAAAATTATAAAATTTTAATTTGACCTCGTATAGTAAAAATTTTATAAAAATTTTAATGGGGTCAATCTATATATAATACTTAATTTTTTTTTAAATCTACCTTATATTATAAAGTAATTATTTTTTCTCAGTTGAGTGGATTCACAATCTTATATGTAGCTTTGCCATTGCAGCAAGTTCAACAAATATAATTCACATGTTGATTTTTATTTCACTTTTTTAATATGTGAACCATCCCGGTATCTAAAGTAATGTTTAGTACGTACGATAGATTCTTTTTAGAGTTAAGTCATTTTTTTGCCAAAAAGTAGTCATGTGTCCCCACATGAGTAGAAAATTGGAAATATACATTGACAATAGTTAAATTATTAAATTAACAATAATTTTTGGGGGACAATGTTCAACGACTTTTTTTTTGGTTTTTTTTTGTAGTACCTCTCAAAAAATATATAGTATTTATTTTAACTAAAATTTTTATAAAAAATAGTGTTTTAGGTGTAATTTGGATACATACAAGAAATAGACTGTACAAACCCTATTTCTTGTATGTATCCAAATTACACATAAAATACTGTTTTTTATAAAAATTTAGTTGGAATAAATACTATACATTTTTTGAGAGGTACTACAAAAAAAAAACCAAAAAAAAATGTAGCTAAAAATATCGCTGAACAATGTCCCCCTAGAAGGACCCTTAAATTAATACATATACACAACTAATATAAACAAAATGAATAATAGAAAAGAGAAATTAGGCAACAAATTGCCCAAAAAAATAATTAGGCAACAAATTATTAATCCCCAAAATTGATTTGAATCTTTTTCTTTTCACTATTCTTCATCTTTTCCATCCTCATGTAACAAATATAAGGCAAATTTCATCATCTATGCGGGTTGATTCTTCTTAATCTTTCTTTCTCTTCTCCCCTTTCTCACTCTCTTGTTGTGAAATATCTGTAATTCTGTGCATGTGAGAACACCTAGAGGGGGGTGAATATGTGTTTAAGCTAAAAGTGGTAAATAATAAAAAAAAATTGATTTTTCTGGAACATATTTAAATCGAATAGGTATTCCTGTCAGCTTTGGTGTCTACTTTAACTTATGTTCTTCGTCAATTACTATCAGACAGGATACCTTGTCTGCTTATGTGTCTAGATTAATATATCTTCGCTTTAAGCAAGCAGCAGAGCAATATATCCATAAATAAAAATGTAGAATAAAGAAAGACAAAATAGTAAATAACACCAAGTTTTTCATGGTTCAACCCCTATCTTCTAATCTAGTTGTGACGCCCCCAAATCCGGGTATCTTCCAACCCGACAGATGGTGCTACACGGTACTCATAACTATACATTCATTCTATTGAAACGACATCAAAATGTGTGTATCAACGACATTCATATTACATTAATAATATTACATCCCGTTCCCAGGTTCTAAAATCATTACATTCTTTGTTCATCATACTATAATGTATACAACTTACTAGTTTATTACTAGGAAAACTAATCATTCATCTTCGTCTTGCCTTTATCTTTGTCGGATCCCTCGGTTCGTTCGGTCCTAACTGGATTCATATGGTTCAAGCAAGAGTGAGCATAACAAGCTCAGCAAGTACAACAATTTCTTTTAAACAACATGCTTGAAACATAGGAATCTTATATCTCCAATAACTGGATAGTAGTTACGAAGTACTATCAATAATTCAAAATAGCATTTCTTTTCCTTCAAAACGTTTTACAATGACAATATTCAGTAAAACATTTATCCTGGTCAAAGACCATGAGCATTTCATAATTTCTTTGAAAAGGACAACTTGGACACTAAGTAAAGTAAGTCCCGGTATATCTTACGAACACTTCTGGGTGATCAGCCCATAGTACTCTATGTTGATCAACACTACATCCTATTAAACATATGTACGTTTAAGTTTTGGCAACCTCGTGTACCCATCGAATAATTGATAAAAATACATTTGTTTATTCATACTCAGGCTTTCCTTGAATCCGTACCAAACAATTGGCGTAGGATAGCGTTAACAATTCTATATTGAAAGACTTGAAAATAAATCAATCAACTCTTCAAGATTAGTCTAGCCGAGGTAAAACTGGCATCGACCCTTTAGTAAAATAGTTCATGCATCTCATAATATGAGTCACAGAAAACTTGGCTAACACGAAGGTTAGACAAGCGTTTAAGAAAAACTTGCCTTCAACGTCTACTAAAGTAAAAATTTCTTTCCCTTTGAGTCTTTACAGTCTCTACAACACATAACCACATAACATACCACATTAGGTTATTAATGAACATACATGGTTCCTAATGAATCTTACCCTTCTTCTCAATCTAATCCTGTATTATATTTATTATTATTGGTTCCGACTTACCGTTATAACTTACATCATTCTTACCAACTTCTTTCTCTTCTATAACTTAACTGAAATTATTATTAATACCACTCGTTTTGAGTTAATCATCTTTTCTCACGGCTTACTAACATTCTTACATTATTAATCAAAACTTGATCATTATTGGTTAAGTACACTTACTGCATATCGTTCACGTTCAATTATTTATCTTCAACCCTAAGTGATCATACTTAAGGTTTAAGAATATCTTAATAATGTCACCTTATGTTTGTTAAGGTTGTGTTACTTCATTTGTCTTTCCTTTTATCTTCATAATCATTTATCTTTATGCAAACCCTAAAAGTGGCGTTCATAAGACTGCGGCTTATTCCTCTTTTGTGTCACGCTTGTGGCGTGACTTAGCAGATGGTAAGGTCGGGACTCGGTTGCTGTATTTAAATCTTGTGAGACCCCGAATTTTATGAATAAAGATTTAAATTTCTCGAAATATTTTTTTGAATATTATGGTGTAGATTTGATATAATGTTATAGTTATGGGTAATATTTATAAATTTTGCAAAGTATGCAAGTTGTTATATAATATTTGATTGGTTAGGGAATATTCTTTTTGTCGGGCAATATCCGTACGACGGCACAATCATTGGTGGACCCCACAACAAAAGTATTGTCGTAGTTAGAAAATGACATAATTATCTTTTTATAAAAATAACGACGAAAGTGTTACCGTTAAAAACTGTTGAACTACCCAGTAGTAAAAGTACAAGAATGTCGGCGTGGTTGCATAGTAGCAATACGGTATTGATTATTGATGCGCACGTAAGAAGTCACTCGTTATACTCAATTATTGCTGATGAATTTATGCATCAAATCTCTCATATTATTGATTCAATTATTGTCACAGTATCATCTGCATAATATGTTATATTATTAAATCAATAATTGAGATGGCAAAGTTATTCATATTATTATTTACAATATTGACAATGTCTAGAAGTTCTGTCAAGGAGAGGTTTGGTCACCTAATTGCGCGCCAATAAGGAGAAATTCTTATCGGAAAGCCCCTCTTTCCTGGGAACGACCTGGTTGTTAAATATGGTGAATTATAATATTAATGATGAATAAGTTCGTGTTGATTAAAGATGAAATTGATAGTTCCATTGTGTTGGAAATATTAGTGTTAGTGAAAATCGACATTTATTTCGATAATAATTGATGTCTGGAGGTTATATTGACCAATCGGGTAATTAACCAGATAAATGAGCAATTAACTGCTATTGATTCACATGATTATAACTATTTGTTCTCATGTGTGTACTATTGATTCACATTCATTTACTATTAGGGGAGTTGGTGCAAGATTGATAATACTTGCATGACTAAGTTAAAAATGGAGGTATAGATGGAAGTACTATACTGTAATTCATATTTTCACATGATTTACTATTGATTCACATGATTTACTATTAGGGGAGATGGTGCAAGTTTGATAATACTTGCAGGACTAAATTAAAAATAAAGGAAAAGATTAAGGTATTATACTGTAATATTTTGAGCCCCAAAATGTGCAATTATTGAAACTATATTTTTCTATAAATAGAAGCTCATTCCTTCATTATTTTTCAGCAATTCACTAAAGCTATAGAGCAATTGTTATAGAGAGAAATTTTAGAGAGAAAGAAGAAGAGAAGTCTGCTACCTCACTATTCCAGTATCCAGTTTTCTTCTAAGGTAAGCGGTATTATTTCTTTCGTATTCATGAAGAGAGTTATTTTCTTTCAATACTCGTAAGGGTTGTTATTCCATTCTTTATTATTATGTTGGAATGACCTGTCTACGCGAAGTACCGCATACATGGTGAAATTCTTCTGTTATTCCATTCTTTATTATTCTATTGGAATAACCTGTCTGTGTGGTCTATCACATGCCTGGTCAATTCTGTTGTTATTCCATTCTTTATTATTCTGTTGAAATAACCTATCTGCATGCGATCTATCGCATGCCGGTGAATTCGTTGTTATTCCATTCTTTATTATTTCATTGGAATATCATATGCATGCGGATTACGATAACTTTGGTTTCATTATTTATTATTACGTTAGAATATCCCATATGTAAGGATTCATGTATGACCGGGTTCCATTCTTTATTATTCTGTTGGGAATAACTTCGCTTCGCAAGCGATTCTATCGTATGAATGGTGAATTCTTCTGTTATTCCATTCTTTATTATTCGGTTGGAATAACCTGTCTATGTGGATTACCGCATGCATGGTGAATGATCTTTTGTATTCATTCCTTATTAAATTGTGGAAATGATCTGTCTACGTGGATTACCGCATGGCGGTTGAAAATCCATTTGCATTTTCGCATATTCTATTATACTCATCTAGGATATCATTTCTTTTGTACTTGTCATGAAATATCATTTTTTTGGTATTTTTCTGTTACGAGTTACTATTCATGGATTACTATTCACCCAGTTACTATTCATTCTAGTATTATTCACTCGGGTATTTGAGGCACTTTTCGTGTTGGAGTACTATTCACGAGTTATTATTCATGGGTTACTATTCACTCAAATTACTATTCACTCGGGTATTCGGGACACTTTTCATGTCGGGGTACTACTCACGGGGTACTATTCCTGAAGTACTATTCACGGGGTACTATTTACCCAAAAAATATATTTCTTTTTTGTCCAAATTATTTTTGGTACATGAATATTATTCTTGAATTTTACTCTACAAAGCAGTATCGTGTTGACGATTTGGACGTTATTGATTTCTGGATAAATTAAATTATAAAACTTTAAAATTTATCCTTGAACTTGTTTTATTGAATTATTATGTCATTGTCATCATCCTCATGCTTCTATTGTGATGAAAGTCATCTTTGGCTTACGTGCATAGATGGACTTCGTATGATTATGACCAGGGATTATTTGGTATAATCATGACCGTAATGTGATGAATGATGTGGTGAAAGTCCTCATTGGCCTGTAGTTCATTGATGGACAATTGTGGGTATGATTATGACCAGGGATTATTCGGTATAATCATGACCATTGATGATTACATGAATATCCTTGGTCGTGGTGCAGGGATGATTCAATTTTATTTATTGTCGAGTCTCGTGATAAAGTTGATGAAAACTTTTTAAATCATAGAAGATAGTAGATTTTATGCTCTACTGACTCTTCTAATGGATTGCTTATTCCAATCGCAAATTGTTGATCTAAAACTTGTTGTCTATTATATTCTATCGGTTGTTATATTGTTGAAGGCTAAGGATAATTTATTCGCATTATCTTAGTCATAATATTTCTTCTTTGGGCTAGTTGAGCTCACCCTTTCTTTCATTGTTCTCTTGAGAAATGAGAATATAATGGGACGAAGAGTCGGGAATGGAGTGATGGTCCGGGATAAATGGCTTTTAGTAGTCTTCACTATTCTATGGAATAATGTGATAATAATTATAATGAGGACACCATCGAGTGTGGATATTGTCTAGATGACAATATTCTTGTTTAAACTCTCAGCTATGTTTTGTCGTATTTTACACGACTGTTGTATAATTAAGTTGTATTTGAATTTATGTATCATGTATCTGGCGACTCAATATGGGTGATGTATACATGTTTTGGGAGCATCACAAGTCTTCTTTGATATGGCCGCGTTGTGACGCTTGATTAACAATGTACCTGTCTACCCGTCATGGCTACCTTTGGCCTTTGAGCTCAGAGTCGCACACATGGCCACAGAGACTCTATGCCTCAGAAAATTTTGACAGTTTTCCAACTTTGCGAAATTCTCGGACGCATAACTTCTTCATTATAAGTTCGAATTGGCTCGTTCAAAAGCCTATGGTTCACAAATTTCATTCTCTATGCGTTCATGCAATAATTTTATCTATTTAACTTCGTTTACTCAAAATTCACTTATTGGTTCATTTTTAATAAAAACGATAAACGTTCGTGAACGTTCAACGCTCGTTTCTTCGTTCTTAGTTAGAATTCGGTCATTCTCGAGTCCCAAACTCTATAATTCCAAATAAGACTTGTCTCCATTGAAAACTAATGTTTCCAAGCTCAATATCAAAATTCGACTTCCATTCCGAGCTTTTCACGAATTCAACGATTATCGTCCAAACTCGTGAATTCCGCCTTAACTTCATTACTTATGATTTGTTCTTCGTTTCAAATGGATTCTATCCATCATATTATCATCTTAACCTATTCATTTCATTAACTTATATACATGGTAAGTTCTTGCTTGTTCTTTGTGATCTTATAACTTTATTAAAGTATAAATTACATACACTTTTATTTCTCATGACTTATAATGATTTATGTTTTCTAACCATCATTCTCACGTCTCCTTATCATACCATTTTATTAAGGTAAACATATGAGTAGTTCATATAAGCTTCTCATGAGTTCATAACTTAATTAAGTTTGAATTACTTATGATTTTACTTTGCATGACTTATCATAGCTTAAATCTTTTAACCATCATCCTTGCTTCTTATTATCATACAGCCTTATTATTACAACATAAGACAAGTTCCTACAAGTTCTTCCTTGTTTCATAACTTATATGATTATGAATAACTTATTTATGACTTATACAGCTTAAGTCCATTAATTAATCATTCTTATCATTCCTTAGCATACATGTTCTACCACTACCCCCATCTCTCTAACAATGGAAGATAAAGAGAATTATGGTTTAAGTTCTTACCCTTGAAGATCACTTGTTTAATCCCTGTTCTCCTTCTTGCTTCTTGAAATATAAAATCTAGCTTTTCTATCTTTTTCCTCCTAACCAATAAGCTCTAAGTTGTTGGTGTTTTTGAACAAGGAACAAATGAAATCCAAAGCTTGCTATTTATAGGAGTTGCTAGGTTAGGGTATAATGGTCAAAAGCCAATCCCAGCTCCTTAATAAACCTCCATACTATTCATTTACTTAATTATTAAGTTAACTTGCTCACCACATATACTTGGCCATCACAACACTTAGCCATTAAGTTAACTTGTTAATCACATAACTTATCCTTTGCTTGTTCATCACATAAAGCACTTTGCTTGCTCATTACACATAAGCACTTTACTTAGCCTTTAAGTTACTTAACTTATCCTTTACTTAACTCTTAAGTCTACTTGCTCATCACACAAAGTTCTTGGTCACCAATTTACCCATGGGTTGCCCCATGGATCAAGCTTTACCCATTGGATCTTATCTTGGGCTTTACATTCAATTAGCTTAATTAACTTATCTTATACATTGGGCTTGTAATCAAACAAACATTGGGCTTGTTTATTAATTCACATTGGACTTAACCATTTCCACCCTTGGGCTTAACCATTCCTAACAAATCCTACAAGTCCAATACATTTAGCTTAAAGTCTCATAACGTATAATTTACGTATTAATCTTGTATTCTAACTCGTATACTTATTTAGTATACGACATTCCATCATTCATACAAACTCGTATAATACCTCATATCATACTCATATTCATTACTTCGTACAATACCTACATATTGTACTATCATCACTTTAATTCATTATACGCATTTAAATTCCTTCTCCGAACTCACTTTTTCTAACCGTTAGGTTTTAAGTCCGCAGGTGAAAAACTGCGTTTTCCATAACTGAAATATTATTGGATATTCTATCTCACCTCGATATTCTATTATTATGTATTTCTCGGAAGCTCAAAAATAATTCCCGAGCAGAAATGCGTAAATAATGTTTTTTGAAAAATTTCTCAGAAAGTTTTTATTTTCGTCTTGGAAATTCAAACACTTTAATTCTACCACGTAGCCAAAATACTACGCCATTCTGATATGTCTAGGTCATAGAACGACCTTCAAATAGCTTACTCCCATAATTAATTAATTAAATTCATTTAATCCACATAATCAAATAAAAATTTAATTCTGAAAAATCTAATTTTTCTGGGGTGTTACACTAGTGGTCTAATCCACGTCTAATACCAATTGATATTGTAGACTCTTTTATATTAAACTTTAATATTCAATTGATTACAAAGAAAAACTCTCTTTTCAAAGAAGCCCAACTCTGACTTGGACACCAATGTCTCCTTGCACCTCTGCAACTTTTCTCACCAATGAGACATTTAAAGCTTCCTTTGAACAAACTGACTACTACTAGAATACCCAAGTCAAACTAGGCTTATATTCGGATTACAAAAGCAATGATTGGTAGAGTACAATTATAGCGATCCGAATTTTCGAAAATTATTAAAATAAGAATTTAGTTAAATAAAATTTTTATTATGTGATATTTGATTTTATAAGTAATATTGTGTTGTGCAAGTTGATGATTTGTATAATAATAAATATACTATTATTTATTATTATAAATGGATGAATATAATTTATAGGAAAGGAAAAGAATTTAGGGAATGTAATATTATATATTTTGATTAAAGATAAATTGTAAAAAATAATTTATTTAAAAGAAAGAGGAATGGGTACATATTAAAATGATTTATATAATTATTTTAATATGGTGGACTTAGTATATTAAATTTAATTATACAAAATTTTTTTGTATGCGTTGAATAGAATGTATTAAAATAATTTGCTATAATAAATTATTTTAATATAAAATAATGTATTACATTAAATAAAATATTTTATTTAATGTATAATTTTCATTTATTTGGAAAAGATTTTGGTATAATATTTAAAATGTAATAATTTGCTATGCGATAAGTACGAAAATGTATAAAATAAGTATACATGTAATAAATAAATATGTTGAATATAATATATTAGATATATAAGTAATATAAGAATACATGTATTGTGGGTGTAATAAGCATGACATGGGTTATTAGAATAAGGAGTTATTAAGCTGAGCTGCTAGAATTTTAAGGGATAGAGCTGAGTCATGAAGAGGAAGAAGGAGCTGACAAGATTTGGGTATCAGTAGGTCAAATAATCAGCAAAGTTACGAGAAATTCTCTATTTAAGCCAAATACTCAGATTTCCTACTCTCTTGATCATCTATTTCATACACCATAATATTCAGATTTCTATACTTCCATAAAAACTCTCAGATTCTCAAGAAGTTGGGACTAATTTGAAGTTAAAAGAAGGATTGGAACAACATATCCATTTTAAGATAATCATTGAATCAATCTAAGCAAGGAAATTTAGCAAATTAAGAGGTAATCCTTGTATTTATACATTGTAAAAAAAAAATAGGCAAATTTACATGTGATAATAATGAAATTGAATTGGGTTGTGTTTAAATAGTTTTATATATGTATATGAAGCAATAAAGAAAAGATTTCATCTGGGATAAGTACGATTAAAATGGCCAGCAATTTGGGTTTCTAAAGTTTACACCTCCAAACTATTTGTTCAAATGCCCCAGAAAGAATGTTTTACAAAATTTTGGTATTTTGAACTTTACAAAAAAGATTATAAGCTTGATTTCAGTTATATGGAATTTTATCATAGCTGTTAAATAGCAAAATGGATGATTTGGTGAATGAATTTTGGAATATGCAGAAAGTAGAGCATTGTCTGGTCTGAAGTCGAATTTGTGTAGCTACGCCACTTCCCAAGCCAAGACCAGTGCAGCTACGTTGGTCCTCATAATTTGAATACTGATCTCTTTGGTTTCTGAGTTTCTGGGTAGATGTAATAGGATTATTTATGTCCAGAAGGGTGTTTAGTATAAATCATAACTTGGTTATGCAAGATAATAGTTGTTGTAACAATTCAGAATTTTAATTATAATTTCAAATATTTATTGAATTAAATAAATATTTTAGTTGATGTGTTTATTGTTAAATAAATATTTGTTTATTTATTAGTTAAATAAATAGTTCATGAGTTGTGGGAATTAACTTAATTAAGGTAAAATGTTAATTAAGTGGATAATTGGTAATTTGGTATTTTGGAGTTAATTAAAATAAAAGAGTGATGAATTAATTATTATGTGGTAATATTATAATTTAATTTAATAATTAAATTAGAGAGTTGATAAGGATTAAATAAATTGCTATGATGTTGTTTTAATTTAATTTAGTAATTAAAGTGATGTATAAATTTATTAAATAAAATTATAATGAAAATTATAATTTTGTGGTAATTGGTTTTGTGGTAATTGGGTTATGTGGCAAATTGATTTAATAAGTTGTTGTTAGTTTTAATTTAATTAAATTTGAATATGGAAATTTAATTAAATAAAGTAGGACAATAAACTATATTATAAATGAGTTACTGAAAAGAAATTAAAAGAGTTTTAATTCAGTTTTTGTCAAACATGGCTTAAGGAATTTTAAGTCTTTATTTTTAAAAGTATTTTGCCAAACAAGACCTTATGGCTTTTGAATTAAAAAATAATAATAAAAATAAAAATAGAATATAACTGACATATATTGAAAGGGGGAGTTATGTTTTATCAGTTATATACGTTTATATTATATACGTATATCAGTTCATATTTTTCTTACGCTAAGTTAGAAGATAAAGACTAAAGAAAGAGCAGAAAAA
The DNA here is from genome assembly GCA_020205615.1 of Panax quinquefolius. Lineage (NCBI taxonomy): Eukaryota > Viridiplantae > Streptophyta > Magnoliopsida > Apiales > Araliaceae > Panax > Panax quinquefolius. The sequence goes on along the minus strand of CM035157.1, from coordinate 111,788,424 downwards.
GAACATAAGAGAAAACATAGAGAGAAAAGAGAGAAAAGAGAGAAGAAAGAAGAAATCGTTGTGGTTTTGATAGCCAAGAGGGGATTAACAAAGTAGCCTTCATCATTTAAACAAGAAAGCAAATGTATAATTCTTATTTTTAAAGTTTTGTTTGTATTCTATCAAAAGTTCTCTGTAATTGATATTTAGTGGATAATTGTTGAAAATATGAGTTTGTTATGTGATAATAGATGATTATAAACTGTTTTATATCATTCATTCATGAGTTAGAGTAATCAATTTCATGGAAATATGTTTAGTATTGAAGAACTGTAATATCCCGAGTGTTTATGATAACGATCCTTAGAGAAGGAAATGAATGGGTTAAAGAATATGTAATACTCAAATATAATTGAGTCTAAGTAAAGTTTATGAAATAAAACTTACAAGAATTGTTATAAAGAATGGTGGTAATGGTAATAAATAAAACCTATATTAAGGTGATGTATTGAGGATATTCAACGATAAATTTTGAAAAGAGATTTGGTGAAAATCGAGTAAGGGAGGTTTCGTTGATTCCGAGGACGGAATCCTTATAAGGGGGGAAAGATGTGACAACCCGAATTTTTATAAGTTATTAAAATAAGAAATTAATAATTAAAATTTTATTATGAGATGTTTTGAGTTTGAGTATGTATATATACATGCTATATATGTTGAAATATATGATCTGGTGTGAAGAGAAATATATATTCATATATCGGGAAAGTTAGTTTTAATTGTTAAGTTAATTATCAAGAAATTAGATGAATTTAGTAATTAATTTTAAATATTTATTGAATTAAATAAATATTTTAAATTTATTTATTTATTGAGATAAATAAATGGTTGATAAAATTGTGGTGAATTAATTTAGTACCTATATTGATTAATGTAAATTAGATTGAGTAATGATAATTTTATCTCAAGGATTTAATTTAAGGAAATAATTAAATTAAATCAATTGCTTAATATTTAAGAAAATAATTAAATTAAATGAATTGTTTAATTTATTTGGAAATAAATAAATTAAATAAAGTGATGTTCTAGTCTAATTTAATAATTAAATTAGATATGTTATAATTTATTAATCATATAATAAAAATTATTATGAATACTATTGTAAGTTATTTAAATTAACTAAACTAAAGTTATTTAAATTAACTATATTAAAGTGTGACAAGTGAAACTATATAATATAATATTATTAAAATAAATTAGTGGGGGAAATTTGTGTGTTTAGCCAAACAAGGCCTTGTGGCCTTTGGCTTATTCTAACTGACGCAGACGTATTATTTTTTTAACTGATGAACGTGGGAGAAAGCCATATCATTTGTTTTATGCGTATAACCTAAAGCCAAGAGAGAAAACAGAGTGTGAGAAGAAGAAACACATAGAGTTTAGGGAAAGCTTGGTGAGGAAGGAGAAGTTGTTGTCACCATCTCTTGTTAGCATACAACTAGGGTTTGAAGGTATAACCTACTCTAATTTTAACTCTTATTTTTGAAATTTCTATTAATAATTATGTTGAATTGATACATATACATGTTGGTAGGGTTTATAATCTGTCAATCATTATATATAAGGGTTGTTTGAGTATCAAACACATGAAATTGGGTTTGTAGGAAGAAAAGAATAAATAACAGTGTTTATGTTTAAAAATGGCTTTAGAAAGTACAAAATTTCATGTCCTATATGTGACGCCCCCAAAATAGGTATACATCACCCATTATGAGTTGTCAATACATGGTACAGAAACAACTACAACTTTATTATTACAACAGTAAAACTATGAGTTTGAATACAAATATTATCTTCTAGACAATATCTATACTCAACTAAATCCTCATCACATTTATTGATACATTATTTTACAAAAATGGTGAGGACTACTAAACAATTCTTTCTAAAACCTTCATTCCATACCCCGACTCGTACTCACTATATTCTCACCTCCTGAGAAGAAAAATGGAACAAAAAGGAAAAGGGTGAGCTCAACTAGCCCAGTAAAGAATATTATGACTAAGATAATATACAACAAATTACCGTTAGTCTTCAACAGGGAAAAATCTAATAGAATACAATAGACAACAAATTTTAAATCAATATTCGCAATGAAATAATAATTCATTAGAAGAGTTAAGTAGAGAATGCAAACTACTATCTTCTATGTATAAATTTAAAAGTTCATAAATCATCTTTTATCCCCTGTAACATCAATCAATATACATCTCGGAATCAAATATTCATCTTTACACTACAGCCAAAGATATTCATCATTGGTCATGTTCATCTAAACACTGCTCATCTTTGCACTACTACCAAAGATATTCTTCAGAAATCATTCATCTTTGCACTACAGCCAAAAGATATTCAATAATATCATCATTTAAGACCGAGGATGATGAAAAAATATTTTGAAGAAACGAATCCAGTGAAACAAAATAACAAGGATTAAGGATTAAGGATTCGTACTTTGTTTTATCCATGTTCAAAAATACCTCAAAAATAATCATAGTGGTGTAAAATTCAAGAATGATCAAAACATGGATACAATCAAAGCTAGTATCCGAATAGATATTTTGGACAAAAGAAGAAATTTTATTTTTCTATTGAATAGTGTCAGTATACATGAATAAGTGTCGATACGTGAATAATAACTCCGACACCAAAAGATAGAAATTTCCCAAAAAACATCTTCACGCTTCACTTAATAGTACTCGTGAATAAGTAACTCGTGAATAGTAACTCATGAATAGTAACTCGTGAATAATAACTCATGAATAGTAACCCCGACATGAAAAAGTTCCAAATTTGATAAAAAGTTCCAACCAATATTTCAAAGATAATGATATTGAAGAAATAATATCATTTGAGAAGAAAATAACATCCTTACCTCGAAAGATTAGTACTTTTAATTGGAATCTACGGGTATAAGTCTTGAAGGAACTTGCACTGCCTAACAATACTCAAAGTATACTCACAAGAATATGCTCAATATATCGAGAGAGAAATAGAGAGAAACTTCAGTTTCTGTTGTGATTTTCAATTCTAACCTAAGCACCCTATTTATAGAAATTGCTTAGAACACCAAAGCGTAAAATTGAATATAATATTAATATATTTTTCATATTTTCTTTAGCCCACCTTAGACAACTGATCTCAGCCCATTTGAATGAACATGTGAGGCCAACTTAGTTGTAAAAAACGTTTTTCTCAAAATAATTAACTAAAACTCACAAAAATTAATTATTTCGGAACTTCGGAACTTCAATAATTCATAATAAATAGCCCTTTTATCAGAAAATTCAAATCTCCCGAGTTTTTATAGGAAATTCAATTCTCTACAACTTTGCGAAGAAAGTTTTTTCAAATTCCAAATAGAAATTGACCGAAATTCACAAACCAGGCGATTTTACAAATTTATAATCAAATTTTGATCAATAATTGTGTCCACCAACACACAAAACATGTGTTAAACATTTAATGCCACAAAAATACTCTTCTTCCTCATATACTATATATCCCACATTCATTGTAAAAATATCATCGTTAATAATATATTTAAATGAATTATTTTATCGAGAAAAAGATAAAATATTAATTTTAACAATTGTCACATTAAAAATTTTCTCCATCTATATCCTCATAAAATCAATATTTTCCTCATCATATAAATCAATAATTAATTATTCATAAATAATATTATAGAATCACATTATTGATGAAACTTACGCTCCTCAGATAGAGGGGCTTTCCAATAAGGATCTCTCACTGGCGGTGCATGCAATTAGATGACCAAACCTCTCCTTGTATGTAACTTTCTAGACATTGTCAATAATGTTATCTAATAATATTATTCAGATAATATGAATTATTGTTAGATAATGGAAAATACTTGTGTAATGACAATTATTGAAACAATAAAGAATATAAACTCATCAACGTAGCAATTATTGAATCAATAAAATAAAATACCGAATAAGAATTATCGTAACCATTATTGAGTAGTGCCTTCAATAATTGGTGCAATACTGTGTCTTCTTCGTGCAACAACGCCAGACATCGTGTGTTTTAACCAACGGTATTCCAATAGTGTTAATTCTGTAATAACCACGCCTGCTATTATTTTTAAACAACTTATATTTGTCATTTTCTTCATCCAATTGCTTTCAGTTATATGGCCCAATATTATCGGTATGTCGTGTCCGCATTTAATATTCCCCACAAGCATTTAATATTCTCCAAACAACAATGAATATTTTATAACCACTTGCTTATTTTAAAATATTTGCGTATTTTACCCCTAACTATCCACATTAATCAAATCAACCCTTACTATTTCAAAATAATAAATAGAGAAAATTAAATTTCATTAATAATAAGTTGGGGTCTTACAACCTCCCTCCTTATGAAATTTCGTCCTCGAAATTGACGACGCACTGTGTGTTTTCAAAAGGTGAGGATACCTCGCTTTCATTTCCGCTTTCCAATTCGTGTCATTTCCTCTATAAGCATGATTCCTCCACAAAAGTTTAACTTATGGTATGACCTTTCGTGGTAGGACATGCTCCTTCCTATCCAAGATCTTGACAGTACCTCCTCACACGTTAAGTCTTCTACTATATCTCGCCCAGTTCTAATTCTATAATGTGATTCGGTCTTTCACATATTTACGTAAGTACATATATGTGAAACACATTATGAACACGAGACATACTTGAGGTAACGCGAGTCTATAGGCTACATTTCCTACTTGGTCAAGAATTTGAAATGGACCAATAAATCGTGGATTGAGCTTTCCTCTCTTCCCAAATCTTGTAACTCCCTTCCATGGAGCAACTCACAACAATACATGATCCCCACACTAAATTCCACGCCCTTTCGATGAAGATCCGATAACTCTTTTGTCGATCTTGTGCCGTTTGTATACGTTGTCGAATCATTTGGATCTTTTCCGTAGTCATACGCATCAACTCGGGTCCCAACAAAGTGTTGCTTCACCCACCTCGTCCCCAACATACTTTGGAGAGCGACACTTTCGCCCATATAATGCTTCAAATGGAGCCACACCTATACTTGCTCGATAACCGTTGTTGTAGGAGAATTCCACCAATGGTAAATACTTATCCCAACCGCCTTGAAGTTCAGGACACGAGTCTTAATAAATCTTCAAGAGTTTGAATAGTCCTTTCGATTGTCCGTCCGTTTGAGGATGGTATGCCGAATCAATCAAAACTGTGCTCCATAGCTTTTTGCAAGCTAACCCAAAATCTTGAAGTGAATCTTGGGTCACGATCCGAAACTATGGATACAGCATGCCATGCAACCTCACAATCTCATTCACGACATATACTAGTAAGACGCTCAAGTGAATAAGTCTCCCGACGGCAAGAAATGAGCGGACTTGGTTAATCTATTAACAATAACCCAAATAGCATTGATGCCCCGAGAAACCGTAGGAAGACCCAGAACGAAATCCATGGTAATGTGTTCCCACTTCCATTTCGGAATCTCAAGTGGTTGCAATGGACCCTTAGGTACCAGATGCTCCGCCTTTACACGTTGACAAGTTAAACACATTGAGATAAACTTTGCAATCTCTCTCTTCATATTGTTCCACCAAAATGTATGTCGAAGATCACGATACATTTTAGTACTTCCAGGATGGATTGCAAATGGTGTATTGTGTGCCTCCATCATAATCTTGTACTTCAAATCAGAGTCGTTAGGAACACAAAGTCTAGAGTGGACTCGAAGTATTCCTTCTTCATCAATTCTCACTTCCGGAATAGCTCCTTCTTGTACTTTCTTCTTCATACGCATCAGCTCCGGGTGGGTGGCTTGAGCAACCTTAACTTTTTCTATTAAAGTTGGCTCTGCGCGATACTTGACATCATCCTTTTCGCTCCTCGTGATATGATCTTCTACTCAACGCGCGTCACCTACCACGTTCGCTTTTCCAAGATGGTATTGAATAGTGTGGTCGTAGTCTTTCAATAGCTCGAGCCAACGTCATTTGCCGCATGTTGAGTTCTTTTGAGTGAAGAAATATTTAAGGCTTTTATGGTCCGAATATATCTCCACTTTCTCCTCATATAGATAGTGCCTCTATATCTTTAGCGCTGAACGAACATTGTTTAACTCTAGATCATGAGTAGGATAATTCCTCTCATACTCTTTAAGTTGTCGCGAGGCATAGGCTATGACTTTCCCACGTTGCATGAGAACACATCCTAACCCTTTGCACGAAGCATCATTGAGATAACAAATCCATCCAGAACCAGATGGTATTGTTAGAATAGGTGCGAAATAAGTCTCCTCTAAGCTCTTGGAAACTCTTCTCGTATTCTTCGCTCCAAACGAATTTTGTATCCTTCCGAGTTATTTGGGTTAATGGAGTAGCGATTCGAGAAAACCCTTCCACGAATCTCCGATAATAACCAAATAAGCCCAAAAACTACGTACTTGACCACCGACTTGGTTGCTCCCAACTTTGTATTGCTTCAATCTTTCACGGATCAACAGATACTCCATGTTTCGACACCACATGCCCAAGGAATGCTACTTCCTCAAGCCGTAACTCGCATTTCTTCAATTTGGCATATAGTTTGTTTTCACGAAGCCTTTGGAGTACCAAACTTTAAATGGTGCTCATGATCTTCACGACTTTTGGAATATATGAGGATGTCATCAATAAAACAACAACGAAGGCCGATCCAAATATTCCTTGAATACTCGGTTCATCATATCCATGAAAGTCGCAGGAGCATTAGTCAATCCGAAAGACATGACTAAGAATTCATAATGCCCGTGTCGAGTTCTAAAGGCGTCTTTGGAATATCCTCGTTCTAATCTTGGTGATGATATCCGAAGCGAAGATCGATTTTGAAAAGAATTGTGCCTTTGCAAATGGTCAAACAAGTCATCAATACGAGGTAGAGGATACCTATTCTTGATGGTGACATGGTTCAATTCCGATAGTAATATAAAATCGCATACTCCTGTCTTTCTTCTTTACTGAATAAAACAGAGCACCCCAAGGAGATGTACTAGACGAGATGAAACCGATGTCCAACAATTCCTCGTAGTTGGACCTTTAACTCTGAAGTTCAATAGGAGCCATTCGATATGGGGTTTTAGAAATGGGCTTTGTACCGGGTTCAAGATCAATAAAGAATTCAACTTCACGCTCGGGGTAGGTAAGGAAGTTCTTCAGAAATACGTCCGGAAAGTCTATAACAACAGAATATTATTCAAATTTGACGTGTCTTTATTCAAATCTATAACATGGGCTAAGAAAGCTTGACATCCATTTTTCAATAAACGAATAGCTTTATGATTAGATATGAGCGGTGATTGATTTTAATGGTTTAGTTGCTTGAATTCGCATAACAGGGTTGGTTAGGAATATGAAAACTAACAACCTTACGAAAACAATCAATTTTGGCATGATGAGTAGTTAACCAATCAATCCCTAAAATCACATCAAAAGTAAGTATCTTTAAAGAGATAAGGTCAATAGGTAAGGTAATGGTGCCAACTTGAATCAAACAAGATTTATAAGCAAATGGATGTGATGAAAGTTTCTCTAATGGAGTTTCCACGAGATAGGTCAAAGTCTAATTTCTCCCGAGTCAAGTTTAAACGTTGAGCACAAGCAGGAGAGATAAATGAATGGGTAGCACCCCAGATCAAGTAAGGTATAAACTTCGCAAGAATTTATAAATAGCTTACCCGTGATCACCTCGTTTGGGTTCCTCGCATTTTGACCGACCACAACAAACGCTCTTCCGGAATCGTTGACTTTGACTTTTCCGGGATGATCTTTTGAGTCACCATCCCCATTGAACTAGGTTTCACTACCGCATAATCTCGGCGATATGTCCTTCATTTCCACAATTATAGCATACCTTGGCTGTTCAGGGCGGTTTGGTGATATGTCCCTCTTTCCGCATTTATAGCATATGGACCGGTGGTCGTTCTCCTCCCTTAGAAACCGCTTGCGCAAGATCGTCTTCACATGGTCGTTGTTAAATCTTCTCTTTTAAAATCTCCTCCTCGACTCGCTTCTTCTATTTTAATGGCCATGATTACCACCAGAGTGGTTACCATTTTTGTCCGTCTGTTTCTTTCTCCATTGGTTATCATTATTTTGTTGATCGCTATCTCGTACGATCCTCTGGTTATGGTCCTCGGTTGACCGCATTGCTCGTTATCTCGCTCTAATAATTGAGCCCCATTTACAACACATCGAATAGAGAGAAAGTTTATGAGAAATGAGATACCGACGTATGCCGAGTTTCAAACCTCTAAGAAACATCGCGTCATCGTTCCTCATTCTCCACCAAATGAGGTGCAAACTCGATAACTCGCAAACTTTGCCTCGCATCTTTGAAACACCGCCATGTTGTTTTGCTCTAATCGATGAACTCCACTTCCTTCATATGACGAACACTTTCGTGAAAGTATTTGTCATTAAATAGTTTCAAAGCGTTTCCCAAGACATGTTGAGTCTTGGTGGATGGGGTACGCTTCACGAGACTCACGAAGAGTCGCCGCCGCCACGGAACATAAAGGTGGCGAATGGAACCTTCGTTCCTCGTGCATCCCAAGACATCGAATATCTTGGTAATTTGCTTGACCCATGTTTCCGCCGATGATCGGATCGGCTTTCCCTTAAATGCCGGTGGTCCCAACTCTTTGAATCGCTTGTTGTGTGACAACCCGTGAATTGCTATCATTTCCTCCTCGTATTTTGAACACGAGTCTCCCTCGTCGATTTTGCATGAGCGCAAAAAGGTTCTAAACATCCCCTCGTTCATCATCTCGCTTTCGGTGGTGTTGTTCACAAGAGGAACATTGCCGACTGTTGCACGTTGTCCTCGTTGGTGAGTCAGCGCCTCCACGGTCTCATTTCCATTGTTAATATTCTCAATCGACATTCTCAAATCATCGTCATAAAACAAGGGTTAATTAAGGAAATCAATATATCACATAATATCCCTATATCTTGACCAACTAACAAATAAGCTTAGGTAGGACACACTAGCGAAGGATTTACTCTCTCTCCCTCCTAGTTCTATTCCCGATCTCATGGAGATCATATCCCTAAGCTCGATACCAATCGCGACGCCCCAAAATAGGTATACATCACCCATTACGAGTTGTCAATACATGGTACGTAAACAACTACAACTTTATTATGCAACAAGAAAAAGCGTGAGTTTGAATACAAATATTATTTTCTAGACAATATCTATACTCAAATAAATCCTCATCACATTTATTGATACATTATTTTACAAAAATGGTGAGGACTACTAAACAATTCTTTCTAAAACCTTCATTCCATACCCCTAGGCTGTACTCGCTATATTCTCGCCTCCCGAGAAGAAAAATGGAACAAAAAGGAAAAGGTGAGCTCAACTAGCCCATTAAAGAATATTATGACTAAGATAATATACAACAAATTACAGTTAGTCTTCAACAGGAAAAATCTAATAGAATACAATAGACAACAAATTTTAAATCAATATTCGCAATGAAATAATAATTCATTAGAAGAGTTAAGTAGAGAATGCAAACTACTATCTTCTATGTATGAATTTAAAAGTTCATCGTCTATCTTTTATCCCTGTAACATCAATCAATATACATCCGGAATCAAATATTCATTTTGCACTGAGGCCAAAGATATTCATCGATTGGTCATGTTCATCTAAACACTGTTCATCTTTGCACTACTACCAAAGATATTCTTCAGAAATCATTCATCTTTGCACTACATGTGCCAAAGATATTCAATAATATCATCATTTAAGACCGAGGATGATGAAAAATATTTTTAAAGAAAGCGAATCCAAGTGAAACAAAATGACAAGGATTAAGGATTAAGGATTCGTACTTTGTTTTATCCATGTTCAAAAATACCTCAAAAATAATCATAGTGGTGTAAAATTCAAGAATGATCAAAACATGGATACAATCAAAGCTAGTATCCGAATAGATATTTTGGACAAAAAGAAGAAATTTTATTTTTCTATTGAATAGTGCGTCAGATCACGTGAATAGTGCCGATATCGTGAATAATAACTCACACCAAAAGATAGAAATTTCCCAAAAAACATCTTCACGCTTCATGAATAGTAGTACTCGTGAATAGTAACTTCGTGAATAGTAACTCATGAATAGTAACTCGTGAATAATAACTCATGAATAGTAACCCAGACATGAAAAAGTTCTAAATTTGATAAAAGTTCCAACCAATATTTCAAAGATAATGATATTGAAGAAATAATATCATTTGAGAAGAAAATAACATCCTTACCTCAAAGATTAGTACTTCTATTTGGAATCAGGGTATAGTCTTTGAAAGGAACTTGCAGATCTAACAATACTCAAAGTATACTCACAAGAATACGCTCAATATAACGAGAGAGAAATAGAGAGAAACTTCAGTTTCTGTTGTGATTTTCAATTCTAACCTAAGCACCCTATTTATAGGAAATTGCTTAGAACACCAAAGCAGAAAATTGAATATAATATTAATATATTTTTTAGATTTTCTTTGGCCCACCTTAGACAACCGATCTCAGCCCATTTGAATCACATGTGAGGCCAACTTAGTTGCAAAAAACGTTTTTCTCAAAATAATTAACTAAGACTCCCAAAAATTAATTATTTCGGAACTCCGGAACTTCAATAATTCATAATAAATAGCCCTTTTATCAGAAAATTCAAATCTTGTGTGTTTTTATAGGAAATTCAATTCTCTACAACTTTACAGAAGAAATTTTTTCAAATTCCAAACAAAAATTGACCGAAATCCACAAACGGGCGATTTTATAAGCTATAATTAAATTTCGGTCAATAATTGTGTCCACCAACACACAAAACATGTGTTAAACATTTAAAGCCACAAAAATACTCTTCCTCCTCATATACTCATATATCCCACATTCATTGTAAAAATATCATCGCTAATAATATATTTAAATGAATTATTTTATCAGAAAAAGATAAAATATTAATTTTCAACAATTGTCACATTAAAAATTTTCTCCATCTATATCCTCATAAAATCAATATTTTCCTCATCATATAAATCAATAATTAATTATTCATAAATAATATTACAGAATCACATTATTGACAACCGAGGCAGCCTCAGGATGAGGGGCTTTCCAATAAGGATCTCTCTCCATGGGCGCCGCAATTAGATGACCAAACCTCTCCTTGATGTAACTTTCTAGACATTGTCAATAATGTTATCTAATAATATTATTCAGGATAATATGAATTATTGCTATAGATAATGGAAAATACGGTGTAATGACGATTATTGAAACAACAAAGAATATAAAATGTCAACGTAGCAATTATTGAATCAATAAAATAAAATATCGAACAAGAATTATCGTAACCATTATTGAGTAGTGCCTTCAATAATTGGTGCAATACCCAGTAATACTCTTGTGCAACAATGCGTATCACGTGTTTTAACCACGGGGTATTCAACAAAGTTGTTAACCAGTAATAACTACGCCTAGTTATTTTTAAACAACTTATATTTGTCGTTTTCTTCATCCAATAGCTTTCCGTTATGGGGCCCACATATGTAGTGATGCCGCATTTAATATTCCCGACAAAGATTTAATATTCTCAAACAACAATGAATATTTTATAACCACTTGCTTATTTTGAAATATTTGCGTATTTTACCCCTAACTATCCACATTAATCAAATCAACCCTTACTATTTCAAAATAATAAATAGAGAAAATTAAATTTCATTAATAATAAGTTGGGGTCTTACACTATATGTGCTATAATCTGCTAATTGGTGTTAGATTGTGTTAGTACGTTAAGAAACGAAAGCGGCGTAGTTTAAATCGTGTTAATTGGTTAAGAAATGAAGTTGTGGCGATTAAATTCGCTAAATGTGTTTAAAACATGAAAATATAGAATGAACATTGAATTGGAACCCTTAAATTGATTTGTTAAACTTTTTGAAATGTTAGAATTATTCTTTAGATGAGTAGTTCAGTGTTTAACGAGTCCAACGAATCGAAAATTGACTAATTCAGACTTAAAATGAAAAAGATGTCCAAAACTCGTTTCAAAATCTGCTTTCATGCGGTTGTGCATCGCAAGCTGCTGCGTCTTGTGCACAAATTGGGGGCTATAAAGTCGCGTGGGCGTATGGTATTTGTGAAGGAATTGGGCACGGCCGCGCACTTAGTGTGCAAGGTGTGACTACTTTGACCTAATTTGGTAAAACGGTCATAACGTTTTCATACAAACTCCAATTGAGGTGATTCAAGATGATCCAGAACGAGGACGAATAGACCTACAACTTTTGTTTTTTAAGTTTTTTAATTTGAGGTCTTTAGAAAGGGTCAAAATGGTCATTTGTTGGACTATTGTGTTTTCGGAGGCAATCGGAGGGCGTCGGGCATGCACGTATGCAAGTGTAATGCTCTTGACGATAAGAGATGTTGTTCTAAGTTCTAGAACATGAATATTATGAAGTATAATGATGCTTAATATTAATAAATAATGTTTTAGATAAGTTGTATACGCATACTAAGCACACACAAGAGAGACAAATTGAGCTTGTGACGAATGAACGTCGAAACACCATAATAAGTGTTAATGAACGTAAAAAGTATTTTAAGTCAAATGAAATGAACATTATAAGGTATGAAATGGGTTTAATATAAAACCAATAATGATTCCTAGCAAGACTTAAGCACTTGAATGAACTTCGAATATGAAATATAGTGAGTTATAAGTCGAAAGTTAACACAGTAAAATTGAACATTGTGTATTGATGATAGGAAGGATTATGAGACGTAAATTAAAGTTTAAATTACAACTACTATGCGTTGCTATGTGACTAATAGTTGATGTGAATGATTATATAATTATGTAAGGCACGTGAAGTACAGATAACTGTAAGTTGTTAAACTATTATTGGTAAACAACGTTCAAGGCAAGTCTTTCAGTTCCTATTTGCTATGTGAATTTGATTGTTTTAAATCTTTAATGCAAAGAGCATGATGTGTTATATATATGTTGAATGTATGAAATGTTAAAGTCAACTTATGACTACGTTGATTTAGTAAAACATGCTGATTGAGTACGAAACTCAATCTTTATACTTGTTATATGAACTGTAACATGTATGTTATGTTAGTCCAATGTTTATGAGATATATGTTGAGCATGTTATTATGTGTTACGTGATGCATGAAAACTGTTAGACTTTGCTGGGCTGTCAAACTCAACCTTGCAAATAACCATTTTTGCAAGTTAAGGATTAAAGGTAACACTATGTGCTACTTGAATGACGTGGATCAGAAATAATTCACGAAGATTTACATTTTAGCTAAAGTTGTTATTCATTTATACCATGATTAAGATTCATGAGATGTACTAAATATTTTATGATGTATAGTTTTATGTTGAGTTGTAAAGCTAATGTTAAAGTTATCTGATATGTAAAGGTTATCGGATTGAAATGTAAAGTTTTATATAACAACAGTGATAAAGTGAATCATAAAATAAGATTGATTCAAAGACATGTAGATGATAAAAGTTTTGATTCAGGGAATTAAAGTAAGAAGATAGAAATGTTTAAATTATTCTGCATTATATCAAGTTTAACATCGAATAATGATGTAAAATTAGAAGGTAGATGTGTTATTAACGATCGAAGTTGAGAATTATATTGTATGAATTTTGGGTTCGTTACAGTTGGTATCAGAGCTGTAGGTTATAAACCTTAGGTAGGAGTACCGTAGGCTATAACCTTAGAGAAGGAAGGTGAAGATAATGAAAGGATACGCTCAAATAGAGTTTGAACAATAAGAAATAATTTAAGAAATTTATAAAGGAGGGATTAAAACATGTGTGAGAGGATTCAAAGAAGAATCTCGCAAAGTTATAAGGAGTATGAAAGGGGGGTTACCCAACTCCAATAATAAGGATGTAAGGTGATAATAAATAGACAATTTCTATAAGAAGAGAATGGTAGAGAAGTTAAGAATAAAAAAAAAGTTATATTTAAGTATGGTACATCTGTACTCTTTAATAGTTGATGTATGGTATCTGGACTAAACGATTCCTTCATAGAGCGGAGGTATATACGAACTAGCAACTCGGAACCTAATTTGTTGGCTGTTTGTGGGAAACCACTCAGCGTACCATATTAAAACTATTAGAGACTCGATGTGTACCACATATAGAAAATGGATACGTATGATGAAATGTTGAGCAATGTGAATGAAGTTAGAAATTCTTAAAGGAAGAATTGTTATATAAATAAGAAAATTCAAAGAAGAATCTTGAAGTGAAAAAAAAAAGAAAAAAAATGAGAGTTGCCTAACTCCAATACTTAAGATAACGAAGAATGTCGTAATAATGAAAAAGGAAAGAAAGGGGATCGTAAAACAAAATGATCACGAGTTAAGGAAAGACTTCTAAGGGAGATTATTATAGAATAAGATCACGACGTGATCTGTTTAAGTTATAAAGGAAAGATGGTCTGTAATGTTTGAATAATTATAGCTTGATGCTATAAAGATGATGCACTATGAAATAGTACGAGATAACTCACGAGGAGTTAAAGATGATGTGATACGAGGAATTCGTATCGAGCAAAGAGTAAGTTAAGATTAAGATAGAGCTAGGTGGGATTTCAATTGAGGACTCATGTGATGGCTGAGTTGTACAAATCTTTGTATGGGTGAGGGTTTTGTACTTGTGCTTAGTTTATCACATTGATAATCATTGGAATGTTGGTGTCACGCTATCAATGTATATGTGGCAAAAAGGTAATTTGTAAGACCCCGAATTTTTTTAAATAAAAAGGAATTTCCTTTATTTATTATTTTGAAATAGTAAGGGTTGATTTGATTAATGTGGATAGTTAAGGGTTAAATACGCAAATATTTCAAAATAAGCAAGTGGTTATAAAATATTCATTGTTGTTTGGGAATATTCGTTTGGTCGTGGAATATTAGATCGTCTTGGGAATATTAAATGCGATGACGGCGCGACCATGTGTGGGCTCCATAACTGAAAGCGATTGGATGAAGAAAACGACAAATATAAGTTGGTTAAAAATAATCTGCGTAGTTGTTACTATCAATTAAGACCGTTGGAATACCGGTGGTTAAAATACGATGAATACGCGTGGTCGCATAAAGAAGTATTACCAGATTGATATTAAAGATTGTTGAGTTATTGATCCTTACGTAAGATGGCACTACTCAATAATTTTTACGGTGAGTTCTTTGCTCAATATTTTATTTTATTGATTCAATAATTAATTGCGTTGATATTTTATATTATTGTTGTTCAATAATTGTCACCGCACAATATTTCCCATTATCGATCAATAATTCATATTATTTGAATAATATTATTAGATAACATTATTGGCAATGTCTAGAAAGTTACATCTAAGGAGAGGTTTGGTCACCTAATTGCGCGCCAAGAAGGAGAGATCCTTATCGAAAGCCCCTCTTTCCGGAACTACTGGTTGTTATAATTGTGATTCTCGTAATATTATTTGTGAATAATTAATTATTGATTCATATGATAAGGAAATATTTATTTTATACTGAATATAAATGATGGATTTATTTATGTGGTTATTAATGAAGGAATTAATCTTTGAGATGTTTTATTTGTATTTTGTTTGATTGGAGGTATTAAAAGATCAAATAATTGTTATTATAGCTTTATCATGTGAGTTATAATATTTAATCCCGACCGTTGGATCGTTGTAATTTTTGGATATGTTATACATATATAAGTTGAGTATATGTCCACAAATTTTGAACCGTTAAAATGCACGAATGATTTGTTGTGAATTTTAAGAGGTGTCTGATTAGGAAATTAGGTTTATAATTGATTTTGGTGGAAAATTCTAGAATTGAGTGGGCCCCACTTGTGGTTGGTGAAAAAATGTGCTGAATTTTATTTCAAATGTGGTGGGTGGGAATAGTAGCAGTAAAAAGCCATCGTGTAAAGGTGTCAAGTCTGCTTTACGGGCTAACATTTTCCTATAAATAGAGGGCTAAGTTAGAATTGAAAATCACACCGTAAACAAAGTTTTCTCTTTTTCTCTCTATATTAATGAGTGTATTTTGTGAGTATTTAGATACTTTGAGAGTTCTTTGTCAAGATAAGTTTCATTCAAAGATCACTTCCGACCTTTCCTTCCAAGCAATCGATTCTTTGAGGTAAGGGATGTTATTTTCTTCTCAAATGATATTAATTCTTCAATATCATTATCTTTGAAATATTGGTTGGTACTTTTTATCAAATTTGGAACTTTTTCATGTCGGGGTTACTTATTCATGAGTTACTATTCACGAGTTACTATTCATGAGTTACTATTCACGAAGTTACTATTCACGAGTACTATTCATGAAGCGTGAAGATGTTTTTTTGTGGAATTTCTATCTTTTGGTGTCTGAGTTACTATTCACGATACGATACTATTCACGATATCTGACTATTCACTTAATTTACGACACTATTCACCGAAAAAATGAAATTTTTTCTTTTCATCTAAAATATCTATTCTGGATACTAGCTTTGATTGTATCCATGTTTTGGATCATTCTTGAATTTTACACCACTATGATTATTTTTGAGGTATTTTTGACGTGGATAAAACCAAGTACTTAATCCTTAATCCTTGTCATTTTGTTTCACCGGATTCGTTTCTTTAAAAATATTTTTCATCATCCTCACCTTAAATGATGATATTATTGAATATCTTTTATTGTAAAGTAAAAAGATGAATGATTTTCAAGAATATCTTTGGCCTCAGAAGCAAAAGATGAACAGTGTTTAAATGAACACGACCGATCGATGAATATCTTTGGCCTTTAGTGCAAAAAGATGAACAAGTGTTGAGATGAAACATGACCGATTGATGAATATCTTTGGCCTTTAGTGCAAAGATGAACAGTGTTGAGATGAATACGACCGATTGATGAATATCTTTGGCACTGTAGAAAAAAAAGATGAATATTTGATTTGAGATGAATATTGATTGATGTTACAGGATAAAATATTGATGATGGACCGTTAAATTCATAGATTATAGTAGATTTCATTCTCTACGTAACTCTTCTATGAATTATTATTTCATTGCGAATATTGATCAAACTTGTTGTCATTGTATTCTATCGATTTTTTCCTCGTTGGAGACTAACGATAATTTGTTGTATATTATCTTAGTCATAACATTCTTTTATCGGGCTAGTTGAGCTCACCCTTTTCCTTGTTGTTCCATTTTTCTTCTCGGGAGGCTAGAATGTAGCGTAGTACTAGTGGGGGTATGGAATGAAGGTTCTAGAGAGAGTTGTTTAGTAGTCCTCACCATTATTGTAAAATAATGTATCAATAAATGTGATGAGGATTTATTTGAGTATAAATATTGTCTAGAAGATAATATTTGTATTTAAACTCACAGCTTTATTGTTGTGATAATAAAGTTGTAGTTGTTTTCGCACCATGTATTTGGCACTCAGAATGGGTTGGATGGAATGGACCTATTTTGGGGTCATCACGGTTGGTATCGAGCTTAGGGATATGATCTCCGGCGGAGAGATGGGGAATAGAACCAGGAGGAGAGACGAGTAAATCCTTCGCTAGTGTGTCCTACCTAAGCTTATTTGTTAGTTGGTCAAGATATATAGGGATATTATGTGATTGATTTCTTAATTAACCCTTGTTTTTATGACAAAGAATTGAGAATGTCGATCGAGAATATTAATAGTGGTGTAAATGAGACCGTGGAGATGCCTCAGATTTAACAACGAGGAGAACGTGCAACAGTCGGCAATGTACCTCCCGTGAATAACACCACCGAAAGCGATGATGATGAACGAGGGATGTTTAGAAGCTTTTTGCAGATTCATGCAAAATCGCACGAGGAGACTCGTGTTCAAAATATAGGAGAAATGATAGCAATTCACCGTGGTCACAAACCAAGCAAGCTTCAAAGAGTTGGGACCACCGAATTTAATGGAAAGTCGATCCGATTATGGCGGAAACATGGGTCAAGCAAATTACCAAGATATTCGATGTCTTGGGATGCACGGAGAACAGAAGGTTCCATTCGCCACCTTTTATGTTCCGTAAGCGAGGCAGACATCGGTGGGAATCGTGAAGCGCACTCCATCCACCGCACTCAAAGATGTCATGGGAGACGTTTCAGAATGCAGTTCAATGACAAGTACTTCCCGAAAGTATTCGGCTATATGAAGGAAGTGGAGTTTATTAGACTAGAGCGTAATAACATGACGGTGTCCCAAAGACGAGGCTTAAGTTCGCGGAGTTATCCGTGTTTGCACCTCATTTGGTGGAGAATGAGGAACGATGACGCGGATGTTTCGAGAGGTTTGAAACCCGACATACGCCAAGATCTCATTTCTCATAAATTTTTCTCTATTCAGATGTTGTCAATGTGGCTCGGTTGTTAGAGCGAGATAACGAAAGTACGCTCAACCGAGGGACCATAACCAGGATCATATCAAGATATAGCAGCCATCGTAATAACGATAACCAATGGAGAAAGAAGAATACGGACAAAGGCGCAGAACCACTCCGGTGGTAATCGTGGCCATAAAAAAATAGAAGAAGCGACCTGGGAGGAGATTTTAAAAGAGGAGATTTAACAACCACCATGTGAAGACGCAAAGCATCTAAGCAAAGAATTGGTTCTAAGGGAGAAACGACCACCGGTCATATGTTATAAATGCGGAAAAGAGGGACATATCGGTCAAACCGCCCACAACAGATTTAAGGTATGCTATAATTGTGGAAAGGAAGGACATATCGCCGAGATCAGACGATATCGAAACCCCGACCAAATGAATGGTGACTCAAAAGGATGTCCAAGAAAAGTCAAAGTCAACGATTCTCGAAGAGCGTTTGTCGTGACCGATCAAAATGCGAGGAACCCGAACGGTTAGTATGGGTTAGTTAATTATAAATTCTTGCGAAGTTTATACCTTACTAGACCCGGTTCTACCCATTCTTTTATCTCTCTTGTTTTGCGCCAACGTTTGAACTTGACTACGGAGAAATTAGACTTTGACTTATTTATGGAGACTCAATTAGGAGAAACTTTCATTACATCCGTTGTTTAAAAATCTTGCTTGATTCAGGTTGGCACTATCGCATTACCTGTTAACCTTATTTCTATAGAGATATTTGTTTTTGATGTGATTTTAAGGTTAACTACTCATCATGCCAAAATTGATTGTTTTCGTAAGGTTGTTAGTTTTCATATTCCTAAGTAACCTGTTATTCGAATTCAAGTAATCAAACCATTGTAATCAAACATTTTCATATCAAGCCATGAAGTCAGTCGCTTATTACGGATGTCAAGTTTTCTTAGTCCATGTTATGGATTTGAATAAAGACACGCCGATTTGAATAATATTCTTGTTGTTATTGATTTTTCCCGACGTATTTCAAGAATTTCTTGGCTTACTCCCAAAGCTCGATATTAAATTTTGTATCGAATTTGAACCCCAGACAAAACTCATTTCTAAAATCTCATATCGAATGGCTCTATTGAACTTCGTGAGTTAAAAATTCAATTATAGAATTTGGTACCGAGCCTTTATCTTGTGACTTCCTTTCAGGAATTCACCTAAGCCGAACTCTTTGTAGGGGACGCCATATTCGTGCGATGCGATAGTAAACCGATAGGTGTCATTGTGACGTGCTATCCAAGGTTGGGATATGAGTCACGATTGAGAGCAACCTAAGTCAAGAATCGAAATACGTAGCTTTCAGCTTAGTTGGTTATTATTATCGGAGGATATTCTCGAATCGCTATTCCATTAACGAAATGACTCATAGAGATACAAAATTCAAATGGAGCAAGGAATGTGGGAAGAGCTTCAAGAACTCAAGAGGAGACTCATTTCAAAGATATGTTCGACCATGCCATCCTCGGAAAAGCTTAACGTGGTAGCCGACGTGTTGAGTAGAAGATCGATACAAGCACGAAAGTACAATATTGTCAAAGACTCATTTCAGATAATATACAAATAATAGAGATGGAGATGAAAACTCTAGGTACCCACGTGATGATATCGACTACGTGATGATATACGAGTATAATCGACTTTAATCGATAAAGTTAAAGTCGCTCAAGCTACACACCGGAATGATGAATTTGAAGAAGGAGGTGCAAGAAGTTGTTATTTTAAAAGCGAGAATCGGTGAGGTGAGGAAAGCTCAAACCTTCGATTTATTAATCCATTTGAAATTCTCGATTGAATAGAAGCGTGGCCTATAGACTCGCTTTTACCACCAAGTATACGACGCGTGTTCATAACGCTTTTCACGATCGATGTTACATAAATATGTGGACGACCAAACACGTCATTGAAGTTAGAACCGGATGAGATAGCCAAGACTTAACGACGAGGAGGTACTGCCAAGATTTTGTAGAGGAAAGAATATGACCTATGTACCGAGGTTATACCATAAGTTAAAGTTTTGTGGAGAAACCATGCTATTGAGGAAATGACTGGGAGTTGGAAACGAAAATGAAAGCGAGGTATCTTTACCTTTTCAAACACACTGTGTATCGACGCCAATTTCGAGGACGAAATTTCATAAGGAGGGAGGTTGTAAGACCCTCAATTTTTTAAATAAAAGGAATTTCCTTTATTTATTATTTTGAAATAGTAAGGGTTGATTTGATTAATGTGGATAGTTAAGGGTTAAATACGAAAATATTTCAAAATAAGCAAGTGGTTATAAAATATTCATTGTTGTTGGGAATATTCGTTTGGTCGTGGAATATTCAGATCGCTTGGGGAATATTCGTATGACGGCCAGTATGACCATGTGTGGGCCCCATAACGAAAAAGCGATTGGATGAAGAAAATGACAAATATAAGTTGGTTAAAAATAACTGGCAGTAGTTATACCGTTAAGACATTTGAATACCCGGTGGTTAAAATACGATGTCTGGTCGCACAAGACAAAAAGATACTACCTGCAGATTGCATAAGATTGTTGAATTATTGATCCTTACGTAAGATGGCACTACTCAATAATTTTCACGAAGAGTTACTCGTTCAATATTTTATTTTATTGATTCAATAATTGTCTGCGTTGATATTTTATATTATTGTTGTTCAATAATTGTCACACGCACAAGATTTCCCATTATCGGATCAATAATTCCTATTATTTGAATAATATTATTAGATAACATTATTGGCAATGTCTAGAAAGTTCGCTCTAAGGAGAGGTTTGGTCACCTAATTGCGCTACCAAGAAGGAGAGATCCTTATTGGAAAGCCCCCTTCTTTCTGGAACTACCACTGGTCATCATAATTGTGATTCTCGTAATATTATTTGTGAATAATTAATTATTGATTCATATGATAAGGAAATATTTATTTTATATGAATATAAATGATGGATTTATTTATGTGGTTATTAATGAAGGAATTAATGCTGAGATGTTTTATTTGTATTTTGTCGGATTGGAGGTATTAAAAGATCAAATCGGTGTTATTATAGCTTTATTGTGTGAGTTATAATATTTAATCCAACCGTTGGATCGTTGTAATTTTTGGATATGTTATACATATATAAGTTGAGTATATGTCCACAAATTTTGAACCGTTAAAAATGCACGAATGATTTGTTGTGAATTTTAAGAGGTGTCGGATTCTAAATTAGGTTTATAATTGATTTTGGTGGAAAATTCTAGAATTGAGTGGGCCCCACTTGTGGTTGGTGAAAAAATGTGCTGAATTTTATTTCAAATGTGGTGGGTGGGAATAATAGTAGCGAGTAAAGCCATCGTGTGCTTGAGTCAAGTCCGCTTTGGCGGGCTAACATTTTCCTATAAATAGAGGGCTAAGTTAGAATTGAAAATCACACCGTAAACAAAGTTTTCTCTTTTTCTCTCTATATTATTGAGTGTATTTTATGAGTATTTAGATACTTTGAGAGTTCTTTATTCAAAGACAAGTTTCATTCAAAGATCACTGAGACCTTTCCTTCCGGAAATCTTGATTCTTTGAGGTAAGGATGTTATTTTCTTCTCAAATGATATTAATTCTTCAATATCATTATCTTTGAAATATTGGTTGGTACTTTTTATCAAATTTGGAACTTTTTCATGCTCGGGGTTACTATTCATGAGTTACTATTCACGAGTTACTATTCATGAGTTACTATTCACGAGTTACTATTCACGAAAGTACTATTTATGAAGCGTGAAGATGTTTTTTGTGGAATTTCTATCTTTTGGTGTTTGAGTTACTATTCACGATATACGACACTATTCACGATATCGACACTATTCACGAATCACGCAAGACTATTCATCTAGAAAAATGAAAATTTTTCTTTTCATCTAAAATATCTATTCTGGATACTAGCTTTGATTGTATCCATGTTTTGGATCATTCTTGAATTTTACACCACTATGATTATTTTTGAGGTATTTTTGGACGTGGATAAAACCAAGTACGAATCCTTAATCCTTGTCATTTTGTTTCACTGGATTCGTTTCTTTAAAAATATTTTTCATCATCCTCGCCTTAAATGATGATATTATTGAATATCTTTGCTTTCGTAGTGTAAAGATGAATGATTTCTGAAGAATATCTTTGGCCCGTAAAGGCAAAGATGAGCAGTGTTTAAATGAACATGACCGATCGATGAATATCTTTGGCCTTTAGTGCAAAGATGAACAGGTGTTGAGATGAACATGACCGATTGATGAATATCTTTGGCCTTTAGTGCAAAGATGAACAGGTGTTGAGATGAACATGACCGATTGATGAATATCTTTGGCCTCAGAAGTGCAAAGATGAATATTTGATTTGAGATGAATATTGATTGATGTTACAGGATAAAATATTGATGATGGACCGTTAAATTCATAGATTATAGTAGATTTCATTCTCTACGTAACTCTTCTATGAATTATTATTTTCATTGCGTAATATTGATCCGAAACTTGTTATCGTTGTATTCTATCGATTTTTTTCCTGTTGAGACTAACGATAATTTGTTGTATATTATCTTAGTCATAACATTCTTCATCGGGCTAGTTGAGCTCACCCTTTTCTTGTTGTTCCATTTTTCTTCTCGGGAGGCGAGAATGTAGCGAGTACTAGTGGGGTATGGAATGAAGGTTCTAGAGAGAGTTGTTTAGTAGTCCTCACCATTATTGTAAAATAATGTATCAATAAATGTGATGAGGATTTATTTGAGTATAAATATTGTCTAGAAGATAATATTTGTATTTAAACTCACAGTTTTATTGTTGTGATAATAAAGTTGTAGTTGTTTCTGTACCATGTATTTGGCGACTCAGAATGGGTTGGATGGAATGGACCTATTTTGGGGTCGTCACATAATTCTTTTCTCATGTGTATATTTGATAGTTAGAAACTATTAAGATTAGTCAGATATTATTAGGATTAGGTGTGGTTCTTAAAATTAATACATATGGTAAGTTCGTAACTCATAATAATATGGTATGTTTTTAACCCCTAAGCAAATGGACACCTATGGTCTGACTAGGACAAGTTCTTAAACTCATATTATTGTGGTAAGTTCCTGGATTTCTAATGTGTAGTAAGTTTGATGAACTATTTTGGGTAGAAAACGGTTATAGTATAGAGAGCATTGATGAAGTTGAAGATTGATAGAATGGTTAAGTAATGAAGTAAAGATTGGAGTTGATGGATACTTGGATACTCTAAATCTACTAGCTATGCTAGACTTTCGAAATTTATTAACTTCGTGCTGATGTTTGCACTTCTATTTTCTTGAAAAACATTGGATCAAATGATGAAACCAATGAGTTTTAAAAACAATATTGTTATTTGTATGTCTATGCTAATTGCTTCGGAAAGACAAATGATTTGAAATATATCAAAATATTTTTTTATATATCATTAATGCATCATGGAACCTGGTGCAGAGATGATAAAAACGATGGAGTCATCAATGCAGTATTACTTAGTGTTGGATGTGATCTAAGGATCGTCAGCCCACTATGGTATGATATAGTATGATAAAATCACCAAATGACGGAATCCTCAAACGGACTATAAATACAGTGCGGTATCATGACGTTATAAAAAGATTTTGAGATTTCTTTAAGATATGAGAATATATATATATATGTATATTTTGATTGATGTCCGGATTATTGTATAAGTCTATGCTATTTGGTTCAGCTAGACGAATATTGAAAGATGTTCATGAAATTCAAGCATTTCTTGAGAAGTTATGCCAAACCAAATTGTTTTGGTGCGGATTCAGATGTTGAAAAGCTGAGGTGAACAACCTTATAAAAGGGGACATGTTATCGAAGACAATGGTTCCGGAAGTAACGCATATAGTCGTTACGATGTTAAGAGATAATACGTTGTGCACGATGTAAAGATACGATAGGTCGATCACCTAAGCGATTTGGCAGAGAGAGTGTTTTCGATGCGTGTGATTGCTAAACATTTCGTTAAAGATGGTTTAAGGTGGTGATGCTTCGTTAAACACGGAGAAAATTCAAGGTCTCATATAGTCTTATAACTGTTAAAGGTTAAAGTTGAGATATTTGATAACCTAGGGACGTAGTTCAAGGTCTTATGACCCCTCAGCATGATTTGGAATCTTTTAAATTCCTGTTATTCATATCGTTTCCCAATTATTGAGCAATTGTGGTATATTCTTATTATTATTCTAAAAGGTTAAAGTGGAAAGGATTAGAAATTAAGAAAAACATAATAATTTTGAAAAAAAAATTGAAATTCCAAAAGGAAGAGAAATGTGAAACTCCTAGAAGAGGAAGAAGTGAGGAATATGATGATCTTAGAAAGATCCTAAGAGAAAGAATTTTGTTGCAGAACCAAACGAATAAATAGATATTAACGTAAAATCTATTCTAATAGATTGAATGAATAAAGATTAATAAATAAAATTTCGAGGATGAAATTCTTAGAAGAATGGGTGAATGTAATATCCCGAGTGTTTATGATAACGATCCTTAGAGAAGGAAATGAATGGGTTAAAGAATATGTAATACTCAAATATAATTGAGTCTAAGTAAAGGTTATGAAATAAAACTTACAAGAATTGTTATAAAGAATGGTGGTAATGGTAATAAATAAAACCTATATTAAGGTGATATGTTGAGGATATTCAACGATAAATTTTGAAAAGAGATTTGGTGAAAACCGAGTAAGGTAGGTTTTGTTGATTTCGAGGACGGAATCCTTATAAGGGGGAAAGATGTGACAACCCAAATTTTTATAAGTTATTAAAATAAGAAATTAATAATTAAAATTCTTATTATGAGATATTTTGAGTTTGAGTATGTATATATACGTGCTATATATGATCTTGGTGTGAAGAGAAATATATATTCATATATTGAGAAAGTGAGGTTTAATAGTTAAGTTAACTATCAAGGAATTAAATAAATTTAGTAATTAATTTTAAATATTTATTGAATTAAATAAATATTTTAAATTTATTTATTTATTGAGATAAATAAATGGTTGATAAAATTATGGTGAATTAATTTAGTAACTAAATTGATTAATGTAAATTAAATTGAGTAATGATAATTTTATCTCAAGGATTTAATTTAAGGAAATAATTAAATTAAACCAATTACTTAATATTTAAGAAAATAATTAAATTAAATGAATTATTTAATTTATTTGGAAATAAATAAATTAAATAAAGTGATGTTCTAGTCTAATTTAATAATTAAATTAGATATGTTATAATTTATTAATCATATAATAAAAATTATTATGAATACTATTGTAAGTTATTTAAATTAACTAAACTAAAGTTCTTTAAATTAACTAAATTAAAGTGTGACAAGTGAAACTATATAATATAATATTATTAAAATAAATTAGTGGGGGAAATTTGTGTGTTTAGCCAAATAAGGCCTTGTGGCCTTTGGCTTATTCTAACTGACGCAGACGTATTGTTTTTTTAATTGATGAACGTGGGAGAAAGCCATATTATGAGACCCCAAATTTTATGAATAAAGATTTAAATTTCTCAAAATATTTTTTTTTGAATATTATGGTATGGATTTGATATAATGTTATAGTTGTGGGTAATATTTATAAATTTTGCAAAGTATGCAAGTTGTTATATAATATTTGATTGGTCGGGGAATATTATTTATGTTGGAGAATATCCGTACGATGACACAATCATTGGTGGACCCCACAACAGAAGTATTGTCGTAGTTAGAAAATGACGTAATTATCATTTTATAAAAATAACGACGAAAGTGTTACTGAATTAAAACTGTTGAACTACCCTTAGTAAAAGTACAAGAATACGTGTGTAGTTGACATAGTAGCACTGCGGTATTGATTTATTATGATCTTTACGTAAGAAGTCACTTTCGGTTATACTCAATTATTGCTATAGTAATTGTTGCATCATATCTCTCATATTATTGATTCGATTATTGTCACAAAGATTATCATCGCATAATATGATATATTATTAAATCAATAATTGAGACGACATAGTTATTCATATTATTAAATTGCAATATTTACAATGTCTAGAAGTTCTGTCAAGGAGATGTTTGGTCATCTAATTGCGCGCTAATAAGGAGAAATCCTTATCGGAAAGCCCCCTCTTTCTTGGGAACGACCTGGTTGTTAAATATTGTGAGTTATAATATTAATGATGAATAAGTTCGTGTTGATTAAAGATGAATTTGATAGTTCCATTGTGTTGGGATTATTAGTGTTAGTGGAAATCGACATCTATTCTGATGATAATTGATGTCTGGGGGTTATATTGATAAATTGGGTAATTAATCGGATAAATGAAGAATTAATTGCTACTAATTCACATGCTTATATAACTATTTGTTCACACGTGTGTACTATTGAATCACATTCTTGTACTATTAGGGGAGTATGTGCAAGATTGATAATACTTGCATGACTAAATTAAAAATGGAGATATAGTTGAAGGTACTATACAGTAATTCATATTTTCACATGATTATAACTATTGATTCACATGATTTAGTATTAGGGGAGGTGGTGCAAGTTTGATAATACTTACAGGACTAAATTAAAAATAAAAGAAAAGTTGGAGGTATTGTACTATTCGAGCCCCAAAACGTGCAATTATCGAAACTATATTTTACTATAAATAGAAGCTCATTCTTCCTTCATTTCTCACCAATTCACTAAAGCAATAGAGCAATTATTATAGAGAGAAATTATAAAGAGAAAGAAGAAGAGAAATCTGCTACCTCTCTATTCCAGTATCCAGCTTTATTCTAAGGTAAGGGGTATTATTTCTTTCGTATTCATGAAGAGAGCTTCTGTTATTCCATTTCTTATTATTATGTTGGAATAACCTATCTATGCGAAGTACCGCATACATGGTGAAATTCTTCTATTATTTCATTCTTTATTATTCTATCGGAATATCCTGTATGTGCGGATTACGCATAACCTGGTTCCATTCTTTATTATTCTATCGGAATATCACATACATGCATAGACACGCATGACATTCGGTTCCATTCTTTATTATTCGTTAGAATAACACTGCATTCGCGCGGATCTATCGCATGCATGGTGAATCTCGTTGTTATTCTATTATTTATTATTCAGTGGAATATCGTATATGTGCGTATTACGCATTTGATTTAGTTCCATTCTTTATTATTACGTTAGAATAACCTTTCATGCGATCTATCGCATGCATGGTGAATTCTTTTGTTATTCCATTCGTATTATTACATTGGAATAACTGCCTATGTTGATTGACACTGCATACATGGTGAATGATCCTTTGTATTCATATGAATAGTATTTTCATTCAAAAGAGGTTTACGCTGAGGCGGTTTATATTTTTCCGACCTCAAAAATTTCGAAAAATTTTAAACGATAATTTGTGAGTTTTTAGATTGTGTCCAAAATGGCAATTTTGGATGTATAGATTAAGAGTTATGGCTTTTATGGGAAAAGACTATTTTAAAAATAAACCCTTATAACTCTTTGTGGTTAACTTAGAGAAATTTTTATTGGGAGTACATCTATATAACATGAGTATACCCTGTACATTTCGGAATTTTTGGACAAAAGTACAATTTATGATAAATGTCTAAATATTCGGCAGTTTTGGCCATATAAAAAATAGTAAATGAATTTTAAAAATTTTGAGAAGAATATATGTTCAATATGGGACTATATTCTGCTAAATCCCGTAAAAGAAATATTTTTGGGAATGATTTGGTATTTTCATGAAAATGAACTAGTTATGAGTAAATGAATTAAATATGTTATGTGAAGTAACAAAATTGGAAAATAGGATTTTATGGCTTGGGAATCCTATATAGGGTATATCTGATTTTGATGAGGATTTGATCATTGGTGATGAAATCTTATGAGTATGGCATTTTGAATGGTTAAATGCATTATTTGGTAAAGTGTAAACAATTGAAATAAATTATTTATAAGTTTAAGAAGTGATTAAAATATTGTTATAATATTAATAATATTAGATTATGAGTTTATTAAGTGGTTGATAATATTTGGATATATTTAAAGTCTTTAATATTTATCCTTGTTTTCGTTTGATTAATCCTTATATCATTGTCATCATCCTCATGCTTATATGGTGATGAAAGTTATATTTGGCTTACGTGCAAAGATGGACTGTTGATTATTGAATTATATATCTTTGGCTTATGTGAAAAGATGGACTGTTGATTATTGGTTTTATAGTTGTATATCTTTGGCTTATGTGCAGAGATGGACTTGGTATGATTATGACCAAGGATCATTCGGTGTAATCATGACCTGTAATGTTATAAACGATGTGGTAAAAGTCCTAAATGGCTTGTAGTGCATTGATGGACAATTTTTGGTATGATTATGACCAAGGATTATTCGGTATAGTCATGACCATTGATGATTTAATGAAAATCCTTGGCCCGTAGTGCAGGGATAATTCAATGACGTGGTTTATTTATTTAGCTGAGTCTCAGTGATAAAAATTGATGAAAACATTTTAAATTATAGAAGATAGTAGATATCATGCTCTACTTGACACTTCTAATGGATTACTTATTCTGCTGTAGTTAAACTTGATGTCTATTATATTTTATTAGTTTAACATTGTTGAAGGCTAATGATAATTTATCCTACATTATCTTAGTCATAATATTTCTTACTGGGCTAGTTGAGCTCACCCTTTTGCTTTCATTGTTCTCTTCAGGAAATGAGAACGTAGCCGGGACTAGTTGGGGAACAGAGTGATGGTCCGAGATGGTGTCATAGTAGTCCTCAATATTCTATAAAATAGTGTGATAATAAATGTAATGAGGACTCCATTGAGTGTGGATATTTTTTAGATGACAATATTTGTATTAAACCTCACAGCATATGTTTTGTCGTATTTTACACGACAGTTGTATAATTAAGTTTTTATTTATATTTTGTACCATGTATTTGGCGACTCAAGATGGGTGATGTATACCTATTTTGGGGGCGTCACACATATCATTTGTTTTATGCGTATAACCTAAACCAAGAGAGAAAACAGAGTGTGAGAAGAAGAAAAACAGAGAGTTTAGGGAGAGCTTGGTGAGGAAGGAGAAGTTGTTGTCACCATCTCTTGCTAGCATACAACTAGGGTTTGAAGGTATAACTTATTCTAATTTTAACTCTTGTTTTTGAAATTTCTATTAATAATTATGTTGGATTGATTTATATACAAGTTGGTAGGGTTTATAATCTATCAATAATTATATATAAGGGTTGTTTGAGTATCAAACACATGAAATTGGGTTTGTAGGAAGAAAAAAATAAATAACAGTGTTTATGTTTGAAAATGGCTTTAGAAAGTACAACATTTCATGTCCTATATGTGCTATAATTTGTAAATTGGTGTTGGATTGTGTTAGTACGTTAAGAAACGAAAGCGGCGTAGTTTAAATCGTGTAAATTGGTTAAGAAACGAAGCCGTGGCGATTAAATTCGCTAAATGTATTTAAAACATGAAAATATAGAATGAACATTGAATTGGAACCCTTAAATTGATTTGTTAAACTTTTTGAAATGTTAGAATTATTCTTTAGATGAGTAGTTCAGTGTTTAACGAGTCCAACGAATCGAAAATCGACTAATTCAGACTTAAAATGAAAAAGATATGTCCAAAACTGTTCAAAACTATTTCCAGACGAAGCGGGCGGGCGCAGCGCTGCAGTGCACGCAAATTGGCGCTTCAAGTCACGTGGTAGCATGGTATTTGAGAAGGAATTGGGCGCGACCGCGCGCCTAGCGTGCAAAGTGTGACTGCTTTGACCTGATTTGGTAAAATGGTCATAACCTTTTCATACGAACTTCGATTAAGGTGATTCAAGATGATCCGGAATGAGGACGAATAGGCATACAACCTTTGTTCTTTAAGTTTTTTAATTTGAGATTTTTAGGAAGGGTCAAAATGGTTATTTGTAGGACTGTTGTGTTTTCAGAGGCAATCAGAGGGTGTCGGTCATGCACGTATGCAAGTGTAATGCTCTTGACGATAAGAGATGTTGTTCTAAGTTATAGAACATGAATATTATGAAGTATAATGATGCTTAACATTAATAAATAATGTTTTAGATAAGTTTTATATGCATAATAAGCACATACAAGAGAGACAAATCGAGCATGTGACGAATGAACGTCGAAACACCATAATAAGTGTTAATGAACATAAAAAGTGTTTTAAGTCAAATGAAATGAACATTATAAGGTATGAAATGGGTTTAATATAAAACCAATAATGATTCCTAGCAAGACTTAAGCACTTGAATGAACTTCGAATATGAAATATAGTGAGCTATAAGTCGAAAGTTAACACAATAAAATTGAACATTGTGTATTGATGATAGGAAGGGTTATGAGACGTAAATTAAAGTTTACATTATAACTACTATGTGTTGCTATATGACTAATAGTTGATGTGCATGATTATATAATTGTGTAGGGCACGTGAAGTGCAGATAACTGTAAGCTTTTAAACTGTTATTGGTAAACAACGATCAAGGCAAGTCTTTCAGTTCCTATTTGCTATGTGAATTTGATTGTTTTAAATCTTTATTGCAAAGAGCATGATGTGTTATATATATGTTGAATGTATGAAATGTTAAAGTCAACTTATGACTACGTTGACACTCACAGCACAACCCAACCCAGCAGTAATTGCAGTCGTTAAAGAGTTCTACGCCAACGTTTCCGAGCATTTCCACTATGGAGTATATGTGAGAGGCAAGACTGTTGAATTTGGTGAAGAAGACATCAACGGTTGCTACCAACTGCCGATTAAGGGACATAATAATGAGTATGTAGTCTTATGAGTCAAGGACCAGATTATGAAACCATAATATGTGAGCTTTGTCAACCGAGCACCACATGGACATTGCATAAACGTGGCAGCATGACATTTCCTCTTTCTCACCTCAGTTTATATGGAAAGGCTTGGTATGCCTTTATATGCGCCAAGCTCATGCTATGCACACATGTGAGCCATGTCACCAAGAAGAGGGATGTACTGCTGTATTCCATTATTCAAGGCTCGAAGATAGATGTTATCCACGTCATTCAGCAATCAATTCTGCGTGCTGCACGAGGAGGTACCACGGGAGGTTTACACCCATCCATCCCTCATTTGCGTGTTATGTGCGAAATTTGGGGTCAAATGGAAGTCGGATGAGATGATTCAAACTCCAATGCCGGTGTTGGACCATAAGTTGATCAGCAGGTATAGAGTTTGGACTGGTGGGGTGAACCATCTTGGGGGATTGGGTTTAATAATTTCCATTCCCCAAGTTGAAGCTCCACAGGCTTCACCACCTTCGGCCCCACCCACATATGGTCCTTCCTCTGCAGCTCACCGTGGTGTTGTTCCTGAGGTCGTCCAGCGTGAAATTGATGGTTGGTTCTACAATATCAAATCCCAGAATATCTGCCTGTCTGAACGTCAAAATGTGATATACAAATTTTTAGTCGACCAATTCGCCGCCCAGAATGCTATGAATGCTCAATTGTACCTGGCCGTTAATCTTAGCCAGTTCCCTACTGCTCCTATTTTGCTTGTGTTTCCCCCTTCTGATCTAGAGATGAGCGAAGATGATGATGTTGCACCTGAGGAATAAGCTTGTCAAGGAAGTCCTCTGTTCTATTTTGTTATACTTTTCGCATGAGGACATTGCTTTTTCTAAGTTTGGGGGTAGTTTAGTTTTATGTGCATTTTTAGGTATCATGTTTATAATAGCTTGTGGGTGTCATGTGTTACTTTTGCATTAAATGTTGCATTTAGGATTTCACATAAATTCCAGCTCTTTAATAGTTTAATTATATTTGGGGCCAATGATGAAATTGAAATTTCATGAACAAGTCTAATACGGATTGTTAAGCTGGTGATGTGATTGTCTTGACATGATTTAAATCTCTATTTGTTTGAAACTGATATTATCAGGATAGCACTTGTTAAGAAATGACCATGTTGGCTGAGAAAGTTTAAATGGATAGATAATAGGGTTCTGAAGGATAAATGCTAGTTAAATGAAAGAACAATATGAATAGCTAGTGATGGCTGAATTTAGGCATAAATTCAAGTTTGGGGGAAAAATATTTGGAGTATATAATTTAAAAAAAAAAAATCGTGGCTAGTTTTGTTTTGGGGCCTTTGTTACTTGAGCAAGTAAGCCCGAGGGACTGTCTCTACACCTAGTGCCCTAAGGTCTTATATGGTCTGGGAGTCGTTGGTCGAAAGCTCGCTAAGGGGTAGCACTGTTAGCCTAATGGAATGAGACATTGCACAGTCATGAAAAAAAATAAAATAAAAAATATAAAGCATAAGTATTCTATTTTGACCCTTGGACTTTGGTAATTGTTTTATTTTAGCTGAGTCTAGTTTATTTAAGGAGTTCTCGAGTTTGCACTGTATGATGCCTTTTAAGAAATCTATTATGTTTCATATTTTGCTTTTCATCGGTTAGCATGGTTGTTGAACACACACACACACACATAATATCAGTAAAAACAGATTTTGATTTATTGATTGTTGGGATATTATTGATCTGTCTTAATATGATGTATTAGCATGTTATTATGATTTTTCTGAGGCCTAATGAAAATACGGTGTGCTATTCGATTGCTGGAATTATAAACATGTAGATAGTTTTAGGTGCATTCGTATGGTTTGTTTAGTTTTCATGTTGTTTTGTGTTTTGTTGCTTAAGGAAAAGCAACGGTTTAAGTTTGGGGGTATTTGATGATTGGGTAATATACCCATGAATTGGATATACTTGGGCTTAAATTGTTGTAGTCTCGAGTCTTTTAGAAGCATTTTAACCATGTTTAGTTGTTATTTTGCAGATTCGGGAAATGTAAGGGGCAAATGGGGGATTTGAGCTGTTGAATGGCAATTTGGTAAATAAATCAAAGAGTAGCGTCGAGGCGTTGGTTCTAGTACTAATGGCAGCGCCGGGGCACTGAAGCCTGGGTTCTGTTGACCAAGATGAGCACGTGGACTAAAAGTTTGTCTTGGAGATTAGAAAAGGGAGAAGTTGATTTGGACTAGGATTGAAGCAGCATAGAAAAGGAGTATATAAAGGCCAGTTGCTGAAATTAAAGAGGGGAATCATCCATACTTAAAGGCTAATTAAGGATACACTTGAAGATTGAGGAACAAGCTTGGGGAATTTTCTTTAGAGTTTCTTCTTCTCCTTATTTTCAATTTGTGTAATTCCTTAAGGATGATTTTTATAAGATTGTTGGTTTTAGATTTTATTATGAACTAATTCTTTAATTAAGACTACCAGTTGAACCTTTTATGTTTATGAATTAATTATTTAACTTAATCCAATTATTTATGTTAAGGTGAATTGTTTATTATGTCTTGTGCTTATTGATTAATT
Source organism: Panax quinquefolius (assembly GCA_020205615.1). Taxonomy (NCBI): domain Eukaryota; kingdom Viridiplantae; phylum Streptophyta; class Magnoliopsida; order Apiales; family Araliaceae; genus Panax; species Panax quinquefolius. Next base: position 111,754,401 of record CM035157.1, on the reverse strand, counting down.
ATTTCGCCAGTAATTACCTTGTTACTCTAGAAGGATTCAGGAGAGGAGATCTAGGGTTAGAACTGAACATGATAACATGTAGGCTTAATTATTCGCATGACGAATAATTAGGGTCGTGAATTGAATAGGAATATATGTTCACTGCATGTAACAATTTGGGAATTGGGATTTAATGAGTTTAATTTAATTATTTTGCATAGGAATATCGCAAGAGTAATTGGATTGAATAAAAGTTAATTAATCACTTGGGAAAGGGTTTTTGACACTTAGAATTCCTGTTAACAATTCGATAGGCATAATAATTGGGATAAATGGATAATTAGTTTATAGTTCATAATTGGGGATATTGGAGTCTTAACCATATTTATCTGAATTCATTCGTCAAGTCTTAGTTTTTATTTAGTTGATTTAATTTTAGAGTAATCTATTTTTAATTAATTAATTTAGTTCTCGTAATTTGAAAAATCACACTTTACGGTTGTTTAAATAAAATTGAATTGGTATAGTGCTAGTAGTTGGGATTTATTGATTGGAATTCTCTGTGGGATCGACACTTTACCTTATAACTTTATTACTTGTTGACTGTGTATACTTGCACATATATTTGATTGTGAAATCGATCAACAAGGCTTTGAGAATTTCTATGGAATTTGGGTGTGCTATGAAACAGATCTCGCAAACCTGTAGTTTACGTACGTAGTGGTGCGTATGTTGTCTTTTTGCATTCACAAAAAGTGTAAACTTGATAAATGCGTCGTATGGCCTTCGAAAGTCGAAAGCACCGGTAGCAATTTACTGTATAAGTCTTCTAAGGCTTGAAATGGCAAGAAATTGCTGCGTCCTCTCGAGCCTAGGTAGTGAGTTCTGATTATTTGTGGGTTATAATATAAGGACCTAATCTAGTTTGGCATAAATGATAAAGATGTTAAAACATAACGTGGACTACAATAACAGATTGTAATGTGATGTAATATAAAATATGAAGATTTTAAGTGATCGTTTAACCAAGTTATGTAATGAATAAAAATTAACATTTACAAGAGTTAGAGATGAATGATAAAGCTTATGTTAAGCGATAGTGAGATTTTAGATTCGTTAGGGTGGTTAACCAACATGATTAGACATTAAGTTAAGGTTATGGCTTAAATGGTGGGTTAAACCTATAAAACTAATGTTAATACAACTAATTGGTATTGCAATTTCAATGGTATGTGTAGGGTAATTGGCTAACATTATTATACTTGTGTAGCTTACGTACGAGGCAAGTTTCCTAACTTCATTCTCTTTATAATGAATGCAAGTTTCATAACTACGTTATCTTTTATGTCAAGCAAGCTTTCTATTCCTAATTTATCATTGTGCAAGTTCCTAAATTCCATATTAAAGCTGAGCAAGCCTATTGATTTTATCCTGTGTATAATTATACAAGCTCTTGTAATCTAATTCGTTACATCGAGCGAGTTTCATTTTCCTAAGTATTGTTATTGCTATTCAAAGCATATACTGTTTTAATACATTGATTCAAATGAGATTGTTCTAACTCTTTTGAATGTAGTACTTTGCGTATATACCATGCTTATTCACTTGTATATTTTGGTTATTCTATTTTTGACTTAAATAACCTTGTTCAATTATATATTATTGTGTTGAACCTTTGAATAGCAAGCAAATTCGTGTTGATTGAACTAATCTATAATTGAATAGTGTTCTAAAATTCTAGGACCACCGATAAGCTAGTTCCAAACTAAACTTTCTTTAGTGGGGAAATCCTAAATTCAAACTGAGATAAACAACCCTGATATAAGGGATTAAGTACGTGTTAACGTTTAGATGTTTGTGCACAATACATGGTACAAAGGGCTGATCCCCCTAAGTACGTAAAGAAGGGCCTGTATAGTCTAAATGAATGTTAAGGTTGGGGTAATAATACCTAAATACCGGGGACATAGTTTGTGGTCTTAAGACCCTCAGATATTAAATTCAAACTTTTTTTTATTTTGATTTGTAGAACAAGTTCACCATTATTCAGCATTCGTTGTTCAAACTCATGTTGATATTGTTATTACTCTTTATATCAGTGAGCAATTGATTTCTCACTCTTGCAATTAACACTGCAGCTAAAGTTGAGAGGGTTGATGAGTCGTCTACTAGCAAAGAAAAGGGCAAGGTGTCCAAGTGATGAAGATTTATTGAATTTATTTAAATAAAATTATGTTATAAGACTTAATTTATTTTATGATGTATTCCACAGACTTATGTAATAATTTAAGGTTAGATTAGCTGGGATTGTTTTTAAGATGATGTAACCCTTTAATGGGAAGATTATTGTTTAAGTTATTTAAATTATGTCTTTATCCTTTGGTATGGGTAGTTAGATGCAATGGTTTTGGATAGTGAGCACCAAATCCCGTGGGAATGCAATACCCGGATTTGGGTGTGTCACAATAACCTTGGACAAAGTTCATGGTCTTGTGACCCTCAGATAAATTTTAAATTTTGATTTCAGTTCTTGATTATCAATGATAGAGAATGTTATTCAGTTTAATTAAGCTTATTCATTGGCAGTTACTATGTTGTTACTATTCATTGCCATTTCAAGTGAGCATTTGTTTTGCTCACTCTTGCATATATAACCATCGCATCTAAAGTTGAGAAGGTTGATGAATCAACCACTAGCAAAGGAAAAGGAAAGATGAATAAGTGTTGAAGACTTGTAAATCTATTGATTTTTATATTATCAGACTTTGTTTTAATTATGGTGATGTAATTATTTAATTTTCCGTACTTGATGAATGTTTTAAAGGTTAGATAACTTGGGAGATTTATTGATTAAGTTATGTAACCCTTTAATGGGAAGATTTATTGTTTAAATTTTATTATATTTGGGTAGTTAGAAATGAATGAATGGAAAATTAACACCAAATCTTGTGGGAATGAAGTACCCAGATTTGGGGGTGTCACAATTGTTGTAGCATGATTAAATGGAAATGATCAAATGAAGAGTTATTTTAACTTTTAATATATGAGCTAGGTGCATTCAAAAGATATATAATCATGTGTTATAAGGATCTTGTGGTGACATGATGGTCTTCAATGTTTATTTAGAATAGAAATCTTAAAATGAAACTAAATGTTTTGGAAATAACTTGAAAATAAGTGAAGTAAAAGATCAAAGCCAGCGCTAGAACTCATCTATAATGAGTTATATGATATGGTGGAGGTACTCAACATGATAGGGTATGGATAGAGTTTGAAAAACTCAAGTTTGGATTGAACAGGGAGTAGCGCAGCTACGCCACTCCTAAGCATAAATGTTAGCGCAACTACGTAGTGCTTCAGTATTGCCAGGACAAGTATGATATCAAACTGAGCCTTGTTGCATACACACTTGAATCTCTCAAATAATAAATACAAGTATTAGTTAAGGTTTAAACTTAACCTAGTATAACATGGCTATGTTAAGCCAAGTTTTCTAAAACGATTTGGAAAGTGGAATAAGAAATTTTAAAATAAGATAAATATTTTAAGAATTAAGATAGAAGCTAATTTAAACTAAAACTTGTTTTGCATTGAGTATGTGACACTGATACACGTATGTTTGAATACTTAACTTGTGTAGGATAAGCAAGACACAAGTAGCTATAAGCTATAATCTACGCTCAAGGAAAGTCTTCTACTTCCTATTTGTTACATGAATTCAATATGGATTGTTTATAAATTATAATGCAATGAGCATGCTATATTACATATGATGTGTATATGAATCTCGAAAGTCAAATTATGACTATATATGGTTGAGTTATGGAACTCAATTTGTAGTATTTGATATATTAGGCACGTGGAACCTATATTTATCTTTAACTGATATTTATGCTGAGCATGAAGTTGTATAATTGTTTTTAATTGAGATATATGCTAAACATGAAACTTATGTGCTATGTGTGGCATGAAAACTGCTAGATTTGCTGAGCTGTCGAGCTCAATCTTACAAAAATAAACTTTTACAGGTTAACGATAGAATGTGATATTACTCACTATCCGGATGATGAAGATGAGACGATATAAAAAAGAACAATACTTTCTTTCATTAGAAGTTGATAGTTTTGAAATGTATAAGTTGATAATTATGTACAATTGAAGGTATTCAATAAATAAGGAAATGATTACTTTGAAATGAGATGTATCATGTGGTGAATATTTGTATGTAGAATTATACAAGTAACTCATTAATATATACAGATGATAAGTGTTGGTACTTGAACTTTTATAGTTCACTTACTTTGGTAAACATGGGATCGTATAGGTTACGATTCAGGGAACGCATGAGAGAAGAAAGAAAATTTTTATTATCCGTATTTTCAGTTGTTATTTCATCTTTATATGATTTAAAGTTGAATTAAAATAGCATCTGACACACAAGGTCGAGATTAATATTGAACTTAATATTGGGTTAAGTTGGTCTCAATTTTGGGGTCATCATAAATGGTATCAAAGTTATGTGTTATAAACCTTAGGTAAGCGTACCTTAGGCTATAATCATAAACAAGATAGATGAGAAAAGAAAGCATATGCTAAGTATAAGTTTGATTAAGATTTGAATGATCTTAAAAATAAATTTAAAAAAATTTATAAGAGAATGCGATAGATAATACGGAAAGATTCAAAGAAGAATCTGGAAAAAATCAAAGGATTAGAGAACACCTGACCTAACTTTTATGGAAAGATCACTATGTGATCTTATTAAGTCATAGAAAGGGCAAATGATCAATTGAAAAATTGAAATTATAGTTGAATGCTATAAAAAGATACTATGAATAAAACTCGGAGAGAGTTAAAAAGATGATTGAATATGAATTAAAGAAAATTCTTAGTAAAGCAAAGAGCAAGATAAGAATAAGATAGGAGTGACTGTGATTTCATTGAGGACTCGTGTGATAGCTATATTGTGCAAACCTTTGTATGGGCAGAGGTTTTGTGTTCGATTTGATGACCACTTAGTCTATTATATTGACAATCATTGAAATGTCAGTGTCGCACTATCGGTATATGTATGGTGAGAAGGTGATTCTTTTCTCATATTTATATCTGATAGTAGAGAATATAGGACTAGGTGCAAGTTCTTAAACTGATACTTATGAAATGTTTGTGACTTGGAATCATATGGCATGTTTTGAACTCCTAAGCATATGGTAAGTCCCTTATTGGTTCTTGGACTACGTATTGCTAGGATAAGTTCTTAAACTCATATTTTTATGGCAAGTTCCTGAACACATAAAGTGTGGAAAATTTGAAGAACTATACTACGATATAGGAATACTATAGATTTAGAACTGATTAATTTCAGTATATTAAGTATTGATAATAGGATTATATATTAAAGTTATAAGGAAAGCTGAAGCAGATGAGGGGAGAAATAGATACTCTCAATTCTTCTAGCTATGCTAGATCTTGAAATTTATTGGCATCGTGCAGACAATTTCTCTATTGTTTTAAAAGATATATATATATATATATATATATATATATATATTGGGTCAAATCATTGAACCAATAAGTTTTAAAAGTTCGATTGTTTCTTATGTCTATGCTAATTGCTTTGGTTAGACAATTTTGAAAATATCAAAATGTATTTTAGTCATCGTTGCATCACTAATATAATGTCGATGTGACAAGTAATGGAGTCATTAATGCAGTCTCACCTAGTGTTGCATATGATCTATGGATCGTCATCCCACTATGGCAGAATGTAGCATGATGAAGTCAAAAAATGACGGCATTCTCAAAGTGATTTTTAATATTTTAATAAATTAAAGCAGTGTCAAAGCCATTTGAATCGGCTAGGCATGTATATTTCATTTATAATAATAAGCCTTTGAACTGTCCGACTAAATTGATTTAGTATGGATTCCAAAACATCCCTAAATGGGGGAAAATTTTATACACAAAATGAGCGCAAATGTCGTTCCAGCAAGAATCAACACAGGGCATAGCAGGCTGATCACCTATGTGTCCATAAGCAAGACGGTTTATAGATGCATATCTGTTAAAACCTTTTCAAAAATTAATTTTTGTTAAAGCTCATCCTGAACAAATCGTCAGATTTCCTGAGTTATTTATATTTGCTTCACAATTATTGAACAATTATGGAGACTTTCTATTCCGGTAGTTGGGTTTAGCAAGAATGAACCTTCTAGAATTGAAGGGAACGGGTCATAGAATGCAGCAAGTATAATTGAATCTTTGAAGAAGGGGATATGGAGGGATATTAAGAATAATTATTTCTGGATCATGGAATTAATGTAAATGGTCGCATGAAGATTAAAATCGCATAAGTCTGAGAATTTTTGGACTTTTGAGCATAGATGAGATAAGTATGAGAAACCAGAACGCTATTAATATTTGGAGATGCATAAATATTTGTATGTTAATATGTGTGCAATGATATGTGAAAATAATATATTTTATTAACACTTCAACTGTGACGCCCCCAAAACAGGTATACATCACCCATCTTGAGTCGCTAAATACATGGTACAAAAATACAAATACAACTTAATAATACAACTGTCGTGTAAAATATTGCAAAACATAAACTGAGAGTTTTAATAAGAATATTGTCATCTAGACAATATCCACACTCAATGGAGTCCTCATTACATTTATTGTCACACTATTTAACAAAATAGTGAGGACTACTAATGCTATCATCCGGGACCGGTCACTCCGTTCCCCGACTAAATCGGCTATATTCTCATTTCACAAGAGAACATTGAAAGAAAGGGTGAGCTCAACTAGCCCAAGAAGAAATATTATGACTAAGATAATGCAGAATAAATTATCATTAGTCTTTAACAATTTTAAACTGATAAAATATAATGGACATCAAGTTTAACTGCAATTGAACAAGCAATCCATTAAAAGAGTCAGTAGAGAATAAAATCTACTATCTTTTATGATTTAAAAGGTTTTCATCACTTTTATCATTTGAGACTCAAATTTTAATAAATAATCCACATCATCCCCCTTTTCTGACCAAGGATATTCATTAGTATCACAACCACAAATTATCCATGCACTACGGGCCAATGATATTCATGTATTCATCAATAGTCATGATCATGCCAACAACTGTCCATCAATGCACTATAGGCCAATGAGGACTTTTACCACATCATTTGTAACATTACGGTCATGATTATGCCGAATAATCCCTGGTCATAATCATACCAAGTCCATCTATGCACAACAGACCACATATGACTTTCGACATAATATAAGCATGAGGATGATGACAATGATATAAGAATCCAATAAAACAGGTTCAAGAATTAATTTATCCAGGAACCAATAACGTCCAAATTGTCAACATGATACTACTTTGTAGAGTAAAATTCAAGAATGCTCAGAAGAATATTTTCATGAAAAGATACTGGATGAAGCGCAAATATCAAGGATATTCCACTAATTTCATGGAGTATAGAAGTCAAAGATTTAACCAACTGAGTATAACAGAATATATGAAACTGCAAATGGATTTTCACCCGCCATGCGATAATCCACGTAGACAGATCATTTCCATAATTTAATAAGAAATGAATACGAAGGGTCATTCACCATGCATGTAGTAATCCACATAGACAGGTTATTCTAACAGAATAATAAAGAATGTAATAACGGAAGAATTCACCATACATACGATAGACCGCACAGACAGTTTATTCCAACAAAATAATAAATAATGGAACCAGGTCATGCATAAACGCACAGACAGGATATTCCAACAGAATAATAAAGAATGAAATAACAAAAGACTTCACCAGGCATGCAATAGACCGCACAGATAGGTTATTCCAATAGAATAATAAATAATGGAACCAGGTCATGCGTATTACGCATAGACAGTGTAACGATCCCAAAATAGGTCCATTCCATCCAACCCATTCTGAGTCGCCAAATATATGGTACTGAAAATAACTACAACTTTATTACAACAATTGTCGTGCAAAATACAACAACACATATCTTTGTGAGTTTGGATGCAAATATATACCAAGCAGTAGTACGTCACAATGACACCTTACATAAAGGTATAGTCAAAAAGCTGTTTTAGAAATTAGAATCTTTGGGAAGTGCTCAAGGAAACCTTCGTACATGGGAGGCCATGCTTTTAGGTTATGGTAGATATCATATATTGCCACAGAATTATCCTTGGTTGACCAATAGACCCCAAAGAAAAACAAGAAGATTACTATCATATTCTTCCCAATGGCGAGTCTTCTCTTGACATATCATTATCTCCACCATCTCTAATTTGGTATTATACTCCAAACAAACACCAAGATTATATAGGTAGTGCTTGTAAATATACTCGACAAGTGGATGAGCACAACCATGTCTTATGATAACACGAGTTTGTATGTCATTAGACATCTTGTATGATAGTGACAAAACACCCTTCCAAGTTAAATTCACCTCACCCTCAACATCTATAGACCACCACTCTATTCCCTCGCTATCCCCGCTCGACCCCACTACACTTTTATTACACGAAAGGAATTGTGAAACAAAAGGGTGAGCACAACTAGCTCGATAAAGAATATTATGACTAAAGATAAATAAATTATCAATTAGTCTTCATCGAATAAATCAGAGATTTAGAACATATGGTAGATGATAAAACTTTTCAACCATAGTTGCAAATGAATGAAAGCAATCCATTAGAAGAGTCAAATAGACTATAAAGTCTATTGTCTTCTCCATGTTAAAATCCACCAACAATGTTTTATCCACCGTAACATCAATCAACAATTCTCGCCCACAATCACGTGTATAACTTCATAATCGTAATTGTAGTTCTAAATTCCTTTCCTCATCCAAGACAAAGATAATTTTCATCACTTGTCTTTACCGAAACATCAAAGATCATGGTTATACCAAATCACAGTTCACTGTTCATAATCATACTAATAAATTCATCTTTTGCACCACGGCCAAAGATATTCATCAACGATTCATCTTTACACTCTGGTGCTAAAGATATTCAACAACGGGTCATCTTTGCATTACAAGCCAAAAGATATTCATCAATAATTCATCTTTGCACTACAAAGCTAAAGATATTCAACAACGGGTCATCTTTGCATTACAAGCCAAAGATATTCATCAATAATTCATCTTTGCACTCTGAAGCTAAAGATATTCAACAACAGTCATCTTTGCATTACGAGCAAAAGATATTCATCAATAATTCATCTTTGCACTACCTCAATTTAAAGATATTCAACAACAGTCATCTTTGCATTACGAGCAAAAGATATTCATCAATAATTCATCTTTTACTCATGGCTAAAGATATTCATTGATTGGTCATGTTCATTTAAACACTGTTCATCTTTGCACTACTGGGCCAAAGATATTGAGAAATCATTCATCTTTGCATTGGTTTTATCCACGTCCAAAATACCTCAAAAATAATCATAGTGGTGTAAAATTCAAGAATGATCAAAACATGGATACAATCAAAGCTAGTATCTAGAATAGATATTTTAGGCGAAAAGAAAAATTTTCATTTTTTGATTGAATAGTGCCGTGATTCGTGAATAGTGTCAGATATCGTGAATAGTCGTCGTATCGTGAATAGTAAACTCAAACACCAAAAGATAGAAATTCCACAAAAAACATCTTCACGCTTCATGAATAGTACTCGTGAATAGTAACTTCGTGAATAGTAACTCATGAATAGTAACTTCGTGAATAGTAACTCATGAATAGTAACTTCGTGAATAGTAACTCATGAATAGTAACCAGAGACATGAAAAAGTTCCAAATTTGATAAAAGTTCCAACCAATATTTCAAAGATAATGATATTGAAGAAATAATATCATCCGAGAAGAAAATAACATCCCTTACCTCGAAAGACAGTACTTCTAGTTGAAACACGGATATAGTCTTTGAAGGAAACTTGCACCGAATCTAACAATACTCAAAGTATACTCAAAATACTCACAAGAATACGCTTTCGATAATATAGAGAGAGAAAGAGAAAACTTGTTTACGGTGTGATTTTCAATTCTAACTTAGCCCTCTATTTATAGGAAAATGTTAGCCTTGAAAGCGGACTTGACCTATAACTTTGATGGCTTTACGCTACTATTCCACCCACCAAAAATCAGCCATCTTCCCCAACAACCAAGAGTGGGGCCCACTCAATTCTAGAATTTTCCACCAAAACCTAATTTCCAGAATCGGTTACCTCTTAAAATTCATAACAAATCATACGTTCATTTTAATGGTTCAAAATTTGTGGACATATACTCAACTTATATATGTATAACATATCCAAAAATTACAACGATCCAACGGTCGGATCAAAATTTATAACTCACTTAATATAGTGAAGAACAACGATTTTTTGGACTATTAGTCCTTGGACCGATTTCATTCAAAATTTCACCACGAAATATCTACAAAGAATTTTGGGTGATTCAAATTTCTCTGATTAGCTTACTTCTAGGGCTTTCTTTTGATATATGGCTCATCTCTTAACTCATTATACATTAAAGAGTTATGGATTTTACAAAATCAAGTAATAAACTAATTTTTCTAAAAATCCCATATTTTGTTCTCCATTTAAACAAAAATCTTGATAAAACACCTCATCATTAATTCCTTCACTTATAACCACATAAATAAATCCATCATTTATATCCACATCAAATAAATATTTTCTTATCATATGAATCAATAATTAATTATTCACAAATAATATTCTGTAATCACATTTATGACAACCAGTAGTTTCAGGAAAGAGGGGCTTTCAATAAGAATTTCTCCTTCTTGGTGGCGCAATTAGGTGACCAAACCTCTCCTTGTGGAACTTTTTAGACATTGCCAATAATGCTATCTAATAATATTATTCAAATAATATGAATTATTGATCTGATAATGGGAAATACTGTGCAGTGATAATTATTGAACAACAATAATATAAAATATCAACACAGCAATTATTGAATCAATAAAATAAAATATTGAACAGTAATTACTGTAACAATTATTGAGTAGTGCCTTCTCACGTAAGAATCAATAATTGAAAAAAAAATACTGTGCAATACCGTGTGCTACTGTGCAACAACGCGTATTACTTTACTTTACCAATCGGGTATTCCAACAGTGTTAACGGTAACGATTACGCCGTTATTTATAAAAACTCAAATTTGTCGTTTTCTCCATCCAAACGGTTATTACATTATGGGGCCCACAATGATCAGCTTGCCGTCGTGCGAATATTCTCCGAGCAGAAAAAATATTCCACGACAAACGAATATTCCAAACAACAATAAATATTTTATAGCCACTTGCTTATTTTGAAAAAAATTCACATATCACCCTTAACTTTAACCTTTTATCAATTTAACCATTTACTGAATAGTAATTATAAGAAAAATTGAATACCTTTATTTCATAAAATTCGGGGTCTTACAGACAGGATATTCCAACACTATAATAAAGAATGGAATAACAGAAGAATTTCACCATGTATACGGTACTTAGCATATACAGGTTATTCCAATATAATAATAAAGAATGGAATAAGAGAAGAATTTTCCCATGTATGCGTTATTTCGCATAGACATGTTATTCCAACATAATAATAAAGAATGGAATAACAGAAGAATTTCACCATGTATGCGGTTGACAGGTTATTCCAACATAATGATAAAGAATGGAATAACAGAAGAATTTCACCAAGTATAGGGTAGCCCGCGTATACAGGTTATTCAAACAGAATAATAAAGAATGGAATAACATAAGTTCTCTTCATGAATACGAAAGAAATAATACCCCTTACCTTAGAAGAACTGGATATTGGAAAAATAAGGTAGTAGAATACTTTTCTTCTTTCTCTCTATAGTTTTTCTCTCTAGAGTTTCAGTGAATTCGTAAGAAATAATGAAGGAATGAGCTTCTATTTATAGGAAAATGGACTGAATAGTAACTAATTCATTAACGGTCCAGATTGATTTACTTTTAAACGGACGGTCCATATTGATTTACTATGCAGTATTAATAAATTATTCTAATAAAACAAAATCTTTTAAATTAAATATAATATATTCTATTTATAGTCTAATAAAATAAATAACTTTATAAAAGTATTACATTTTATATAAAAAAAATTTACTATGCAAAATACTATGCACGATAATTATACAAAAATTATGCATAATAAAATATAATATATTCTAATTATTCTACAATAAAACAAATAACTTTATAAAAGTATTCATTTTTTTATATAAAAAGATTTTACTATGCAAAATACTATGCATAATAAAATATATTATATTCTAATTATTGTCTAATAAAACAAATAACTTTATAAAAGTATTATGTTTTATATAAAAAGTTTTTCGCATTTTATTACATTAATAATACTAATAAAACAAAATTTTATATATATATATATATATATATATATAAACTTAAAGTGACTTCATAAAAAGACACCTCAATATATTTAACAACATTTATCATCATTATTATAATTCACAATATTAATCGACCAAGTCGTTCCCAGGAAAGAGGGGGCTTTCCAATACGGATTTCTCCCTATTGACGCTGATTAGGTGACCAAACCTCTCATTGGCGTAACTTACAGACATCTTTAATATTGCAAATAATAATATTAATAACTCGTCATCTCAATTATTGATTTAATAATATATAAAATATAAACAATAATTGAATCAAATAACGTGAGATCTTATGCAACAATTCTTTGTAGCAATAATTGAACAAAACCGAGTGACTTCTCACGTAAGCATCAATAATCAATACTTGGTATTGCTACTATACAACCCGCCGTACATTGTATTTTTACTCTGAAAGAGTAGTTCAACAGTTTTAACAGTGTAAAACTTCCATAGTTATTTTCATAAAAATATTTTTGTCATTTTCTCAATCCGACAATAATTTTGTTGTGGGGTCCACCAATGATTATGTCGTCGTACGGATATTCCTTGTTAAAACGAATATTACCCGACCAATCGAATATTATATAACAACTTGCATACTTTGCAAATTTTATAAATACTACCCACAATTATAACATTATATCAAATCCACACCAAAATATTCAAAAAAAATATTTTAAGAAATTTAAATTTTTATTCATAAAATTTGGGGTCTCATATCAACTGTGTAGGGAGATTAGGTTCTGTGATTCCGGAGACGAAATCTTTATAAGGGAGGAAGAATGTAGCGATCCGAATTTTCAGAAATTATTAAAATAAGAATTTAATTAAATAAAATTCTTATTGTGCGATATTGGATGTTATATGTAAAACTGTGCTATACAAGTTGATGATTTGTATAATAACAAATATACTATTGTTTATTATTATAAATGGATGAATATAATTTATAGGAAAGGAAAAGAATTTAGCGAATGTAATATTATATATTTTGATTAAAGATAAATTGTAAGAAATAATTTATTTAAAAGAAAGAGGAATGGGTACATATTAAAATGATTTATATAATTATTTTAATATGGTGGACTTAATATATTAAATTTAATTATACAAAATATTTTGTATCGTTAAATATAATGTATTAAAATAATTTATGATAATAAATTATTTTAATATAAAATAAATGTATTACATTAAATAAAATATTTTATTTAATGTATTATTTCCATTTATTTGGAAAAGATTTTGGTATAATATTTAAAGTGTAATAATTTCCTATACAATAAGTACGAAAAGGTATAAAATAAGTATCCATGTAATAAATAAATATGGTGAATATATTTTATTAGATATATAAGTAATATAAGAATACATGTATTGTGGGTGTAATAAGCATGACATGGGTTATTAGAAGAAGGAGCTATTAAGTTGAGCTGCTAGAATTTTAATGGCTAGAGCTGAGTCATGAAGAGGAAGAAGGAGCTGGCAAGATGTGGGTATCAATAGGTCAAATAATTAGCAAAGCTACAAGAAATTATCTATATAAGCTAAATACTCAGATTTCATACTCTCTTGATCATCTATTTCATACACCATAACATTCAGATTTCTATACTTCCATAAAAACTCTCAAATTCTAAAAAAGTTGGGACTAATTTGAAGTTAGAAGAAGGATTGGAACAACATATCCATCTCAAGATAATCATTGAATCAATCTAAGTAAAGAAATTTAGCAAGTTAAGAGGTAATCCTTGTATTTATACATTATTTATAAAAAATTAGGCAAATTTACATGTAATAATAATGAAATTGAATTGGGTTGTGTTTAAATAATTTTATATATGTATATGAAGTAATAAAGAAAAGATTTGAAGTGAAATCTGGGCCAAGTATGATTAAAATGGCCAAAATTTAGGTTTCTAAAGTTTATACCTCCAAATTGATTGTTCAAATTCCCCAGAAAGAATGTTTTACAAAATCATGGTATTTTGAAGTTTAAAAAAAGATTATAAGCTTGATTTCAGTTATTTGGAATTTTATCATAGCTGTTAAATAGCAAAATATATGATTTGGTGAATGAATTTTGGAATCTGCAGAAAGAAGAGCATTGTCTGGTCTGAAGTCGAAGTTGCATAGCTGCCCCACATCCCAAGCCAAGACCAGCGCAGCTGCGTTGGTCCCATAATTAAAAAACTAATCTTTTTGGTTTCTGAGTTTGTGGGTAGATGTAATAGGATTATTTATGTCCAGAACGGTGTTTAGTATAAAGCATAACTTGGTTATGCAAGACAATAGTTGTTGTAGCATGATTAAATGGAAATGATCAAATGAAGAGTTATTTTAACTTTTAATATATGAGCTAGGTGCATTCGAAAGATATGTAATCATGTGTTATAAGGATCTTGTGTGACGCCCCCAAAATATGTATACATCACCTATTCTGAGTCGCCAAATACATGGTACAGAACTTAAATACAAACTTAACTATACAACCATCGTGTAAAATACGACGAAACATAATTAAGAGTTTTAACATGAATATTATCTTCTAGACAGTATCCAAACTCAAATGTAGTCCTCATTATAATTATTATCACACTATTTTACAGAATAGTGAGGACTACTATATCTACCATCTTGGACCATCATTCCGTTCCCCGACTAGTCCTAGTTATATTCTCATTTCCTGAAGAGAACAGTGAAAGAAAAGGGTGAGCTCAACTAGCCCAGTAAGAAATATAATGACTAAGATAATGAAGAATAAATTATCATTAGCCTTCAACAGTATAACAACTGATACAAAACAATAGACAACAAGTTTTAGAGCAACAACTGTAGCGGAATAAACAATCCATTAGAAGAGTCAAATAGAGCATGATATCTACTATCTTCTATGATTTAAAAGTTTATCAACAATTTTATAGCTGAGACTCAGCTTAATAAATAGTTCACATCACTGAATTATCCATGCACTACAGGCCAAAGATATTCATTATTATCACATCCACGAATCATCCATACACTCCGGGCCAAGGATATTCGTTATTATAACCAGTGGTCATGATCATGCCAAACAACAATTCATCTTTACACCCTTGGCCGAAGAGAACCCATGGTCATGATCATACCAACAACTGTCCATCAATGCACTATGGGCTAATGATGACTTTTATCACATCATTTGTAACATTAAAGGTCATGATTATACCGAATAATCTATGGTCATAATCATACCAATCAACAGTCCATCTATGCATTACAGACCAAAGATGACTTTTATCACATTATAAACACGAGGATGATGACAATGATATAAGAATTCAATCAAACGAGATCAAGAATAAATATTAAAGACTTTAAATTTATCCAGAATTTAAAAATGTCCAAATTGTCAACGTGATAACTACTTTGTGGAGTAAATTTCAAGAATAATATTGTATCAAAAATAATTTAGACAGAAAAGAAATCAATTTCTGTCATGAATAGTACCCCGGGTGAATAGTACCTGAGTGAATAGTACTTCGTGAATATTACCCATACGTATGAATAGTACCGCACATATAAATAGTGTCGTATGTATGAATAGTGCCGTATAAATGAATAGTACTCCAGCATGAAAAACTTAAAAATGAACAAGAATGTTCAAAAAAATATCCTTGTGAAACGATAGTAGATGAAGCACAAATTTCAAGGATATTCTTCTAATTTCAAGGAGTATAGAAGCAATACTTTAACAAAATGAGTGTAGAATTCGGAATCTGAAACGAAATTATATTACTTACAAACTATAGAGTATGGAAGAAAATATTATTTCTTACGAATATTGAACAAAAATAACATCCCTTACAATTATTGAACGAAAATAATATTCCTTACGAATATTGAACGAAGATAATAGTCCTTACGAATATTAAACGAAGATAATATTTCTTGTGAATATTGAAAGTAATAAAATTTCTTTCGAATACAAAAAATAATATCGTAAGCGAATATGAAATAAATAATACCCCTTACCTCAAAAAGAGAGTATTTCTAAGCCAGTGCTAGAACTCATCTATGATGAGTTATATGATATCATGGAGGTACTCAGGATGATAGGGTATGGATAGAGTTTGAATTACTCAAGTCTGGATTGGAATGAGGGGAGTAATGCAATGCAACGCACTTCTAAGCATAAATGTCGGTAACAGAATGCTTAGAAGGTCTTTAGTATTGTCAAGACAAGTCTGATATCTAACTGTGAATTATAGCATAAATACTTGAGTCTCTCAAATAATAAATACAAGTATTAGGTAAGGTTTTAACTTAACCTAGTATAACATGGCTATGTTAAGCCAAGTTTTCTTAAAAGATTTGGAAAGTGGAATAAGGAATTTTTAAATAAGACAAATATTTTAAGAACTAAGATAGAAGTTAATGTAAACTAAAACTAGTTTTGCATTGAGTATGTGACACAAATATGTGTATGTTTGAATACTTAACTTGTGTAGGATATGCAAGACACTAGTAGTTATAAGCTATAATCTATGCTCAAGGCAAGTCTTCTAGTTCCTATTTGTTACATGAGTTTAATATGGATTGTTTATAAACTATACATCAATGAGCATGCTATATTACATATGATGTGTATATGAATCTTGAAAGTCAAATTATGACTATATGTGGTTGAGTTATGGAACTCAATTTGTGGTATATGATATAGTAGGCATGTGGAACTTATATTTATCTTAAACTGATATTTATGTTGAGCATGAAGTTGAATAATTGTTTTAAATTGAGATATATGCTGAACAAGAAACTTATATGCTATGTGTGGCATGAAAACTGCTAGATTTGTTGAGCTGTCGAACTCAATCTTGCAAAAATAAAATTTTTACAGGTTAAGGATAAAATGTGACATTACTCACTATCCAGATGATGAAGATTAGATGATATACAAAAGAAAAATACTTTCTTTCATTAGAAAGTTTATAGTTTTGAAATGTATAAGTTGTCAATTATGTACAATTGAAGGTATTCAATTAATAAGGAAATGTTTACTTTGAAATGAGATATATTGTGGTGATTATTTGTATGTAGAATTATACAGGTAGCACATCAATATATACAGATGATACGCATTGGTACTTGAACTTTCATAGTTCACTTACTTTGCTAATACAAGGGATCGTATAGGTTGCGATTCAGGGAACACATGAGAGAGGAAAATTTTTATTATCCGCATTTTAGCTGTTATTTCATCTTTATATGATTTAAATCAAAATCAAAATAGCATCTGACACACAAGGTAAAGATTAATATTGGCCTTAATATTAAGTTTATCTCGATGTTGGGGTCATCACAAATGGTATCTGAGCTATGAGTTATAAACCTTAAGTAAGCGTACCTTAGGCTATAACCATAAACAAAATAGATGGGAAAGGAAAGGATATGTTAACTATAAGTTTGATTAAGATTTGAATAATCTTAAAAATAAATTTGAAAAAATTCATAAGAGAATGCGATAGATAATACGCAAAGATTCAAAGAATAATCTGGAAAAAATCAAAGGATCAGGGAACACCTGACCTAACTTATATAGAAAGATCACTACGTGATCTTATTAAATCATAGAAAGGGTGAATGATCAATCGAAGAATTGAAAGTATAGCTGAATGTAGGATTGGCGTGTGTTGATTCTTAGACTAGAAATATTTCGTGCAATCCTACAAAATATATCAATTGGACTTATATACAAATTGAGCCAAAACAAACTTTATCATTTATAATAAGTTATTATTAAATTAGCCCAAAAAAATCAATTCATTACATTAAATAACTTACATTCACAAGCATATTGTCATCATTAAAACCATAAAGAATAAAAACTAACAATATCAAACTAATTTCATCCAATAGCCAACCAATTTAAAAGAAATTAGAAGCTAAAATGGAGATGGAAATCGAATTCAAGCTCTGGTTTTTAGGGCTTGGGTAATTTGGTGGGGCCCAATCCAAATGGAGGACTTTTCCCCACAAAGGAATTGTTTTGACTGAAATTATATTACTAAGGAATATCAGTCCTAATTTTACTCCATTTCTTAATATTATGGAAGTAGTTAGGATTAGATCCGACTTCCCAACTTTAAGGAGATAGACTTTCATCCTAGTATGATAACTACTATGCCAAGGAGTTTTATTCAGATTTGGAGGCATTAATGTGTAGGTGAGATCACTATAAATACAAGACTACACATCAATTCATAGGTAACTTTTTCATTGAGCACAAAATTGTTAGCCTCTATTATTAACCTGATTTCAGTCTATACTTATTCCCACACCGGAGCAATCCCCCGGCGGCCCAAGCCATTAAGTTTCGTCATGTGACTCTGTTTTTATGCAAGATTGAATGTATCATTGGTGTTTGGACGCGTGGGTAAATCTTGGCCTTAACATTGGCGCTAAAAGAAGAGACTTTTTTGTGTTAGTTGATCTTGCAATCAACCATAGTTTCAGTAGATGTCATTGCGTCAAGTAAGGCGAACACTACTTCGACACAGGAGAAGTCTTTGGTTAATCCCTCAGCGCAACCTAAAGGATTGGTTAAGGATAGATTGGGGGCATCCAATCATGTTATAGAGAGAATCGAGCCCCATAGTTACTCTGTGGGCCCAATGAAGCTAAAAATGGCTCCATTCTGATGACAGTTGTTCTCGTCTAATTAGAAGGCTCCAGAAACCTGCAATTGCGCCGAGGAAACCCATCCCCGAGTGAGATCTTAGCGGGATTGAAATTCGAAGAGGGACATCCGGGACTAGAGGGAGTTAATCCTAGCCAAGATGATGCAAGAGAATAAGGATGCCATAGAAGCCCTTGGCCTCCATCAAAAGCAGTTGGACGCCCATAAGGTGGCCCTGATGGGAGAGGAAGTCTCTTCAATTCACAACCGCTGTTGGGGAACTACACCGAAGAATCGGTATAGGACACATCGTTCAGACGGTTCCCTGAAAGTAGTATGCAAATAAGAAAATCATGTTTGATGATAAAGCATATACTTTGTAAACAATCTTATTCATTTATTAAAGTATTTAAGGCATTTAATTTATATACATGATGTTATTATTTAATATGTGATAAACACATAGCTTTAAGCAATGCTTTTAGAATCATAATGAGATTTTAATGAGATATAAATTCTTAGATAGCTTAAAAACTAAAATGTTTCCAATCGATGGATTACTAAAAAAGGGATTAGTGAATCTGGATAGATTGGTACATATGTTGCTTGCTCATTGGATAAGGATGATTGATCTAATGATCATTTGTGTGGAGACACTAAAGCAAGTATGTAGGTGCTTATTGGAGAATAAGTTCACTGAACGTGACTCGCTAAGCAATACCTAATGGAGTTTTACTTGTCTGTCAATAGGAATTCCTGAAGTGTTAGTAGTACAAGTGATCCTTAGACTTGAGATCATCATAGTAACTTGTGTATGATAAGTTATACTTTGAAATGTCCCTTAAGACCATTAGGGTATAACAAATGGTATGCTTGGGTGTAATAAGTTATAGATGGATATATATAATGAATGATCAATAAAGAATCTTTGCTTCTAGTAAAAGAAGAGAAATGTCCTGTATGATTCGATAAATGACAACCCATGAATCATTGGTCAAGGTGGAATGAAATTAAAAAGGAGTTTCTAATTTGCATTATTTGGAGTTGTGTATTTATGAATCGAAATACATATAATTAAATAAAATAAGACTTGACAGTAATTCCATATCTTATATTTAATTGGTACATTATATGGTGGAAGGATTGAATTGTACGGTAACTATTTACTCAAATATTCTTTTATGATTAATGTTGAAATTTATATCATCTGGAAAATCATTGATCACTAAGGAGACTTATCCTTATTGTAGAATAAATGTTATTTATTTAAATAAATTAATAATTTAATTTATTTATTTAAATAAGATTATAATTTTCTAATTGATTTATTCACAACTGCTTTTTTAATATGGAGAACACAAAGGGGTCACACCATAAAAAGAAAGAATATTTATTTAAGAAGTAAATCACACAATCGTAATAATAAGATATGTGTATTTAATTTAATCTATGGTGATAGAATAAATTAAATAGCTTAATATTTATTATATAATATTTTGAAAATATTAAATATAAATTAATAAGATGAGTCTTATTGTTATTAGTTGAATTCCTAAAGGAGTTTGTGAATTAATTAATAAAGGTACACTCAATTGTTCCTAATTGGATTAGGAGCCTAATTAATTAAAGGAGTTTAATTAATTAAATCTAAATAGTTTAGGAGGGTTGCATACATCTATAAATAAGAAGGTTTTATTATGGATTAAGGTTACACACTTTATTCCAAGAGTTGGAAGAGTGTACACATAATTCTATAGAGATAGAACTAGGGTTTTGCCAAACACACATCTTTTTGAATAACTGTTCTTCCTTAGTGGATCACCTCTAGAGGTCAAACACTTGGGTGGCTAAAATTGATTAAAGGAAGGAATCAAACCCGGTGAATTAAAGTTGAATGTGAGAAGGATTTGGAGTTGAACTTGTACATGAGAAAACTTGTTTCTACAAGGGTATGAATCTTATTCTTCATCTCTTTCGTTTAATTAATAATTGTACATAAAGTATGATTTTGTAAATTTTAAAACTCTGATTTTTCACACTTCTGTTCTATGTATGTAATTTATTACATGTTCATGGATATTACAAACCTAACAGTGACATCAGAGCTAAACTTTATTCGAGCTATTAATTGTTTTGATTTGATGTGTTTAGAACTATTTTATTGAGCATAATTGTTGGCATAAAATCATATTTTTGGAGAAAAAAAACTGCACAATTCGTGAACTGAAAAAATAGATTCTAAAGACTAGCGCCGCAACACGTGATTGCATTACAAACTTTTGGTACCGCCGCAAAGATCGACTCCATGTTTTTGAAAGTGGTGATGTGGTATTTGCAAAGACTCGAAGAAGATATTTCATTAAATAGCTACCAAGCAGTACCATAACGCCGTTTCCCATTAATTAAATAAAATTTATTTTATTTATTTATTTGATGTCTAATTAAGATAAAATGTTTATTTTAATTGAAATTGAATTCCATGTTTTCAATAATTCTAAATTAGAAATAAAGGAGTTTATTTTTATTTGGAATTGGATTCAAATAAAGATGTCTATTTTAATTGGAATTGGATATTATGCTAACTATAATTGTCCATTAAATCGATATCAATGTATATATTGAATGTTTATTATTCATGAGATGAATGTTATTTATTTATGCATATATTGATATGTATGACAATAAATGGGATTGATTATGAATTATTGACCAATGTGATTAGATTTTATTTTAGTTGGATGCATGAATGTATGAATTTTATTAAATGGGGTCTGCGTACCTCGTCTTCTCTAGCTTTTTCTTGATGTAAATTATATCTCCCTCCTAAGTACTTCCCCTTGATTACTGATCAAGGTTTGAATTTATTATAAATAGTTTTTGTAATAAGATTAGTTAGAATTATCTTGAAGAATTAGAGACTAATGAGCCCTTGAAGACCCGTTTGTAATGGAGCCTGAGATTTAAATGTAATAGTTACATTTAAATTTAATTCTTGCACCCTAGTTTTGACCTCTTGGTTTACTTGGTGGCTCTAGTGAACCAAACTATAATAAAGTCCATAATCAATCTGGGTAGACTATATATATATATATATATATGTGTGTGTGTGTGTGTGTGTGTGTGTGTGTGTGTGCATGCTAAACAAGATGTGATAATTAATAATAAACCCCTCAAAAAAATTATATTAAGTCTGAAGCGTTTAAAGACATTTAGAATATCGAATGTCGCCTTCTAGTATGATCAAAATAATAGAGTATTAACAAATTACTATAAGTTTGTTGTGTCACCACAATGCTTATCTTAATTTTTTGAGATGTTATTTTTATCACCTTTGATGCTTATAAAGAAATTGAACGATGTTGTTTTGTTGTGCCACCATAAGAACAATATTTTTTTTTTGAATATATGAAAGTGTTAGGTAGGACTTAACTTGGATAATTTTGATTCGGATGTGTTACCACTTGATAAAAATAATCTAAGAGGCAAAAGAAGAGGAGTTATATGATGATGTAATTGACAAGAATTTTCTACCTATTTATTTATATATAGTTTGTTGTGTTACCACAAGGTTATATATATATTTAAAATGAGATCCTTAATCTCACTATCAAATCTTTAATTAGATTTTGTCGAACTATATAAGTGATAGTAATATAGTTTGAAGAAAATAGTGGAAAATACAAAATTAAAACAAGATCTAATTTATTTTGGTAATTAATTAAGAAAATGAATTATGCTAAAATGTTGTCTTTATCACATGCAGAAATTTGAAAATGTCAAACTCACTAATTTCACTTTGTAGCATACTTGATGCTAACAAATTGAATTATATGGACATGTTAAGGAATCTAAGAATTATTCTCACTGCTGAAAAGATTTCCTATGTTCTAAATTCGTCTGTCCCTGCAAATATTACAGAAATAGCCTTGAGGAAGAGATTGCTACTTTTAAGAAGTGGCAAGATGATGCATCTGTGGCTCAATGCATCATGCTCACATCCATGAGTAACGAGCTTCAACTTCAACATGAAACTATGAATGCTCCTACTTTACTGTTGCACCTCAAAGATTTGTATGGTGAGCAAAGTAGGACAGCTAGATATGAGATATCTAAGGAGCTCTTCCGATCTCAGATGACCGATGACACTATTGTTGAGACTCATGTCCTAAAGATAATCAATTTGATTGAACATCTTGGAAAGCTAGGGTTCGTTATAGATGGGGAGTTAAGTCAAGTTTTGATCTTGTAGTCACTTCTAGACACCTTCTCACAATTTGTTGTGAATTTTCACATGAATAAGTTGGACGTCAACTTGCCTAAATTACTTAACATGTTGAAAACTACTGAAGGTCACTTCCCATCCAAGAAGGACCAAGTCTTAATGGTGGATGATTCTTCGAAAAAAAGGAAAAGGCCCAAGGTATCTTCTGAAAAGAAGATATTCAAGAAGGCTAAGAGCAAGGCAAAAGTGAAGGATTAAAAGAAACCCGATTCAGCTAGCAAAGGAATATGCTTCCATTACAATAAGCCAGGTCACTGGAAGAGGAACTAGAAGGAGTTTCTTGCATAATAAAAGCAGAAGAAGCTTGGAGAAGTTTTGACTCCTAATCAAGGTTTATTTATGATTGAAATTAATTTTTCTGAAAGTCAAAATTCTACTTGGGTATTAGATACCGGCTGTGGTACTCATATATGTTATAATATGCAAGGACTGGTCAGAAGTAGAAAGCTGAACAAGGATGAGGTCGTCCTACGAGTGGGAAATGGAGCAAAGGTTGCTGCATTAGTTATAGGGACTTATTGTTTAGCACTTCTTACGGGCAAGTCCATTATTTTAAATAATTGTTATTTTGTTCTAACACTCATTACAAACATTATTTCAATTTCTGTATTGGATATGGATGTTTTATATATTATAATAAAGAACAACAGATGTTCTATTTATAATAAAAATGTTTATATGGTGTTGGTAATTTGCGAAATAGACTATACATACTTGACTTGCATGAAAATATATTTCAAATTGAACAAACTAAGAAAAGGAAAAGAGACGATGTTAATTATACCTTTATGTGACATTATAGACTCGGTCATATTAATTAAACAAGATTATCCAAGTTGCATAAAGATGGGCTTTTAGAACTATCTAATTATGAATTATATCCAACTTGTGAATATTATCTCATAGGTAAGATGACTAAATCTCTTTTTAGTGGAAAAGGAGAAAGAGTTACAGAATTGCTAGTGTTGGTTCACCTGCATTTACGTCGTTGATTTGACTACAAATCTAATCGCATACGAGAAGGGTATTCTTATTTTATTATTTTTACTGATGATATGATATCCCGAATATTAGTAATAATTCTTTTAAGGGAAATATTAATTGATTAAATAAAGGTTAGAGATTAAACTTAATTATTAATAAAGGAAATGTGAAAAGAGTGGATTACTTTTTTTTTGTGTGCCCATAGGGTATAAAATGATCGGGAAAAGAGACTTTTAATATAAAAGGCTCTAACCAAGAAGGTACGAAGCAGTATAACTATTACTTACTCATAATGAAAAGAAAGTAATATGTGGAGTTGAATAAATTTTATGAGATGAAGAGATGGTATTACTAAATGAATACCTCGATTATTCAAAATGAAAAGGGAAGCCAATATGACTTAATTGAGAAATATTCCTGACATAAATCCACATATGAGATTAATGAAATAATTATATTATAATATAATTAATTTCGTTCAAAAGTATTGTTTAGTATCAAATAAGGAAAATGGTGGGTACTACCATGAAGTATTTAAATTACATAAAGCCATCATTTTTAATGATGTATGTGCTATCTATTTTTCTAGCTTAAAGAACTGTGGTGGATAAAAAAATCCATGTATATTAATATGTAATATAAGCCCATATTAAATATTTGACCATATCAAATTTGCTAGGTGTGCTTGCAAATAGGTTAGTGTTATGGACCATTGCCTTACGTAAGGAGGGGTAATAAGAGTCCAAGTTATATAAATTGGGCCAAATTAATTTTTCCATGTAGGCATTCAAGCATTCTTTATTTTAGTAATATGATATGAGTGCATTGAGCCCAAAACAAAGTTGTGCCCAGCCTTGCATTAGACCCAATTCGACAGCCCATATTGGAGAGAAAAGGACCTGTTGGTTCAAATTAAAAGAGCTGTGAGATGGTTGTTGGTCAGTTAGTAAGCTAATAGTTAGTTAGAAATTTAGTTAGTAGTTATAAGGTGTAGAGTGGTTGTAAGAGTCAAGTTCATTGCATGAGCCAAGTAGCTACTAGAGGACTGAATAGGGGCCAACATAGGGGCTAAGTAGACTATAGAGTAGTAGGAGGCTGCTAAGCCTTGTAGGGGCTGTGTAGGGGTAATGATGAAAGCCAATGTAGGGGTTGAGTAGGAGCTAAAGACAACAACCATATAGAGATAATGATGGAGAGCAGCAGTAGGCCAAGTAGGTTGATTGTGAGAGAGATAGAGAAAGCTCAGCCATAAATGGCCATACACTGCACCTAAAAACAAATAACTTCTATACTTAGCAGAGTTCCAAAAGTAATATCAATAGCAGTCCATTAGATTAAGAGAGTAGCAAAGCTACGACTTGAAGAAAAGGAAGGATTGAGCAGCAAAACTACTTCAATCTTTAGAAGTTAGCAAGGAAAGCAAGCTTACACTCTTTCCATTCGTTTTCCATTTCATATTTGATAGTAGAATGGGTTGTTAGTGGCTATAGTATTAAATAAGACTATGGTGGTTGTTATGATAATATTAGAACTTTGTGTGGATGTTGAGCATTATATGGAGACCCTTAATAAATCAAAAGCCAAAAGGCTGGGGAAAATGGACAGGAAATTTGTGGTTACATGTAAATAAAATCATGCTCACCAATTGTTTGATTAAATTTCCAAATAGGGGATGTTATAGTATAAAAGCATTAGAATCCAAATCATGTCTACGGGCTCATATATTGAGATGAATTCCTCAAACATGCTTCAATGCTTAAAAACAACATGTTGTAGTATAATTTACATGCTATGATAATTTTATTTTAGATAGTAGAGTACCTTACTCCACGATCGTAGAGTGCAACTCCACGATCATAGATCTCAACTTAAAAGTCATCTGTGGGACCCCCTCCCCCCACTTTGAGTCTCAAATTAGAACACTGTAAATTAATGTTCCCAGACCAATGAAAAAAAAAGTAAAAGCCTATGAGGGACTGTTTTAATCAAAAGATAGAATCCCTGCATTTAGATGTATTAAAACATGAACATATAGTATACAGAAAGTACTTGTGGTGATAAAACTTTTACTTGAAAGTTTGGAGGCTGTTATGGTGGTTTAGTACTAACCCATGCTAATCATGCCTAAAAATGAGTTATTTTGGTGTTGATACATGAGAAAAGTTTCAATCTTGTTAGAGTATGTGAAGACGAGTTCTAAGGATAATTTGAAGTTATATGAATGCTTAGATAACCCTTGAATCATAGCTTGGGGACTGTTTGTGAGTAATAGCCAAAACGGTGCTTAAACTTTAGATTAGAGGACTGTTTCGGTCAAGGACAGTACCTGAACTTTTGAGTCAGTAAAGGGACCATAATCTGTCAATAATTAACATTTAAAAGTTGTTCCTTAACTTAGTTGAGGTCCATATTGAGTACTACTCAGTTTTCATATTTGAGAGCCATGAAAAGTAAGCTTTAAAGTGACATCTAACACTTAAACGAAGAGAGGCCACACCTAAACCTTGTAGGTAAGTTTTAATAGCTATAATATGGCATAAGTAAGCTACACAAGTTAAAGAAACCAAGTCTAAACAATTTTAAATATTGAACTTGTTAAAAATCACGTGGTCTATTTTGGATAAATTTTAGTACCTGAATTTGTAAGACTATAATGAACTCATATAAAGTTGCTTATGTATGCTTGTGATGATTCCTTATCATTGCTATGACTAAAGATAGTAAGAAAAACAAGTTAGGGTTTATTTTTCAAGCCTAAAGTAAGCTTTGATAGGCCAAAATTGGTTAGATGATTAAACAAAGTGAGATGATGATAAAAGTACCCTTAGGAAACTAAAATACACATGCCTAGACTGTCCAAGTAGCCAAAACTGAAAGAAATTTAAGAAGTGTCAAAATCAATTTTGGGGAAAATGTGTTAAACTTTCCAGTTTGAGACTTAGTTAAAGTAGACCTAACTAATATGAATGAAGAACCTAAACCCTTATTAAAATACCTTAGTATGTGGTCTAGAAGTAGGGCTAGATGGTAGAGCCAAAAGCTTAACTAAGAAATTCCTACAAATCATCAAAGTAGGCAGTAAACTAAATTCTGCAACAGTTGGGTAGTAGAGTGAACTCTGAAAATCGTAGAGTGAAAATAGTAGAGTGGCTCTTAAAATCGTGGAGTGAAAATAGTTGAGTGACTCTAAAAATCTTAGAGTGAAAATAGTAGAGTGGCTCTGAAAATCCTAGAGTGAAAATAGTAGAGTGAACTCTGAAAATCGTAGAGTGAAAATAGTAGAGTGAAAATGGGTAAACACCCTAGTTTGTGCCTAGTTTTGGTTAACTTCCATAACCGAATTTAAGAAATCAAACTCATGGAAAAATACAATGATATATGATCTAAATGCTTGCAAAAACAAAAGATCAAATGGGCTAACTCATAAAGTCCAAAAGCATCATCAAAGTGGCCTAAAAATCTACTTCTGCTGCAGTTGGTAGTAGAGTGGAAATGTAAAATACCCATTTTGAGGCACTATCTTAAGAAGCCTTAAGAGGTTATTTTAGTTGACTCACTATGGAATTAAATACTATGATGTATGGTCTAAAATCTTGTTCAAACATAGAAGTCAAAAGCTCATTACAAAGATTCATAAAAATCCCCAAAGTACTCTAGAAAATCATATTTTTTATTTTTGAACTATGATGGAATAATGGGATTTGATTCCTAGAAATGTCACAACTTAACGTAAGATGATATTTGAAGTGTATAATAACCAATGATTTGTATCATGTTATGATTGGATAAAAATGAGTATATTTGAGAATGTATAAGAAATAAGTAAGCAATATATACGATGTGTGTCTGATCACAAAGTGATGAACGAAGGCTATATGCCTAATCTAAGCTTAAGGAACTTAGATGAGTAATGTTTAGCCAAATATAGTATGCTCTAGTGGTGTGATACACACACAGTAAACTACAAGTGCGATAAGCTAGCACATGTAGTGATAAAAAGGAAAATAAAGTTGAGTTATATAAATAACGAAGTTGAATATAAAGGTGGTACAAGGAAAATATAAGTTAAAGTACGTTATTAAAGTAAGGTTAACCATGAGATCAAGTATTGATTGTGTTTATTATCAATCTCACATACCGTGTAGGTCATGTAGAGGAACGAAAGGTTAGCGTAATGGTAAAACGCAGGTACATGCAAGTTTTTTAGAACTTATTTTTATATGTGAACTTGTTAATTGTAATGTGCACATACTCCCTGTATTATATGTACTCCTTGTGAAGAAATTGAGATGTGCTATATTGTGATGTAAATCTATTGAATCAAGTTAATGATTGATGAGGATTGAGTTATGGAAACTTACTATATTCATGATATGAGGTATATGATAAGTATGAAGTAAGTATAATTGCTGAGTATGAGCATTATGATGCTTGAATAAATGCAATGTATGAAAAATATGAATTTATGTATAAACTGCGAAGTATGAATAATTTAAATTGTGTTTAAAATGCGAAATATGTGTTATGTGGTAACTATTAAACTCGTTTGGCAACGTAGTTGCTCACCCTTGCTATAAATAATTATTTTCAGCTAAACCAAAGCGGATCGAAGGATTCAAGATAGACAAAGGAAAGAGGAAAAAGTACTTATTGAAGTTGTTCGTATAGCTCTAGCTATACTAGATAGCGTTCAAATGACGCATTGTAATTGCATAGTCAAAGAACATTGTATAGAAGTATAGTTGAGTCTAGTTGTGAGTTCATGGATAATTACAATCAATATATCCAAGTGAAAAAGATTATTTATAACTTAAAATGTATAATTTAAATTAATATGATTTAAAAGTGTAGCAACAGGCTGTAAAGGTTGCGGATTCTGGAAATAGAAGGAATTAATGTATTAATTGGTATCAAAGTGAGATTGTATTCATTATTTTATGAATAAAGATTATAAATATTCATATGAAGGTTGTATAGTAATGCACTAGGTCTGAGGTTCAAGGGACCCAGATTAGGGGGCGTTACAAGTTGGTATTAAAGTTGTAGGTTATAAACCTTAGGTAAGGGTACCTTAGGCTATAATCGTAGAGAAGAAAGATGAAAACAATGAGGAATAAACTTGAATAAAAGTTTAAGTAATAAGAAATGAATTAAAAAACTTCACAAAGAAGTTAAAATATATATATGAATTTGGAAAATTCATAAAAGGAAAAGTTGAAATATAAACAAGAGAAGATTCAAAGGAGAATCTTGAAGAGTTATAAAAGATGAGAATCAAGAGTTACTTGACTCCAATATAGATAAAGAAAAAATGATAAATAGACAATGTCTATAAGATAAAAAGTTTAAATGAAATTGTGTTGTAACATAATTGAAGAGAAAAGTGAAAAGATCATATGGCGATCATTGGGTAAAGATGGTCTTAATATAAAACAATTATAAAATAAGATCAAGACGTAATCAGAATGAGTTATGAAGTAACAGATAATCTGTTAAATGAATCAAAAGTTATAGCTTGATGCTATAAAAAGAATGTCTGAGATAGTACGAGGAAAGAGTTGAAAGTGATGAGATGCGGAATAAAGAATTTCGTAATGAGCAAAGAGAAAATTAGGATTTTGTTGGATTTCAACTGAGGACTCATGTGATAGCTGAGTTGTACAAACCTTTATATAGGTAGGGGTTTTATGCTTGGTTAATGACCACTTAGTCTATTACATTAATAATCATTGGAATGTTGGTATCACGTTATCAATATATGTATGGTGAGAAGGTGATTCTTTTCTCATATTTATATTTGATAGTTAGAAAATATTAAGAATAGGTGCGAGTTCTTATAACTCATACTTATGGTAAGTTTGTGACTCATAATCGTATGGTATGTTTTTGAACCCCTAAGCATACGGATAGTTCTAGAATTGATTCTTGGACTATGTGTTGCTAGGACAAGTTCCTAAACTCATATTATTATGGAATGTTCCTGAACTCATAATGTGTGGTAAGTTTGATGAACTATACCGAGGTATAAGAAAGTTATGGATTTAGAACTGAGAATTTTAAGTGTAGTAGGCTTTAAGGATGATAAAAATAGATAGAATTAATAAGTAGAACATTGGATAAATTGAAGTTGATGGTGGAAGCATAGGTATTCCAAATCTTCTAGCTAGGCCAGATTTCAAAATTTTTGACATCAAGCTAAATTCGCATTGATGTGCCTTTAAAAATTAAAATGAATTTCTGTATCAGTAACATAGTGACAAAGTGTGTAGAAGTGGACTTCGAACCACTAACACATCGTTACTTGTTGCGGTATGATAACACCAAAAATAATTTTCAAAGGTTTTGAACCGTTTAAAGAGAAAGGTCTATGTTAATTATTTCGGCTACACAAAGATAATTTGAAAAATATCAAAATGTATTTTTATATAGTCATCAATACATCATTAAACCTGGTGTAGATATGACAGATGATGAAGTCATCAATACAGTTAACCTAGTGTGGATGTGATCATAGAATCGTCAACCCACTATGGTATGTTGTAGTATGACAAAGTCATAAAATGATGAAATCCTCAACGTACTGTCAAAACGGTATGGTATTATGACATCATAAAATGATTTTTTTTTTGTTTTCTTTAAAACTATGAAAGATTATGCCAATTGAGTTGGCTAAAATATTTCAATCGATATCCGAACTGTTGATATATGTCTAAGCTATTTGTTTCGACTAGACAATTATTGAAAAATATTTATGAGATTCAAGCCTTCCTTAAAAATTCATGCCAAACCATATTGTTCTGGTGCGGATTTTCATACTAAGTCTGAGGTGAACAACCCTAAAAAGGGGACATGTTATCAGAAACTATAAGTTTTAAACAATGCTTATGTGTTAAAATATTGTGCACAACATAAGGGTACGATAGGCTGATCCCCTAAAGTACAAATATAGGTAGTTTACTGTCTTCGTGATTGTAAACAGGCCTAGTAGAGAATGCATGTTTACAGTCTTAGTGATTGTTAAACTTGTATGGGTGGGTTTGTAATTGAATGCCCATTAAACAAATTAAAGAGTTCATGGTCTTTATGACCCCTCAACAAAATATGAAAAGTTTTTAAAGGAATGTTTTTACTTCCTAGTTATTCATACCACTTTACAATTATTAAACAATTGTTGAAGACTCTTTAAATATATTCCAATACTCTGGAAGTTGAATGATAAGAATGTATGAGCTTCTTAGAGGAAGGTGAGAATGTAAAGGTTAGTATGACAACCTAGTTATGATGAGTAGAATATGTAGAGATGGGTATGCTATAATTTCGAGGATGAAATTCTTTGAAGGAGGGGAGAATGTGATATCCCAAATATTAGTAATATTTCTTTTAAGGGAAATATTAATTGATTAAATAAAGGTTAGAGATTGGACCTAATTATTAATAAAGGAAATGTGAAAAGAGTGGATTATTTTTTTGTGTGCCCATAGGGTATAAAATGATCGAGAAAAGAAACTTTTAATATAAAAGGCTCGAACCAAGAAGGTACAAAACAGTATAACTATTACTTACTCATAATGAAAAGAAAGTAATATGTGGAGTTGAATAAATTTTATGAGATAAAATAAGCAATGGAATTACTAAATGAATACCTCGATTATTCAAAATGAAAAGGGAAGCCAATATGACTTAATTGAGAAATATTCCTGACATAAATCCACATATGAGATTAATGAAATAATTTTATTATAATATAATTAATTTTGTTCAAAAGTATTATTTAGTAACAAATAAGGAAAATGATCATTAGAAGAGTCAAGTAAAGCATGATATCTACTATCTTATATGATTTAAAAAGTTTATCATCCATTTTTACGCTGAGACTCAGCTCAATAAATAATCCACACACTGAATTATCCATGCACTTCGGACCAAGGATATTCGTGTTATCACCAATGGTCATGATCATGCCAACAACTGTCCATCAATGCACTACGGGCCAATGAGGACTTTTACCCCATCATTTGTAACATTACAGGTCATGATTATACCGAATAATCCCTGGTCATAATCATACCAATAACAAGTCCATCTATGCACTACGGGCCAAAGATGACTTTCATCACTATATAAACATGAAGATGATGACAATGATATAAGAATTTAATTAAATGAGAGCAAGGATAAATTTTAAATATTTATGATTCTACAGAATTCAATAATGTCCAAATTATCAACATGATATTGCTTTGTGGAGTAAAATTCAAGAATAATATTGTATCAAAAATGATTTGGACAGAAAAGAAATCAATTTTTGTCATGAATAGTACCTTGGTGAATAGTTCCCGAGTGAATAGTACTTTGGTAATTGTATCCCGTGAATAGTACCCCGGCATGAAAAGATTAAAAATTATCAAGAATGCTCAGAATAATATTTCCATGAATAGATACTAGATGAAGCGCAAATTTCAAGGATATTCTACTAATTTCACGGAGTATAGAAGCAGTACTTTAACAAAATGAGTGTAGAATTTAGAATCTGAAATGAAATAATATTACTTAAATACTACAGAGTATGAAAGAAAATATTAATTCTTACAAATATTGAACAAAAATAAAATCCCTTATGAATATTAAACGAAAACAATATTCCTTACGAATATTGAACGAAAATAATATTCATACGAACACGAAAAATAATATCTCTTCTGAATATGAAATAAATATTACCCCTTACCTTAAAAAGATAGTACTTCTGACTGGTAGGGCGGGGATATTCTTGAAGAAAACTTATACTATTTTCTACGCTCAAAGCTTCCTTAAACTCTAAAGAAATATGATCAATATTATAGAAGAAGAATTCTCTGATTCTGGTGTGATTTTTAATTTTAAACTAAGCATCCTATTTATAGGAGAATGGAAGGATACTATTTGAATTTAGAAAATCACGGACTGCACAGTAAGGACTCACGGCCGAATTTTGTTTGGCTGAAAAAAAATTAATTTTCACTATACAGCACTATGCAACCAATAAAATATAATATATTCTATTTTACATAAAAAACAAAACTTATTATAATATA
Source organism: Panax quinquefolius (assembly GCA_020205615.1). Lineage (NCBI taxonomy): Eukaryota > Viridiplantae > Streptophyta > Magnoliopsida > Apiales > Araliaceae > Panax > Panax quinquefolius. Next base: position 111,720,926 of record CM035157.1, on the reverse strand, counting down.
CACACACACACATATATATATATATATGTATATATATATATATAACAAAACTGAGATAACTTTCTACCGACAGTTTTGAAAAATGGGTAAGTGGGGGGTCCATATAATAAACAAAATTTACAACAAATACATCATAAAAATCCCCTCTATTTATCTCAACTCACTTATTGATTTAATAATATAAAATATTGCGACAATAATTGAATCAATAACGTGAGATACTTTGCAGCAATTATTGTGGCAAGAATTGAATAATACTGACTGACTTCTTACGTAAGCATCAATAATCAAAGATATCTTTGCATGCAATCAGGTGCTACTCTTATGCAACCCACGTGTATTCTTTGTACTTTATCACTAGGTATTTCAATAGTTAACGGTAAAACTTTTTTGCCGTTATTTTTATAGAAAGATATTTCTGTCATTTTCTAACTCCGACAATAATTCTGTTGTGGGGTCCACCAATGATTATGTCGTTATATAAATATTCCCTATTAAAACGAATATTCCCCGACTAATCGAATATTTTATAACAACTTGCTTACTTTGCAAAATTTATAAATATTACCCACAACTATAACATTATATTAAAACCACACCATAATATTCAAAAATATATTTTGAGAAAAAAATTCATCTTTATTCATAAAAGTTGGGGTCTTACAACCTCCCCTTCTTATGAAATTTCATCCTCAAAATTGGTGTACGTACTTGGTATGTGGAAGAGGTGAGGATACCTTAATTTCATTTCAGATTCTAACTCCTAGGTCATTTCCTCAACATCGTGGTTTCTCCATAAAACTTTGACCTGAGATATAATCTTGGAGCGTAGAATATGTTCCTTCTTATCTAAGATTTTAATAGGTACCTCTTCATATGTTAAATCTTCCACTATCTCGTCTAGTTCTAAATTAATAATGTGGTTTGGGTCGTCCACATATTTACGTAACATCGATATGTGAAAAACGTTATGAACACGCGACATACTTAGCGGTAAGGCGAGTCTATAAGCCATAGTTCTTACTCGATCGAGGATTTCAAATGGGCCAATGAATCGAGGATTGAGCTTTTCTCTCTTTCCAAATCTTGTAACTCCTTTCCATGGAGCAACACGTAATAACACATGATCTCCAACATTGAATTCCACATCCTTTCGATGAAGATCATCATAACTCTTTTGTCGATCTTGTGAGATTTTTATACGTTGCCGGATCATTTGAATCTTTTCTATTGTCATGCGCACTAATTCCAGTCCCAACAATGTTTCTTCACCCACCTCTTCCCAGCATACTGGAGAATGACACTTTCGTCCATACAATGCCTCAAATGGAGCCATGCTGATACTTGCTTGATAATTCCACCAATGGCAAGAACTTGTCCCAACTTCCCTTGAAGTCAAGGACACAAAGTCTTAATAGATCTTCAAGAGTTTGAATATTTCTCTCTGAATGCCTGTTCGTTTGAGGATGATATGATGAACTAAATTGTAAATCCGTACCCATAGCTTTTTGCAAATTAACCCAAAATTATGAACTGAACCTTGGGTCTCGATCAAAAACTATGGATACTGGCATACCATGTAGTCTTACAATCTCATTTATATATATATGAGCAAGACGTTCAAGTGAATAAGCTTCTCATATAGGTAAGAAATGAGCAGACTTGGTTAGTCTATCGACAATGACCCAAATCGCATCTATGCCTTGAGAAACCTTGGGAAGACCAGTAATGAAATCCATGGTAATGTGCTCCCACTTCTATTCTAGAATTTCAAGTGGTTGCAATGGTCCTTTTGGCACTTGATGCTCCACCTTGACACATTGACAAGTTAAACACCTTGAGATAAACTCTGCTATCTCTCTCTTCATATTGCTCCACCAAAATGTATGTCGAAGATCACAATTCATTTTGGTACTCCCAGGATGGATTGCAAATGGTGTGTTGTGTGCCTCCATCATGATTTTATACTTCAAGTCAGAATCATTAGGAACACAAAGTCTGGAGTTGACTCGAAGTACTCCTTCTTTATCGATTCTTGCTTCCAGAATAGCACCTTCTTGCACTTCCTTCTTCATCGATTTAACTTTATCGATTAAAGTCAATTTTACTCGTATATTTTCCATCATCACGTGGGTCCCTAGCGTCTTTAACTCTATCTCCATCCTTTTTAAGTCATACAAATGGGCCTTTGCGTTGACAATATCGCACTTGTACCCGCATATGATCTTCTACTCAACGCGTCAGTTACCATGTTTGTTTTTCTAGGATGGTATTGTATGGTATGATCGTAATCTTTCAATAGCTCGAGCCAATGTCGTTACCGTATGTTGAGTTTTTTTTGGGTGAAGAAATATTTGAGGCTTTTATGATCCGTATAGATCTCCACTTTCTCCCCATACAGGTAATGCCTCTAGATTTTAAGTGCGAAAATAATAGTTGCCAACTCTAGATCATGAGTAAGATAAGTTCTCTCATATTCTTGGAGTTATCGTGAGGTGTAGGCTATGACTTTCCTATGTTGCATGAGAACACATCCTAAACCTTTGCCTGAAGCATCACTGTAGAAGACAAATCCCTTCAAACCAGATGGTATTGTCAGAACAGGTGCTAAAATGAGTCTACTCTTGAGTTCTTGAAAAATCTTCTCACATTCCTCGCTCAAACTAAATTTTATATCTTTCCGAGTCAGCTGAGTTAACGGAGTAGCGATTCGATAAAATCCTTCCACGAATCTCTGATAATAACCAGCTAAGCCCAGAAAGCTACGTACTTCGGTCACTGACTTAGGCTGCTCCTAGCTTTGTATTGCTTCAATCTTTGTTGGGTCAACAGATATTCCGTGATTCGATATCACATACACATGGAATGCTACTTCCTCAAGTCAGAACTCGTATTTCGTTAACTTAGCATATAGCTTATTTTCATGAAGCTTTTGGAGTATCAACATCAAGTGTTGCTCATGATCTTCATGGCTTTTGGAGTATATGAGGATGTCATTAATAAAGGCAACCACAAAATGATCCAAATATTCCTTGAATACTTGGTTCATCATATCCATGAAGGCAGCAGGAGCATTAGTGAATCCAAAAGACATGACTAGGAATTAGTAATGCCCGTACCGAGTTCTGAAAGCGGTCTTTAGAATAGGGATAAATCAACTTTTGGTACCTGTACTGGGACACGACTTACAATTTGGTACCCAAAGTGAAAAAAGTTACAAACTGGTGATTGTACTCGAAAAATATCACACTTCGTTAAACATTAGGGACACGACTTACAATTTGGTACTCGAACGGAAAAAAGTTACAAACTGGTGATTGTACTCGAAAAATGTTAAAATCTAGTGCTTGTACTTTTCAATTTTTAAATAATCGTTAAAATTGATCCAACGGTAGAGACAAACATATAGAGAGAAACGAAGTCGACGCGAAGAAGATCCTTGATGTTTTGTTCCATCTTTCCTTACCTCCCACATTCGCACCATTGCTCCACAGTGGCACCGACTTGGGAACTCTAGTGTAATCCATTCATTTTTATTGCATAAAATACAATCTTCTTCTCCGATCTCATTTATGATTCCACTCCAAGATGAGCTCATCCTTTCAATTAAACACTGAAAACCTTTTAATAAATATATGAGAACCGGTAATCAATGGAGAATCGAGACAAGAAGAATGAGACAAGAAGAAGGACAGAAGAAGAGAACCCTAATTTTCAAACAGAATAAAGATGAAACCCTACTTTTTAACGGAGTAACATTTTTCGAGTACAATCACCAGTTTGTAATTTTTTTTACTTTGGGTAGCAAATTGTAAGTCGTGTCCCTAATGTTTAATGGAGTGTAACATTTTTTGAGAACAATCATCAGTTTGTAACTTTTTTCACTTCGGGTACCAAATTGTAAGTCGTGTCCCAGTACAGGTACCAAAAGTTGATTTATCTCCTTTGGAATGTCATCAGTTTTAATCTTTAACTGGTGATATCTGGAACGAAGATCGATCTTTGAAAAGAATTTAGCGCCTTGCAACTAGTCAAATAGGTCATCAATGCGAGGCAACGGGTACCTATATTTTATGGTGATATGATTCAACTCCCAATAATTAATACAAAGTCGCATACTCCCATCTTTTTTCTTTACGAATAGAACAGGAGCACCCCAAGGAGACATATTAGGACAAATGAAACCGATGTCTAACAACTCCTGTAGTTAGGTTTTTAACTCTTGAAGTTTAATAGGAGCCATTAGATATGTGGCTTTGGAAATGGGTTTTGTACCGGGTTCAAGGTCGATACAAAATTTGATTTCACGCTCTGGGGGAAGACCAGGAAGTTCTTCAGGGAATACGTCAGGAAATTTATTAACAATAGAAATATCATTCAAATCTGACGTATTTTTGTTTAAATCTGTGACATGGGCTAAGAAAGCTTGACATCCATTTTTCAAGAAACGAATAGCTTTATGGCTTAATATGACAGTGATTGACTTTAGTGGTTTGGTTTCTTGAATTCGCATAATAGGTTGGTTAGGAATATGAAAGCTAACAACCTTATGAAAATAATCAATTTTAGCATGATGAATATGTAGACACTCGAAATTTCATTTTCCTATTACTAACTATGCAGGAGGACAAAAGCTTTTTTTTTCACACTCCAGAGATAACCCTAGAGGACCACAACATCAATTCTAACCCCAGAGATAGCCCAAGAAATAAATTGTAAAGCCCAGAGTTAACCCCAGGAGGTAAAGCTAACCTCAGAGATAACCCTGAGGACATTCAAAGTTGACAGTAGGCCAATCTCAGAGATAACCCTGAGAAAAGACTGCTACAACTGCGCCAAAACCGGAGATAACCCTGAGAAGGGGAAAAATGGTCATTTTCCAACTCAAATCACATCAACTCATTTAAACTCAAAAATTCTTCAAAAGAAGTCCCACAAGAACCATATCTTAACTTTCGAGCGCAAACTACGCAAAATGGCTCAACGGACTGCCTAACGGAAACCTGGAAATGCCATTTCGGTCATGGACCCATATTCTTGGGATAAAAAAAAGGGAAAATCCTATGTCATTGCATAGCTCTCAGAAAGAGCTTTCCAGAATGGTATGCCATGCCTCAAACGAAGGCTCGGATTGAAGTTCTGCAAGTTCGAGTGGACATCACGTTACACGCATACACGTACTTCGAGACGGTGGGACCCGCGAAGCCCGGGGCAACCCGGGCAGCTGCAGGTACATCTACGGCTACCGCAGGTACACCTGCGACTCCAAGCTCCATATTTGCAAGAGAAAAGGCAAGTAAGACCTATCAAATTTGCTCTGTACACACCCCATATTGAGTGCTTTCTCATTTTGAACACCTGTTAGCTCACATATAGCTATATTTTTACCGGAGGGAGCTGAGTGTTATCCATTTAGAGTCATAGAAGTCTTCTTTGGCAGCCCACTGTAAGCCTTCTTATACACTATAAAGCTTTTCTCTTTATCTTTGCACACATTATTCTTCACATTGAGAGTCGTGTTGTGTGTGTATGCCCAAACTTCGGTCTGTGGTTTTCATTTCTGTCTGTATATATACTTATATATGTATATATTTATATATATGGACTAACATTATCGAGTTATGCCTCGATTGAGCCTGAACTTATATGGAGGCGTTTACTTGCTTATATATATATATATATATATATATATATATATATATATATATATATATATATATATATATATATACTAATATATATGAACTGTTGTCGGATTATGTCCGATGAGCACCGGATTTTATATCCAGGAGCATTTACTACTTTTATATATATATATATATACACACACACACATATATATATATATATATATATATATATAACTGCTGTTGTCGGATTATGTCCAGATGAGCTTTGATTTTACATCCAGGAGCGTTTACTACTTTTATATATATTCATATATATATATATATATATATATATATATATATATAGCAACAAATCGCTGAAATGATAAATCGAGTCGGGATTGAGAAGCATCCTATATGTTCACCGCTTATATAGATATATATATATATATATATATATATATTTCTATCGAGCACTGAGTTTACTTCGTGGCCTTTTCTTCGCTTTTATTTACATTCCGTCCGCTCGAGTTTACTTGTGGCGGTTGATCATTTTTACCGCTTTACTTATATTTAGTCCCGCCTGGAGTCTACTTCGTGGCGGTTGATCGGTTTTATTGCTTTATTTACATTTCTGATCCCCCATGGAGGTTCTTCGTGGTGATTGATCATGTCTATATATATATACCGCTTTTATATATTTACATTTCCGATCCCCCATGGAGGTGCTTCATGATGGTTGATCATGTCTCTATATATATATTTACTGCTTTTATATATTTACATTTCTGATCCCCCATGGAGGTGCTTCGTGGTGGTTGATCATGTATACGTATATATATATTTATAGCTTATATATATATATATATATATATATATATATATATATATATATATATATAAAGCTATGACATCATGTGAGCCTAGGAATCACGTGATCACTGATTGAAATTTGAATCGAGATTGATTCCCACGATTTTGGACATTTTCAATTTGTAAGAAGTTTGTAAATTATTCACGGTGTTTGAATTTCCTTAGATGGCTTTCATGCCCATGAGGAGTTCTAAGATCGCTATATATTATTTTCTCGAAGATGTTTCGCATCTCGAAAATAAAAGCAACCAAGCCGAACATTTAATAATAAAATGGAAGTATGAAAAGGTCTCAATTACTATTGAGCACAGGGTTTGAAAAATCTCTTTTACAAAGCCTCATTGCTATATCACGTTTAAAACTGAATTTTTTATACAAATTCAAACCCTTTGTATATAGGTGCGAACGAGGCCTCACACTACTTCTAAATAATAGAACATTGACCCACACACACACACATTCATATAACAGTTTCTTGAAAAGTGGCGGTCACCGTGGTAACACGGATGTCAGGGGGTGCCTAACACCTTCCCTTTGCATAATCAAGCCCCCGAACCCAAATGAATCTCGGTTTCACAGACCCGTTTAATAGTGTCACATCACTGGGTCAATGTGCAAACCTTTTCTCGGTTACATTGGTTCAACCAATTAAAAACACGAACTGGCGACTCTTACAATCAAATCGTCGACATATACATGTCAGACCTTTTTCATTTGTTTTTTCAAACAAATCTCACCTAACATGAGAACACCAAAGAACAAGAATAGAAAAGGGACAAATAAAAATCCCGACATCGACATAATAGTCAACCAATCAATCCCTAAAATCACATCAAATGCAAGTATTTTCAAAGAAATGAGATCGACAGGTAACGTGCGGTTGCCAATTTAAATCAAACAAGACTTATAAACAGTGGATGTAAAGAAGGTTTCTCATAACGGACTTTCAATAGATAAGTCAAAGTATAATTTCTCTAGAGTTAAATTTAAACGTTGAGCACAACTAGGTCAAATAAAAGAATGGGTAGAACCGGTATCGAATAAGGTATAAACTTCGCAAGAGTATGATTAGCTTACCCATGATAACTTCGTTCGGTTCCTCGCTTTTTGGGTAGTTACGAAAAGTGCTCTCACTTGAACTGCCAACTTTGACTTATCTGGGATAGCCTTTGGTATCATCATTACCGCTGGAATTAACTTTTGCTATAGGGCATATTCCACCCTAAACTGCTTCGTCGTACTCCTGATCCATGATTTGAATCATTAATCTTCGATCCATATCAAATTGAGGTTGACCGTAATGTACAGGGTAATTCAAAACTTGATGGTGGGTTCTCCCAATTGTTGTCTAAAAAGAGAAATACATATCATCTTTTTTAGTCTTCTTGGATCGGACTTCTCTTTCCACAATATCAACACGTCGTGTGACTTTTACCCATGCATCCTTCATTCTCACTCGTGCGGTTATTTCTTCTTTCAGCTGATCCTTGACATTTGAATTCTCAGATTCTAGCTTTATCATCTTAAACTCTTCCAAAGAGTGCTTCTGTTCAAGCATCACATATCGGGTAATGCAATCTTGAATTATTGCATCCCTTTGCTCAACGACTGACTGCCGTTCTTCAGCCTGCTCTTCTAACTCGTGAATACGATTTTGCAGTTCTACATTTCGATCATAAAGTTCTCCTAATAAATTCTCCTCAGGTTCCTCTTCTTCCTCACTCTTAGATGCTACCTCTGCGACTACCTCGGGTGCAACTATTAATTCTTCACTCACCACATGGATATCTCTAATTTCTTCTTCGCCAGACATCCTACAATCAAGTTTAATAACTTAATTAGTACTCCCCAACAAAAATCTCAGCTAACATGAGAACACCAAAGAACAAGAACAGAAAAGGGACAAATAAAAATCCCAACGTCGACAGGTGGCGACTCTGCTGGGTACTGCAGTAAGAGGGCTTAAGCCGCTACTACAATCTTTTCAAAATTGTTATATGCTTGTGTGTGAATGTTGCATTTACATTTTTGATGAATGTGTAAGAATACATTTTACTTACTGCACTGCAATATATCTATCTTTGATATTAGTGCTTCGCACATGTCATCATTCCCATAACGGTGAGACACACGTTGTCTGTGAATGTATGTTGTGTGGTTCCTCCACCAGGAGGCTATCCTGTCAGTGTTTGATTACTGGACTCGTAGGGAGACTAATTCCAACGAGGCTCAAGAAAGACACCGCCCAGATTCGCTCCAATTGAAAGACCGAATTAACTTCCCGTCAAGTAAATTGCGATGATCTGGGAACCTTCATGCCAAAAAGCCGCGAGAGTAACCTAAGATAGGTTAGCCTCTGATAAACCAAACGCGGAGGAAAGTCTCTTCATGCTTTCCATTTTCAATTACTTGTAAAGACAATTACATGTAATTTCATTCCATGTTAATCTCTATATAATGGAAAATATGAAGAATATGTGTACATGCATATTAAGGCTTGACATGCTATTAAATGACACCCGTTTTGCAGGATAATATTCTTAAAATGGACACATTATAATAGCATGTAAAATTTTTATACATTCCCTAAGACTAAACTATGTAAGTCTTTTTTGTAGGGAATCAATTGGTCCCGTTTCCTGTTCAAAGTCCAAAAAGGCATTAAGCCCACGGCCAAACATGGTTAAAAGTGCCCAGCCTGATCCCACTTCTGTCTCTCGCGAGGAGTTTGAAAGATTAAGCTATCAAATTACAGAGTTGGTTGTTATGCTCAAAGAACTACACCAATCTACTTAGGGTCCACAAATACCCATCCACACAGAATCCTCTACACATGGAGGAACCCAGGGCCAAACAATGCCTACTCAATCAGAGTAATTCATACCAGGGGGAAGTCAGGGTATTGGCAAAAAGATGGAAACCCAGATACCTGAACCTCATTCCAATAAAAGAACCAACAAAACCCCTAAAATCATAAAACTCGGGGATGATCGAGAAACTGGGGATATAAGAAAGAAAGTCCAACAAATGGAGGAAACCATTCGGTCAATTAAAGGGAGTGGAAACTATGGTAGTATCACCTATTCATATCTTTACATATTCCCAGGGGCTTGATATCCTAACAAATTCAAAGTCCCAGGGTTTGAAAAGTACAATGGGGCAGGCGATCCCTATACGCACCTAAAAGTATATATTGGAGAATTGGGGTCTTATGCTGAAGATGAAAACCTCAGAATGCATCTTTTCCAAAAGAGTCTCATTGGAGAGGCTAAAGCCTGGTATGCCCGACTTGACAATGCCAAAATCCACAACTGGGAAGAATTGGCCCACGCCTTTCTCAATTAGTACAGTTTTCAGTCACAAATGGCATCAGATCGATACCAAGTGACTAAAGTCAAAAAGTAAAGTACTGAATCTTTCAGAGAATATGCCCAAAGGTGGAGACATCTAGCAGTGCAAGTCATTCCATCAATGATAGAAATTGAGATGGTAATGACATTTATTGATATCCAAGAGGCTCCTTACTATGAGAGGATCCTAGCATGCATAGGAAAGCCATTCTCAGAAATGATCAAACATGGTGAACTGGCAGAGATGGGTCTAAAGGCAGGCAAGATTAAAGACTTCACTGCCTTGGAAGCAGTCGCCAAGCATATACAGACTAGTAAGTATTTGAGCGATCCCAAGGGGGTACCCGATGAAGGCACTGAAGATGTATCCCTTGTTGTACATGGGCAAGCTAGTAGACCAACCTACAGTCCCCCAATTTGGAAAAAGTGAGACAATCTACCATTTCAATAATAGGCTGCATTTAACTAAGTCCATGACAGGAAAAGAAAATTTGAGAGAACGAAAAATCGGGTATTTACTCCACTAAGAAATTCTCTTGAAAATGTATTGGCGATATTGATGGATCATAAGAAAATTACCGAACTGGCTCCACCTCTAGAACCAGGGAGCAAAAGATACAATCCAAGCCAAAGATGTGCTTACCACTTAGGGTCTCCAGGACACGATACACAAGATTGTTGGTCCTTAAAGCATAAAATTCAAAATCTGATCGAAAGTGGCAGTATTGTGGTCCAACAACCTGACCAACAAAATGTCAACACCAACCTTCCGATGCAGCATGATACGGAGGAAGTAAACATGACCGGGTCAGGAAGTGCTAAAATGTATCCAAATCATAAGTATATACGAAGGATAGAGGAATACTCTCAGAGGCACAGATCAAATGTCCTAAAGTGGAAAAACTCAGAGGAGGGTATGATAGTAATGCAAAAATTAGAGACGATCCAAAATCAAGTAAATTTGTTTGCTAAGCTGATAGTGCGACAACATCAGGATACAAGGCAGTTATTCACTCAACTATCAGAAAGCCAAGAGAAAAAAGAGGTCAACCATAATACAAACCCATATATCTCCACGATGAGCCAGCTAAATGAAGAAGATCAAAGCAGGCTAAAAGGAGAAGAAAAGGGAATTGATAAAATTACTAGAAGATCTCGCCAATGGAAAAATCGATCGAGGGAATGAAAATTCTCAAAGAAGAAAGATCAAACAACCTCCACAAGAGCCCAAAAATTCACCCCTTTGAGCAAATCAAATGAAGAAATGCTATACTTTCTGATAAGCGAAGGATGGATTATTGAGTTGCTGCCTCCTATAAATTCCAAGAAAAAGAGTTATGATTCCACCAAGACAAGTTTCTACCATTCTAACTCACTTGGACATACGACTAAGGAATGTTGGTCTTTGCGACATAAAATCCAGGATCTCATTGAAAATGAAGAGCTGAAGATAGAATTCCTCATGACCAGAAAAGGTGAGAAGAAAATAAAAAGCTTAATATGTCCACTCGAAATAGGCAATTTAGAGGAGGTAAAGGCCATGAGCACTAATCCTTGCAGAACACAAGATGGATTAATCCTAATGCATCGAATGACAGAGGAGACACGGGAATCCCCAAAGGATATTCCTCTGCCAACATTAAACATCTTCTGGTCCAAAGATAGCAACCACGTTCCTGATTTTATCACCTTGGATGATGAGGAGGAAATACTAATCCTGTCCAAGGAAGGAAAAGCCAAAAAGGAAAATTCCTTGCAAGAAATGCAACCACAATTCGAGGGAGATTTCATGGTCGAATCCTTTCAAGCCTAGGAAAAATGCAAAGGAACAGATGAAAGTAAAGATGATGAGATTGTCGGGGAAGCCAACCCATTGAAGAATCCAGTGTTCATCCCTTTTTGCGATGGGTCCAGTTCAAGCGTCCATGAGGAATGTACTACATCAGGGGGAGATCAAGTTATGGCCATAAGCGAAGATATTGATAATCAAGATGTAACCTCTATCGCGAGCCTTGAAGGCAACATTACCACTGACAACTGGACTATCAAGCCTCGACTAGCCAAGAAGATGTAGATCCAGGGGTTAAAATTGTGAGTTCCAGAAGATGTTGGGAGGGTATCACTTTCTTCGCAGTATGCCTTTTATTTTCCATGCATGTAAATATTGAAAAAAATCAAAAAATCAAAAAAATCAAAAAAATCAAAAATCAAAAATCAAATCAGTTAGGTTTCAGCTCATGGGGTAAACTACGTCGACCTGATCTCCCTGATACCCAGGAGTACGTAGGCAACCATATTCTACATGGCCCGGTCGCAATAAAAAAAACAAAAATATTTCTTCCCTTTCTCTACAAAAACAAAAACAACAAAAACACTTCTACCCTTTCTCTACATAAACAAAAATAACAAAAACATTCATACACCCTTTTACATTCAGTGTTGAATCTCTTACATCAGGTTCAAACTACGCAGACATGATTTCCTCTTCAATGGGATTACGTAGGCAACCATTTATGGTGCGGTCAAATCAAACAAAAATCCAAAAAACCCAAACAAACATGTGAGACCCCAAATTTTATGAATAAAGATTAAAATTTCTCAAAATATTTTTTTAATATTATGGTGTAGATTTCATATAATGTTATAATTATGGGTAATATTTACAAATTTTGCAAAGTATGCAAGTTGTTATAAAATATTCGTTTGGTCGGGGAATATTTTTTTTGTCGGGGAATATCCGTACGACGACACAATCATTAGTGGACTCCATAACGTAAGTATTATTGTCGTAGTAAAGAAACGATGTAATTATCTTTTTATAAAAAAATAACGGCGAAAGTGTTACAATTAAAACCGTTGAACTACCGGTAGTAAAAAATACGATGTCTGCAGGTGGTTGCATAGTAGCACACGATATTAATTATTGATGCTTACGTGAAAAGTCACTCAATTATTGCTATAGTAATTGATGCATCATATCTCTCATATTATTGATTCAGTTATTCTCACAGTATCATCTGTATAATATGTTATATTATTAAATCAATAATTGAGGCGCAGTTATTCATATTATTATTTGCAATATTGACAATGTCTAGAAGTTCTGTCAATGAGAGGTTTGGTCACCTAATTGCGCGTCAATAAGGAGAAATCCTTATCGGAAAGCCTCTTCTTTCCTGGGAACGACCTAGTTGTTAAATATTATGAATTATAATATTAATGATGAATAAGTTCGTGTTGATTAAAGATGAAACTGATAGTTCCATTGTGTTAAGATTATTAGTGTTAGTGAAAATAGACATTTATTTCGATAATAATTGATGTCTAGAGGTTATATTGACCAATCGGGTAATTAACCGAATAAATGAGCAATTAATTGCTATTGATTCACATGATTATAACTATTTGTTCACATGTCTGTATTATTGATTCACATTCATTTACTATTAGGGGAGTTGGTGCAAGATTGATAATGCTTGCATGACTAAGTTAAAAATGGAGGTATAGATGGAGGTAATATACTATAATTCATATTTTCACATGTCTAGAACTATTGAGTCACATGATTTACTATTGATTCATATGATTTACTGTTAGGGGAGGTGGTGCAAGTTTGATAATACTTGCATGACTAAATTAAAAATGAAGAAAAAGAGGAAGGTATTATACTGTAATATTTCAAGCCCCAAAATGTGAAATTATCGAAACTATATTTTCCTATAAATAGAAGCTCATTTCTTCATTATTCTTCAGCAATTCACTCAAGCTATAGAGCAATTATTATAGAGAGAAATTATAGAGAGAAAGAAGAAGAGAAGTCTGCTACCTCACTACTCTAGTATCCAGTCTTCTTCTGAGGTAAGGGTTATTATTTTTATATTCTGAAGAGATATTATTTTTTGTATTCGTATGAATATTATTATCGTTCAATCTTCATTATATTCGCTTAATATTCGTAAGGAATATTATTTTCTTTCAATATTCGTAAGGAATATTCTTTTTGTTCAATCATTGTAAGTAAGGGGTTTCTGCCAGGGGCAGTTTCGTAATTTTCCGACCCTAAAAAATTTTGAAAAAAATTGAAATGATAATTTGATGAGTTTTCTAAATTTTGTCCAAAAATGATGATTTTTGGATGTATAGATTATGAGTTAAGAATTTTATAGGAAAAGATTATTTTAAAAGTAAACCCTTATAACTCCTTGTGGTTAACTCCAAAATTGGTGAAATTTTTATTGAGAATACATCTATATAACAGCAGTATACCTTGTAAATTTCGGAATTTTTGGACAAAAGTACAATTTTTGATAAATGTCTAAATATTCAGCAGTTTTAGTCATATGAAAAATAGTAAATGAATTTTAAAAATTCTTTAAAAAATATATGTTCAATATGGGACTATATTCTGCTAAATCCCAGAAAAGAAAATTGGTTTGTACTGATTTGGTATTTTTCATAAAAATGGACTAGTTATGAGTAAATAAATTAAATATGTTATGTGAAGTAAGAAAATTAGAAAATAGGATTTTATGGCTTGAGAATCCTATATAAGGTATATCTTGATTTTTTGATGAAAGTTTTGGTTATTGGTGATGAAATCTTATGAGTTTGGCATTTTAGGATGATTAAATTCATTAATTAGTAAAGTATAAATAATTAAAATAAATTATTTATAAGTTTAAAAATGATTAAAATATTGTGGTAATATTAATACTACTAGATTATGAGATTATTAAGTGATTTATAACATTTGGATTAAGGTGTTATAAATATTGATATGGATTTTATTATGAAATTTATCTTTTTATGCCGGAGTTACTATTCACGTATATGACACTATTCACGTATACGGCACTATTTATGTATATGGCACTATTTGTGTATATGACATTATTTATGTATACGGTACTATGTACGAATACAGAGTACTATTCACGAGTTACTATTCATGAGTTACTATTCATGAGTTACTATTCACGGGGTGCTATTTATGAGTTACTATTCACGGGGTGCTATTTACCCGAAAAATATATTTCTTTTCTGTCTAAATTATTTTTGGTACATAAATATTATTCTTGAATTTTACACCACAAAGCAGTATCATGTTGACAATTTAGATATTTTTAAACTCTGGATAAATTTAAAGTCTTTAATATTTATCCTTGATTTCGTTTGATTAATGCTTATATCATTGTCATCATCCTCATGCTTATATTATGATGAAAGTCATCTTTAGCTTACGTGCATAGATGGACTGTTGATTATTGGTTTTACAATTGTATATCTTTGGCTTACGTACAAAGATGGACTGTTGATTATTGGTTTTATGGTCGTATATCTTTGGCTTACGTGCATAGATGGACTGTTGATTATTGGTTTTACAGTTGTATATCTTTGGCTTACGTGCAAAGATGGACTGTTGATTATTGGTTTTATAGTTGTATATCTTTGGCTTACGTGTAAAGATGGACAGATGTATGACATGATCATAACCACTGGTGATAAATAACGAATATCCTTGGGCTGTAGTGCATGGATAATTCGATGATATGATTGGCATGATCTTGACCATTAGTTAACAGTTGAATGTCTTTGGCCATAGTGCATTGACAGACAATTGATTGGTATGATCATGACCATTGGTTTTATAGTTGAATATCTTTGGCCCGTAGTGCGAAGGTAGACAACTGGTTGGTATAATCATTGTTATTACATTTGAATATCTTTAGCCTTTAGGGTAAGAATATTGAGTAACATTTTATTAAGCCTTTGTGGCAAGGAGAAATTATTGATTTACATGATTATAAAAATGAATTATGGATTTAATTATAATCTTTGGTGGTTCAGGTGAAGACAGGTGATGATAGTTCTTTTTGTCTTGGGTATAACAAAGAGTTGTTGATGCATATTACATGAATGAAATATTAACGATGGACTTTTAATCTAGAGGAGATAGTAGACATTATGTTCTACTTGACTCTTCTAATGGATTGCTTATTCCACTGCAGTTAAACTTGATGTTTATTGTATTTTATCAGTTTAACACTGTTGAAGGCTAAGGATAATTTATTATGCACTATCTTAGTCATAATATTTCTTACTGGGCTAGTTGAGCTCACCCTTTTCTTTCACTGTTCCCTTCAGGAAATGAGAATATAGCTGGGACGAGTCGGGGAACGGATTGACGGTCCGAGATGGTGGCTATAGTAGTCCTCACTATTTTTATAAAATAGTGTGATAATAATTATAATGAGGACTCCATTGAGAGTGGATATTATCTAGAAGGCAATATTCGTGTTTAAACTCTCAGCTATGTTTTGTTATATTTTACACGACTGTTATATAATTAAGTTGTATTTGAATTTATGTACCATGTATCTGGCGACTCAAGATGGATGATGTATACCTGTTTTGGGGGCGTCACATTTGGTATGAAAGCTTAGGGATATGATCCCTGGCTGAGATATGAGACAAGAACTAGGAGGGGAGAGACGGGGAATTTCTTCGCTAGTATGTCCTACCTAAGTTTATTTGGTATTTAATTGGTAGGTCAGAGTATAGGGATAATATGTGATATGTTAATTAACCCTTGTTTGTGACAGTATTTGAAAATGGCATCTGAAAATGTTGAGATCAGCAATGAAGCACATGAGACCGTTGGGTCACCAACGATCAATACCCAGGATAATGTACAACAGGAAGACAATAATCCTCAGGTAAATAACAACACCGATCAAATGATGAACGATGGGATGTTCAGAGGCTTTAAGTAATTCATGCAACATCAGGTAAGAGGGACTCCTGTTCAAAATATAGGTGGAAATAATGGCAACTCATGGTCGGTCACCGCTAAGCAGTTCAAGGAGCTGGGACCACCAGAGTTTTTGGGAAAGCCAGAACCACTTAAGGTGGAGACGTGGTTAAAGCAGATCACCAAGATATTTGATATCTTGGGATGCTCCAAGGAGCAAAAGATTCCCTTTGCCACCTTTATGTTGCGTGAAGAGGCAGATTACTGGTGGGAATCTGTAAAACGTACCCAGCCTGACGCACTCAAGATGTCTTGGGAGAAGTTCCAAGAGCTATTCAACGACAAGTACTTTCCCAAAAGTATTCGTAACATGAAGGAGGTGGAGTTTATCAAGTTGGAGCAAAATAATATGACCGTGTCGCAATACGAGGCTAAATTTACGAAGTATCCCGGTTTGCATCCCATTTGGTCGATAATGAGGAGCGAATGACGCGAATGTTTCTAAGAGGTTTGAAACCCGATATACGTTAATACCTCATTTCTCATAAACTTTGTTTATATTCAGATTTTGTGAATAGGGCTCAGTTATTGGAGCGCGATAATAAGTCAGCACAACCAAAAGGTAATGACCAGCAACACGATAATAATCGTACCAGTGGCAACGACCATCGAAACAATGATAACCATCGTGGAGTAAATTATCATACCAAGAATGGTAACCAATTCGATGGTAATCATGACCAAGATAATAGGAGTAGAAATTTCAAGAAGAGAAGGTTCAACAACGATGGAAAGACAGCAACACCAACACCCGTTTTCAAGGAAAGAGAACGACCACCAATTGTATGCTTCAAATGCGGAGGGGAGGGACATATTAGTCCAAACTGCGTGATGCATTCCATAGCATGTTACAATTGTGGAAAAGAAGGTAACCTAGACCGATTTTGTCGTGCACCAAAGTAAAGTCCAGCTGGGACAGTGGCACCAAAGGCGGATACGGACAAAACAAAGTCGGTGGTTTCAGGAAGAGCGTTTTTTGTGACTTCTCAAAAAGTGAGTAACCCGAACGAAGTTAGCACGGGTTAGTTAATTATAAATTCTTGCGAAGTCTATACCTTATTAGATACCGGTTCTACCCATTCTTTTATCTCTGTTGCTTGCGCTCAACGTTTAAATTTAACTAAGGAGAAATTAGACTTTGAATTATTGGTTAAAACTTCGTTAAGAGAAACCTTCGTTACACCTACTATTTATAAATCTTGTTGATTCAAATCGACACTTTCACGTTACCTGTCGATCTTATCTCTTTGAAAATACTTTCCCTTGATGTGATTTTAGGAATCGATTGGTTAACTACTCATCATGCCAAAATTGATTATTTTCGTAAGGTTGTTAGCTTTCATATTCCTAACCAACCTGTTATGCGAATTCAAGCAACCAAACCACAAAAGTCAATCATTGTCATATCAAGCCATAAGTAAAGAGCCCCGAGCCTTTCATTTGGTGTGACTTGTGTGGAATGCACCAAAGCCAGAACTTTTCGTAGGGGACGTTGTGAATAACGGTGGCAAGTTGATAGGTATCAATGTGACGTACTATCCAAGTCTTGGATGAGAGTCACAGTTTTGAATGATATTTCTATCATTAATAAATTTCCTAACGTATTCTTGAAGACTTCTTAGCCTACCCCTAGAGCGTGAAATTGAATTTTGTATTAACCCCAGTACAAAACCCATTTCTTCAACCCTTAAATATTTCTTTACCTAAAATGATCGTATAATGTGCCAAGGACGTTGGCTCGAGCTGTTGAAGATTATGACCGTACCATTCAATGTCATCGTGGAAGAGCGAACGAGGTAGCTGACGCGTTGAGTGTTAGGTTTGTAATATTCATACACACAATTAAATTGCACAAAATAAGCAGAAACATGGAAAATTAGAGTTTAAAATTTTACAAACCATATACCCGGATCATCCTTTATGCACTATTATTAATTAGACGAAAAGATATGAAGAACAAGAATCATACCCTTGAAGATTCGAGCTTCCTCAGGTACAAGTTCACCTATAATTCTTTTCGCGTTGAACTTGAATCCACCGGGTTTGGTTCCTTTCTTTGATCAACGTTAGCCACCCAAGTGTTTGGCCTCTAGAGGTGATCCAGCAAGAAAGAATAAAGATTCAAGAAGATGGGTGTTTGGCAAAACCCTAGTTTTCCTATCTCTCATAGAAAAGGAGTGTACTCTCCAACATTAATTGGAATCAAGTCTGTTGTGAAAAAGTCAACAACCACCCCACCCATAATAAGACTCCTCTTATTTATAGATGTGGGCAACCCTCTTTAACAATTAAGGAATTAGATTTTATTTTAATTAATTAAAATCCTTTAATTAATTATATTCCCAATCTTATTAGGAATAATTAATTAAAATCTTTTAATTAATTAGCCTCCTAATCTTATTAGGAATAAATGAAAGTACTAATATTAAATTAATTTCTAACTCTTTAGAAATTAAAATAATAATAATTGTAATAATATTAATAAGACTCCTCTTATTAATTTATATATTTAATATTTCTAAAATATTAAATAATAAATAGTAAGCTATTTAATTTATTCTATCACCATAGATTAAATTAAATACACTTAACATATTATTACGATTATGCCATTAATTTATTAAATAATTATTCTTCATTTTATGGTGTGACCCTTTAGGTTCTCCATATTAAATCGGTTGTGAATAAATCAATTATAACAATTCTAATCTTATTTAAATAAATAAATTAAAATATTAATTTATTTAAATAAATAATATTTATTCTACAATAGGGATAATCCTCCATAGCGATTAACGACTTTCCAGATAATATAAATTTCAACATTAATTATAAAAGAACCTTTGAGTAAATAGTTACCATACAATTCAATCCTTCCACCATATAATGTCCCAATTAAATATAAGACATGGAATTACTGTCAAGTCTTAATTTATTTAATTATAGGTATTTCGACTCTTAAATGCACAACTCCAAATAATGCAAATTAGAAACTCCTTTCTAATTTCATTCTACCTTGGCCAAGGACTATTGGGTTGTCATTTATCGAATCACATAGGACATTTCACTTCTTTTACTAGAAGTGGTAGATTCTTTATTGATCATACATTATCTCCATGTACAACTTATTATACCCAAGCATACAATTTGATATACCCTAAGGGTCTTAAGGAATAAGTCAAAGTATAACTCATCATACACAAGATACTATGATGATCTCAAGTCCAAGGATAACTTCAGACTACTATCACTACAGAATTCCTATTGATGAATAAGTAAAACTCCATTAGGTATTCCTTAGCGAGCCAACGTTCAAATGAACTTATTCTCTAATAAGCACCTACATACTTGCTTTAGTGTCTCCACACAAATGATCATGAGATCAATCATCCTCATCCAATGAAAGCAAGCAACGATGTACCAATATATCCGGATTCACTAATCCCCAATTTAGTAATCCAATGATTGGGAACTATTTTAGTTTTAAGCTTTCTAAGAATTTAGATCTCATTAGAATGATCATCATCATTATTCTAAAAGCATTGCTTAAAACTATGGGTTTATTACATATTATAAAATAGCATCATGTAGATAATTAAAAACCTTTAATAAATTAATACTTTTTATTAATAAATGAATAAGATTGTTACAAAGTATATGCTTTATCATCAAACACGATTGGCTTGTGTGCATACTACTTTCAATCTTCCACTTGCACTAAAGCCAATCGTCATGGTATCTCATACTCTTCTTCTTTAAGTGACGATTATCCTGCTGTTGGATAAGCTTCAATAAATAGATATATAATGTTGTTCTTGAGAGTCCACTATCTCTATAGTGATTTCCCAGTTTTCAATGATTCTTATAATCAAATGAAAGTGCCACAACACATGTTTAGATCCAAGATGAGACTTAGGAACTATTCCTAGTTCTGTAATGAACTTTTCATCCAAACAATCAACTTGCAGCTTCATTTATAGCTATATACTTTCTCTTTATCACTAAACCAACAACTCTTTGCTGTTTGGAACCTTTCCAATTTCACTGCACCACCGTTCAAGGTAACACTTTTACCTTAAAGTGTATTTTCTTTCATCTTGTTCTGTTTGAAAAAACTCAAGTCTGTTAAGCCCTCTAGTTTTAATTCAGACCCACCATGAATATGATCACATCCTTAGTATCGATTAAGTACATTAAGATGTTTTTCACTAACTCATAATGAACTTCTCCAGAATATGACTGATCAACATCAGGTCTCGTACATTTCATTGCATACATGATAGTTCACTACTAAAAAAATGGTCATTTATGATGGCCAAAATCCATCACAAAGAGTAGGAAAACCATCACGAAAGGTTTGTGTGATGGCTTTAAGCATCACAATGGCCATCTTGTATACACCCATCATGAAAGGTTTTACGTGATGGTTTTGGCAATCACGTAAACGCTTAGTGCTTTTGTGATTATTAATACAATCACATTAACATATAATCTATTGTGATTATTAAAGTCATCACACAAAAAACAAGACTTTAGGGATCCAATGTAAGAACGTGAATCTCTATTTATGTATAATTTATTTCATTATATTAATTATATCTATATTAATTGTATCAAATGATACTTGTAGGATTCTAACCCTCTCCCATTTGAAAACTAAATAACGAGTATTACCACTACACCAAAGACCAGATCATGATTATAATTTTAAAACAAAATATAAAAGGAAACATATGTGAGTTGACTTACTAAACAAAATTACTTCCAAACAAGATTTGGTGATTGCAATGGCAGCCAAAAATACTCTATAATGATGATAAAATTAGTCATCACTAAGAGCCATCATATATTTTATTCTTTTGTGACGGCTTGAAAATTCCATCACAAAATACCTTCTTTTTGTAATTACAAATAAAAGTCGTCACAAAAATCTATCTTTTTAATGATTGTCACGACCGTCATAAAATATTGTTTTGATTATTTCTTATATTAAAATATTAGTGATAGCTTAAATGTAATCACGAAAAGGGTATATCTATAAGTGATGACATAGTGCGTCACAAAAAGAAAATTTATTTTGCGTGAAAAAATTGGTGTGATTGACATGGCCATCACAATTATAATACATTAATGGCAAAATTAGTCATCACTAAGAGCCATCATATATATTATTATTTTGTGATTGATTAAAAAGTTCATCACAAATTACTATCTTTTTTGATTGTTTTTAAAAACTGTCACAAAATTTCATCACGTATTCTTGTTTTTCTAGTAGTGGTTATTCATGTGATCTCTCTTTTTAGGAGTCTTTGGGGACTATTAAGAGAGATACACTCCATGACTCATCAAAATGAGATAACTCTTGAAGTTTTCCATTCTAAACGACTTTAGCATCAAATGAATATAAATTCCTTGGGTTAAGTCAAGCATCCTCTCAAATCTATCTATATAGATTTATATCCCCAATTAAGATACTCTTCCCAAATCATTCATGGAGAAATGTTTAGACAACTTTATCTTTACTAATTGTAGCATTAGTATGTCATTCCTTATCCGTAGTATATTAACATATAATACCATAAATGTCACGGCGCTCCCACTGACCCTTTTGTACACACTAAGTTCATTCTTGATGCGTACCTCATCATCATCATATATGATGAATCCATATCTCAACCCTCGATTTAATTGGCCCATTTGAAATCCTTGATCGAGTAGAAACTGTGGCCTATAGACTCGTTTTACCGCCAAGTATGTCGCGTGTTCATAACGTTTTTAACGTATTGATTTTACGTAAATATGTGGATGACCCGAACCACGTTATTAAATTAGAACTAGATGAGATAGCAGAAGATTTAACGTATGAGGAGATACGTGTTAAAATCTTGGATAAGAAGGATCGTATTCAAGACTCAAAGGTTATATCTCAAGAGTTGGAATATGAAATGAAGTCAAGGTATCCTCACCTCTTCGGCATACCAGGTACGTACGTAAATTTCGAGGGCAAAATTTCATAAGGAGGGGAGATTGTGAGACCCCAAATTTTATGAATAAAGATTTAAATTTCTCGAAATATTTTTTTAATATTATGGTGTGGATTTGATATAATGTTATAGTTGTGGGTAATATTTACAAATTTTTCAAAGTATGCAAGTTGTTATAAAATATTCGTTTGGTCGGGGAATATTCTTTTTGTCGGGGAATATCCGTACAATGGCACAATCATTGGTGGACCCCACAAAGGAAGTATTGTCGTAGTAAGAAAATGACAGAATTATCTTTTTAAAAAAATAACGGCGAAAGTGTTACCGTTAAAACTGTAGAACTAGCCGGTAGTAAAAGTATAGTAATGCGTGTGGTTGCATAGTAGCACACGGTATTGATTATTGATGCTTACATGAAAAGTCACTCAATTATTGCTATAGTAATTGATGCATCATATCTCTCATATTATTGATTCAGTTATTCTCACAGTATCATCTGTATAATATGTTATATTATTAAATCAATAATTGAGACGGCAAAGTTATTCATATTATTATTTGCAATATTGACAATGTCTAGAAGTTTTGTCATGGAGAGGTTTGGTCACCTAATTGCGCGCCAATAAGGAGAAATCCTTATCGAAAAGCCCCCTCTTTCCTGGGAACGACCTGGTTGTTAAATATTATAAATTATAATATTAATGATGAATAAGTTCGTGTTGATTAAAGATGAAATTGATAGTTCCATTGTGTTGGGATTATTAGTGTTAGTGAAAATTGACATTTATTTTGATAATAATTGATGTCTAGAGGTTATATTGACCAATCGGGTAATTAATCGAATAAATGAGCAATTAATTGCTATTGATTCACATGATTATAACTATTTGTTCATAGGTGTGTACTATTGATTTACATTCATTTACTATTAGGGCAGTTGGTGCAAGATTGATAATACTTGCATGACTAAGTTAAAAATGGAGGTATAGGTGGAGGTACTATACTGTAATTCGTATTTTCACATGGCTAGAACTATTGAGTCACATGATTTACTACTGGTTCACATGATTTACTATTAGGGGAGGTGGTGCAAGTTTGATAATACCTGCAGGACTAAATTAAAAATGAAGAAAAAGAGGAAGGTATTATAATGTAATATTTCGAGCCCCAAAACGTGTAATTATCGAAACTATATTTTTCCTATAAATAGAAGTTCATTCTTCCTTCATTTCTCACCAATTCCCTAAAGCTATAGAGCAATTATTATAGAGAGAAATTATAGAGAGAAAGAAGAAGAGAAGTCTGCTACCTCACTACTCCAATATCCAGTCTTCTTCTGAGGTAAGGATTATTATTTTTATATTCTGAAGAGATATTATTTTTCGTATGAATATGAATATTATTATTGTTCAATATTCATTATATTCGTTTAATATTCGTAAGGAATATTATTTTCGTTCAATATTCGTATGGAATATTATTTTTGTTCTACCGTTGTAAGAGGTAGTTTCGTAATTTTTCCGACCCTAAAAAAATTCTAGAAAAATTTGAAATGATAATTTGATGAGTTTTCTAGATTGTGTCCAAAAATGGCGATTTTTGGATGTATAGATTATGAGTTATGAATTTTATGGGAAAAGACTATTTTAAAAGTAAACCCTACTCCAAAATTGGTGAAATTTTTATTGGGAGTACATCTATATAACAACAGTATACGTTGTAAATTTTGGAATTTTTGG
Source organism: Panax quinquefolius (assembly GCA_020205615.1). NCBI lineage: Eukaryota > Viridiplantae > Streptophyta > Magnoliopsida > Apiales > Araliaceae > Panax > Panax quinquefolius. The sequence goes on along the minus strand of CM035157.1, from coordinate 111,696,560 downwards.
ACAAAAGTACAATTTTTGATAAATGTCTAAATATACGGTAGTTTTAGTCATATGAAATATAGTAAATGAATTTTAAAAATTCTGAAAAAAATATATGTTCAATATGGGACTATATTCTGCTAAATCCCAGAAAAGAAAATTGGTTTGTACTGATTTGGTATTTTTCATAAAAATGGACTAGTTATGAGTAAATAAATTAAATATGTTATGTGAAGTAAGAAAATTGGAAAATAAGATTTTTTGGCTTGAGAATCCTATATAAGGTATATGCAGATTTTTTATGAGAGTTTTGGTTATTGGTGATGAAATCTTATGAGTTTGGCATTTTAGGATGATTAAATGCATTAATTAGTAAAGTGAAAACAATTAAAATAAATTGTTTATAAGTTTAAGAAATGATTAAAATATTGTGGGAATATTAATAATATTAGATTATGAGATTATTAAGTGATTTATAACATTTGGATTAAGGTGTTATAAATATTGATATGGATTTTATTGTGAAATTTATCTTTTTATGTCGGGGTTAATATTCACGTATACGGCACTATTCATTTATATGGCACTATTTGTGTATATGACATTATTTATATATACGGTACTATGTACGAATACAGAGCACTATTCACGAGTTACTATTCATGAGTTACTATTCACGAGTTACTATTTATGAGTTACTATTCACGAGGTGCTATTTACCCGAAAAATATATTTCTTTTCTGTCTAAATTATTTTTGGTACATTAATATTATTCTTGAATTTTACTCCACAAAGCAGTATCATGTTAACAATTTAGATATTTTTAAACTCTGGATAAATTTAAAGTCTTTGATATTTATCCTTGATTTCATTTGATTAATGCTTATATCATTGTCATCATCCTCACGTTTATATTGTGATGAAAGTCATCTTTAGCTTACGTGCATAGATGGACTGTTGATTATTGGTTTTACAGTTGTATATCTTTGGCTCATGTGCAAAGATGGACTGTTGATTATTGGTTTTATGGTTGTATATCTTTGGCTTACGTGCATAGATGGACTGTTGATTAATGGTTTTACAGTTGTATATCTTTGGCTTACGTGCAAAGATGGACTGTTGATTATTGATTTTATAGTTGTGTATCTTTGGCTTACGTGCAAAGATGGGCAGGTGTATGACATGATCATAACCACTGGTGATAATAACGAATATCCTTGGCCCGTAGTGCATGGATAATTCGATGATATGATTGGCAGGATCATGACCATTAGTTAACAGTTGAATGTCTTTGGCCATAGTGCACTGACAAACAATTGATTGGTATGATCATGACCATTTGTTTTATAGTTGAATATCTTTGGCCCGTAGTGCAAAGGTAGGCAACTGATTGGTATGATCATTGTTATTACATTTGATTATCTTTAGCCTTTTGGGTAAGGATATTGAGTAACGTTCTATTAAGCCTTTGTGGCAAGGAGAAACTGTTGAGTTACATGATTATAAAAATGAATTGTGGATTTAATTATAATCTTTGGTGGTTCAGGTGATGATAGTTCTTTTTGTCTTGGGTATAACAAAGAACTGTTGATGAGTATTACATGAATAAAATATTAACGATGAACTTTTAAACTAGAGGAGATAGTAGACATTATGTTCTACTTGACTCTTCTAATGGATTACTTATTCCGCTGCAGTTAAACTTGATGTTTATTGTATTTTATCAGTTTAACACTGTTGAAGGCTAAGGATAATTTATTATGCACTATCTTAGTCATAATATTTCTTACTAGGTTAGTTGAGCTCACCCTTTTCTTTCACTGTTCTCTTCAGGAAATGAGATTATAGCTGGGACGAGTCGGGGAACGGATTGACGGTCAGAGATGGTGGCTATAGTAGTCCTCAATATTTTTATAAAATAGTGTGATAATAATTATAATGAGGACTCCATTGAGAGTGGATATTGTCTAGAAGGCAATATTCCTGTTTAAACTCTCAGCTATGTTTTGTTGTATTTTACACGACTGTTATATAATTAAGTTGTATTTGAATTTATGTACCATGTATCTGGCGACTCAAGATGAGTGATGTATACCTGTTTTGGGGGTGTCATAGTTGGTACCAAAGCTTAGGGATATGATCCCTGGCTGAGATATGAGACAAGAACTAGGAGGGCAGAGACGGGGAATTCCTTCGCTAGTATGACCTACCTAAGTTTATTTGGTAGTTAATTGGTCGGTCAGAGTATAGGGATAATATGTGATATGTTAATTAACCCTTGTGTGTGACAGTGTTTGAAAATGACATCTGAAAATGTTGAGATCAGCAATGAAGCACATGAGACCGTTAAGTCACCAACGATCAATTCCCAAGATAATGTGCAACAGGAAGACAATAATCCTCAGGTAAATAACAACACCGATCAAATAATGAACGATGGGATGTTAAGAGGCTTTATGCAATTCATGCAACATCAGGTAAGAGAGATTCCTGTTCAAAATATAGGTGGAAATAATGGCAACTCATGGTCGGTCACCACTAAGCAGTTCAAGGAGCTGGGACCACCGGATTTTTTGGGAAAGCCCGAACTACTTAAGGCGGCGACGTGGCTAAAGCATATCACTAAGATATTTGATGTCTTGGGATGCTCCGAGGAGAAAAAGGTTCCCTTTGCCACTTTTATGTTGTGTGAAGAGGTGACATTGGTGGGAATCAGAAACGCATTACTGACTGGCCGACTCAAGATATCTTGGGAGAAGTTCCAAGAGTTGTTCAATGACAAGTACTTTCCCGAAAGTATTCGTCACATGAAGAAGGTGGAGTTTATCAAGTTGGAGCAAAACAATATGACCGTGTCGCAATACGAGGCTAAATTTGCGAAGTTATCCCGGTTTGCATCCCATTTGGTCGATAATGAGGAGTGAATGACGCGAATGTTTCTAAGAGGTTTGAAACCCGATATACGTCAATACCTTATTTCTCACAAACTTTGTTTATATTCAGATATTATGAATAGGGCTCAGTTATTGGAGCGCGATAATGAGTCAGCACAACTAAAAGGTAATGACCAGCAACACGATAATAATGGTACCAGTGGCAACGGCCATCGGAACAACGATAACCATCGTGGAGGAAATTATCATGCCAATAATGGTAACCACTTCGGTGGTAATCATGACCAAGATAATAGGAGTGTAAATTTCAAGAAGAGAAGGTTCAACAATGATGGAAAGATAGCAGCACCAACACCCGTTTTCAAGGAAGGAGAACGACCACCAATTGTATGCTTCAAATGCGGAGGGGAAGGACATATCAGTCCAAACTGCATGATGTAGTCCAAAGCATGTTACAATTATGGAAAAGAAGGTCACCTAGCCCGATTTTGTCGTGCACCAAAGTCATGTCCAGCTGGGACGGTGGCACCAAAGGCGGATACGGACAAAACAAAGTCGGTGGTTTCAGGAAGAGCGTTTTTCGTGACTTACCAAAAAGCGAGTAACCCGAACGAAGTTAGCACGGGTTAGTTAATTATAAATTTTTGCGAAGTCTATACCTTATTAGATACCGGTTCTACCCATTCTTTTATCTCTCTTGCTTGCGCTCAACGTTTAAATTTAACTAAGGAGAAATTATACTTTGACTTATCGGTTGAAACTTCGTTAGGAGAAACCTTCGTTACACCTACTATTTATAAATATTGTTAATTCAAATCGACACTTTCACGTTACCTGTCGATCTTATCTTTTTGAAAATACTTGCCCTTGATGTTATTTTAGGAATCGATTGGTTAACTACTCATCATGCCAAAATTGATTATTTTCGTAAGGTTGTTAGCTTTCATATTCCTAACCAACCTGTTATGCGAATTCAAGCAACCAAACCACAAAAGTTAATCATTGTCATATCAAGCCATAAGTAAAGAGCTCCGAGCCTTTTGCTGTTGACTTCCTTGTGTGGAATGCACCGAAGCCAAACTTTCGGTAGGGGACGTTGTGAATAACGGTGGCAAGTTGATAGGTATCAATGTGACGTACTATCCAAGTCTTGGATGAGAGTCACAGTTTTGAATGATATTTCTATCATTAATAAATTTCCTTACGTATTCTTGAAGACTTCTTAGCCTACCCCTAGATCTTGAAATCGAATTTTGTATTGACCCCAGTACAAAACCCATTTCTTCAACCCTTAAATATTTCTTTACCTAAAATGATCGTATAATGTGCCAAGGACGTTGGCTCGAGCTGTTGAAGATTACGACCATAACATTCAATATCATCGTGGAAGAGCGAACGTGGTAGCTGACGCGTTGAGTAGAAGATCGTATGCGGTTACGAGTGTGATGTTGTTAACACAAAACCCATTTCATATAACTTACAAATGATGAAGATAGAGTTAAAGACTCTAGGAACCCGCGTGAAGATAGCGAATATACGAGTAAAATCGACTTTAATCGATAAAGTTAAAGTCGCTCAAGCTACATACTTAGAACTGATGAATATGAAGTAGAAGGTTCAAGAGGGAGTTATTCTAGAAGCAGGAATCGATTACGAGAGGAAATCTCAACCCTCGATTTAATTGGCCCATTTGAAATCTTTGATCGAGTAGGAACTGTGGCCTATAGACTCGTTTTACCACCAATATGTCGCGTGTTCATAACGTTTTTCACGTATTGATGTTACGTAAATATGTGGAAGACCCGAACCACATTATTAAATTAGAACTAGACGAGATAGTAGAAGATTTAACGTATGAGGAGATACGTGTTAAAATCTTGGATAAGAAGGATCGTATTCAACACTCAAAGGTTATACCTCAAGAGTTGGAATATGAAATGAAGTCAAGGTATCCTTACCTCTTCGGCATACCAGGTACGTAAGTAAATTTTGAGGGTGAAATTTCATAAGGAGGGGAGATTATGAGACCCCAAATTTTATGAATAAAGATTTAAATTTCTCAAAATATTTTTTTAATATTATGGTGTGGATTTGATATAATATTATAGTTGTGGGTAATATTTACAAATTTTGTAAAGTATGCAAGTTGTTATAAAATATTCGTTTGGTCGGAGAATATTCTTTTTATCGGGGAATATCCGTATGACGGCACAATTATTGGTGGACCCCACAACAGAAGTATTGTCGTAGTAAGAAAACGACATAATTATCTTTTTATAAAAACAACGGCGAAAGTGTTACCGTTAAAACTGTTGAACTACCCGGTAGTAAAAGTACAGTAATACGCGCGGTTGCATAGTAGCACACAATATTGATTATTGATGCTTACGTGAAAAGTCACTCACTTATTGCTACAGTAATTGCTGCATCATATCTCTCATATTATTGATTCAATTATTGTCACAGTATCATCTGTATAATATGTTATATTATTAAATCAATAATTGAGACGGCAAAGTTATTCATATTATTATTTGCAATATTGACAATGTCTAGAAGTTTTGTTAAGGAGAGGTTTGGTCAACTAATTGCACGCCAATAAGGAGAAATCCTTATCAGAAAGCCCCCTCTTTCCTGGGAATGACCTGGTTGTTAAATATTGTGAATTATAATATTAATGATAAATAAGTTCGTGTTGATTAAAGATGAAATTGATAGTTCCATTGTGTTGGGATTATTAGTGTTAGTGAAAATCGACATTTATTTCGATAATAATTGATGTCTGGAGGTTATATTGACCAATCGGGTAATTAATAGAATAAATGAGCAATTAATTGCTATTGATTCACATGATTATAACTATTTGTTCACATGTGTGTACTATTGATTCACATTCATTTACTATTAGGGGAGTTGGTGCAAGATTGATAATACTTGCATGAAAAAGTTAAAAATGGAGGTATAGATGGAGGTACTATACTGTAATTCATATTTTCACATGTCTAGAACTATTGAGCCACATGATTTACTATTGATTCACATGATTTACTATTAGGAGAGGTGGTGCAAGTTTGATAATACTTGCAGGACTAAATTAAAATGAAGAAAAAGAGGAAGGTATTATACTGTAATATTTTGAGCCCCAAAACGTGCAATTATCGAAACTATATTTTCCTATAAATAGAAGCTCATTCTTCCTTCATTTCTCACCAATTCCCTAAAGCTATAGATCAATTATTATAGAGAGAAATTATAGAGAGAAAGAAGAAGAGAAGTCTGCTACCTCACTACTCCAGTATCAAGTCTTCTTCTGAGGTAAGGGTTATTATTTTTATATTCTGAAGAGATTATTTTTTGTATTCGTATGAATATTATTATCATTCAATATTCATTATATTCGTTAATATTCGTAAGAAATATTATTTTCGTTCAATATTTGTAAGGAATATTATTTTTGTTCAACCGTTGTAAGTAAGGGGTTTCTGTCAAGGGCAATTTCGTAATTTTTTCGACCCTAAAAAAATTCTGGAAAAATTTGAAATGATAATTTGATGAGTTTTCTAGATTGCGTCCAAAAATGGCGATTTTTGAATGAATAGATTAGGAGTTATGAATTTTATGGGAAAAAACAATTTTAAAAGTAAACCCTTATAACTCCTTGTGGGTAACTCCAAAATTGGTGAAATTTTTATTGGGAGTACACCTATATAACAATTAGCATAAATATACCTCAGAATTTTAGAATTTTTGGACAAAAGTACAATTTTGATAAATGTTTAAATATTAATAGAGTTTTAGTCGTATGAAAAATAGTAAATGAATTTTAAAAATTCTGAGAAAAATATATGTTCAATATAGGACTATATTCTGCTAAATCCCAGAAAAGAAAATTGGTTTGTACTGATTTGGTATTTTTCATGAAAATGGACTAGTTTTGAGTAAATAAATTAAATATGTTATGTGAAGTAAGAAAATTGGAAAATATGATTTTATGGCTTGAGAATCCTATATAAGGTATATACAGATTTTTGATGAGAGTTTTGGTTATTGGTGATGAAATCTTATGAGTTTGGCATTTTAGGATGATTAAATGCATTAATTAGTAAAGTGTAAACAATTAAAGTAAATTGTTTATAAGTTTAAGAAATGATTAAAATATTGTGGTAATATTAATAATATTAGATTATGAGATTATTAAGTGATTTATAATATTTGGATTAAGGTGTTACAAATATTGATATGGATTTTATTGTGAAACTTTATCTTTTTGTGTCGTGATTATAATTCACGTATATGACACTATTCACGTATACGGCACTATTCATGTATATGGCACTATTTGTGTATATGACATTATTTATGTATACGGTACTATGTACGAATACGGAGTACTATTCACGAGTTACTATTCATGAGTTACTATTCACGAGTTACTATTCACGGGGTGCTATTTACCCAAAAAATATATTTCTTTTTTGTCCAAATTATTTTTGGAACATGAATATTATTCTTGAATTTTACTCCACAAAGCAGTATCATGTTGACAATTTAGATATTTTTAAACTATGGATAAATTTAAAGTCTTTAATATTTATCCTTGATTTCATTTGATTAATGCTTATATCATTGTCATCATCCTCATGCTTATATTGTGATGAAAGTCATCTTTGACTTACGTGCATAGATGGACTGTTAATTATTGGTTTTACAGTTGTATATCTTTGGCTTACGTGCAAAGATGGACTGTTGATTATTGGTTTTATGGTTGTATATCTTTGACTTACGCGCATAGATGGACTGTTGATTATTGGTTTTACAGTTGTATATCTTTGGCTTACGTGCAAAGATGGACTGTTGATTATTGGTTTTATAGTTGTATATCTTTGGCTTACGTGCAAAGATGGACAGGTGTATGACATGATCATAACCACTGGTGATAATAACGAATATCCTTGGCCCGTAGTGCATGGATAATTCGATGATATGATGTGCAGGATCATGACCATTAGTTAACAGTTGAATGTCTTTGGCCATAGTGCACTTACAGACAATTGATTGGTATGATCATGACCATTGGTTTTATAGTTGAATATCTTTGGCCCGTAGTGCAAAGGTAGACAACTGATTGGTATGATCATTGTTATTACATTTGAATATCTTTAGCCTTTGGGGTAAGGATATTGAGTAACATTTTATTAAGCCTTTGTGGCAAAGAGAAACTGTTGAGTTACATGATTATAAAAATGAATTGTGGATTTAATTATAATCTTTGGTGGTTCAGGTGATGATAGTTCTTTTTGTCTTGGGTATAACAAAGAACTGTTGATGAGTATTACATGAATGAAATATTAACGATGGACTTTTAATATAGAGGAGATAGTTGACATTATGTTCTACTTGACTCTTCTAATGGATTGCTTATTCCGTTGCAATTAAACTTGATGTTTATTGTATTTTATCAGTTTAACACTGTTGAAGGCTATGGATAATTTATTCTGCATTATCTTAGTCATAATATTTCTTGCTGGGCTAGTTGAGCTCACCCTTTTCTTTCACTGTTCTCTTTAGGAATTGAGAATATAGCTGAGACGAGTCGGGGAACGGATTGACGGTCTGAGATAGTGGTTATAGTAGTCCTCACTATTTTTATAAAATAGTGTGATAATAATTGTAATGAGGACTCCATTGAGAGTGGATATTGTCTAGAAGGCAATATTCTTGTTTAAACTCTCAGCTATGTTTTGTCGTATTTTACACGACTGTTGTATAATTAAGTTGTATTTGAATTTATGTACCATGTATCTGGCGACTCAAGATGGGTGATGTATACTTGTTTTGGGGGCGTCACAAAACACTTCAATGTCATTCCATTAATTCTGACATAAGTCCCAGAAAGGAAGAAACAACGATACACCAAGACAACCAGCAGTGAGGACCTTCAAAGAGTCAACACCCTCAATCACAAGTCTTCATCAAATCAAAAGAAAACCATCAAGGCTAATTACGAGAACAAGTCAAGAACAATGATTGAGGGCATCCAAAGCCCAAATCTACTACATGTTCACCATATGGTATAGAGGTAAAAGGCTCTTGTAACCTCGGCATCTTATCAGCCCATCTGTCAAAGCAACTATCCCAGAAAACAAGCAAGGCTGGGGCAATTTCAAAATTGGCGACAACCCGATGTTGCGATTCTTACAACCAGATCTATGCAATCTTGGAAACAACGACAACTCAACACTGGGGCATTTATCAATAATCCTAAAGAGGAAAATGCACCAGTCAGCACCATCAGCATGGTACATCATCATCAGAGTTTCCCTCACATCGTATCACTAGCGATTCGGTATGATCATTTAGTCTTTTCCAATCATACTATTCTAAGGATTAATAATCCATATGTGAGGTATGACTTTTTCATCTCTTTATGAGCTTTTAGTCTCTATTTACATGCATTAACGATAATATACATGTTATGTATTCTTAGAAAAGGATTTTGCTTAAATTGTTATGAATGGGATTAATTTTCATAATTGTCCGTGGAGCGAGAATCACGGGAACGATTAGAGATTTAAGACTATTCAACCTTTTGATTGGGCACGACATCCCAGTTCAAATCGCTTTTTGGAACAGACTTGACCTCATATGCATGTCTGCACTTTGTGATTGCCCTGACTCTTAGTTGTGGGGTATGAAGTTATGGCAAAAATAATGGCAAATAATGAAAAGATAAAAGATAAGTCGTCAGCCTAATGCCTAGAATTGTGGCCTAGGTTGCTCGAGTTATTAAGCCTGAGGGGTGTCTTTACACTTGGTGCCCTAAAGCCATCTGGTTTGGGAGTCATCAGCCTAACACTTGTTACATTGGGTAACTTAGCGCCTAAGAAAACAAGCATTGCAAAAGGCAAAACCTGAGCAGATCTGAATCGTGGCGTAGGTTACTCAAGTAATTAAGCCTGAGGGGTATCTTTACACCTGGTGCCCTAAAGCCCTCTGGTTTGGGAGTCATCGGCCTAACACTCGTTACATTGGGTGACTTAGAACCTAAGAAAATAGACTTATAAAACTCAGGCAAAGAAGCGAATAGAGTTATCACCTAACTTATCATGAAGCGTGGCCTTTATTACTCGAGCCAGTAAACCCGAAGGGGTGTCTTAACACATGGTGCCCTAAAGCCCTCCAGTTTTGGAGTCATTGGTCTAAAACTTGTTACATGGGTAATTCTGAATAGCCTAAGAAAACGATACAAGATTAGTCGAGAAAAAAGAAAAATTGCCAAGGCATATAAGTAAAGCCCCTGCTAAGAGTTGCGTCACTCATAGAGCGTGTGCCATTTGAAGTCAATTCTGCGAAAAATAACGTCTAGAGCGAAGATGAAGTTTCTCTGATAAAGGGAGATAAGTCTTTTAAAATCTAATCCTGCCAATGAATAATGACCATGGATGTTTACAAATTTCCTTGCAATTTTATAACTCATTTCATTTCATAATTTATACTTCAAATGCCTTATCCATGAGAGTATATTAATCCTGACAGCCAAGTCGTCAAGCTTTTCGTACATTTTGCTCTTTTGATGTACAGGATATTGCTCACTCGCGACTTGGTCAACAAAGAGAGTTTCCGATATGAATCCTCGACAACAACATGCAAAAGGACTGGGGCATTTTCCAATTCCAAGAAATGGAAGGAATTTAAGGCGAGATCAAGCTTCTCATCAAAAGAAAGGAGAGAACTCCTGAAGGAAATCATGGCGACATAAGCTTGCCCCTATAGAAGAAGGGGAAATTTTTCAAAAAAGTCATTAACTCAAAAGCAGAAGGCCAATGACGAAAGGTCTAGCGAATGAAATCCTCACCATCAAATGTATCAACCTGCGTCAAGTCCTCATGAGTCGAGGCCTCTACACTGAAGTTCAAATTTGGGTAGAAAAAGAACGGGCTGTACCCTCCAGGGATGTCAGCAGCATTCAGATCATCAGTTCAGTCGGGTTGCGAATCAAAAGCTTAAGGGAATGGGGTACAACCACCCCAATAGCGAAAAGAAACTACAAATTGCCTCAGAAAGGGTGAGGTAAGTTTCTACTCCAGACACTTTAAAATGTGTATAAACCTAAGATAATAGACTCCTAAGGACAAATCTAGGTCATCACATCATGCATGATCTGCACATGTGCAAAAGTGTTACATCAGCGTACATCTTCATCAACATTTAGCATGCATCTCCAGTAGATTTAAATATGCACACACATTAAATGTCTAGATTAGAGGAAAATTTTGTCGTAGACATCAGTTGGTTGTCATTAATCCAGCGTAACATCAGGCGGAGTCTAGTGAATTAAGCCGTTGAATATTACTTCAGCGAAGGTATCGGAAGAACTGGTATTCTAAACCATTGGCATCAATTCTGTATAACATCGGGCCATTTCAGCGATGAAAGCTTTCTATACCACCGTTCGAGTGGGAACCAAAACAGTTTGGCGATGTCAGCGTAGAAAACTACTAGCGGGGTAGGCACTGTTGTAAACTACAAGCGTTTGCATCGGGAAGGTCCGATGATTTCAGAACTTTATCCCCAACAAAGATGTAGAAAACATCTCAACTTATCTTCATCAAACAAGCATTAGCAACACTGATAAAAAGCCAAACCGTTAGAGTCAACACCAACATATGCATCAATAATAACCGGTAAAGGTAAAGCGATTTGCGATGTGTGATGTGCGAAATGCGATTTGCGATTTGCGATTTGCGATTTGCAATATGCGAAATGCGAAATGCGATGCGCGAATTACGAAGTGCGATTGGCCAGGTGCAAAATGCAAAATGCAAAATACGATATGCAATTTGCAAACTACGATTTGTGAAAGCATTTTAACATTCATCATAACATTCATTACATTGGGATTTGCATCATTCAAAATGCCTTGTCATATTTCGAGTATCTAATAATCTTTATCATGTCCATTTCATTACATTGCATGAACATGATAAAGAGGGGCATCTGTAGACACTTGAAATTTCATTTTCCTGTTACTAACTATGCAGGAGGACAAAAGCGTCTTTTTCACACTCTAGAGATAACCCTAGAGGACCACAACATCAATTTTAACCCAGGAGATAGCCTGAGAAATCAATTGTAAAGCCCAGAGTCAACCCCGGGAGGTCAAGCAAACCTTAGAGATAACCCTGAGGACATTCAGAGTCAACAGTATGCCAATCTTAGAGATAACCTTGAGAAAAGACTGCTACAACTGTGCCAAAACCGGAGATAACCCTGAGAAGGGGAAAATGGTCATTTTGCCAACTTAACTTCAACTCAAATCATCTCAACTCATTTCAACTCAAAACTTCTTCAAAAGAAGTCCCACAAGAACCATATCTTAACTTCTGAGCGCAAACTACGCAAAACGGCTCAACGGACTGCCTAACGGAAACCCAAAAATGCCATTTCAGTCATGGACCCATCTTCTTGGGATCAAAAAAAAGGGAAAATCCTATGTCATTGCATAGCTCTCGAAAAGAGCTTTCCAGAATGGTATGGCATGCCTCAATCGGAGGCTCGAATTGAAGTTTTGTAAGTTTGAGTGGACATCACGCGCTGCACTGCACGCATTTCGAGACGGCGGGGACCTGTGGAGCCCGAGGCACCACAGGCAGGCAACAAGCGTGCGTGCACTCCGGGCTCCCACTCTATAAATATATAGCTTGGGTTGGCCATATTTACAAAAGAAAAGGCGAGGAAGTCCTGCCAAATTTTCTCTGTACACACCCCATATTGAGTGCTTTCTCATTTTAAACACTTGTTAGCTCACATATAGCTATATTTTTACCGGCGGGAGCCGAGTGTTCATCCACTTAGAGTTATAGAAGTCTTCTTTGGCAGCCTACTGTAAGCCTTCTGACACACTATAAAGCTTTTCTCTTCATCTTTGCACACATTATTCTTCACATTGAGAGTCGTGTTGTGTGTGTATGCCCGGACTTGATTCGTGGTTTTCATTTCTATTTGTATATATTTATATATATGGACTTACATTATCGAGTTATGCCTCGATTGAGCCTGAACTTATATCTGGAGCGTTTACTTGCTTTTTATATATATATATATATATATATATATATATATATATATATATATATATATATATATATATATATATATATATATACTTATATATATTTGTTGTCGGATTATGTCAGATGAGCACGGATTTTACATCCTGAGCGTTTACTACTTTTATATATATATATATCGTAAAGGGATTAAGAAACATCTTGTGCGTTTCTCGCTTATATATATATATATATATATATATATATATATATATATATATATATATATACTTACATCTCTGTCAGCACTGGAGTTTACTTGTGGCCTTTTCTTTTTTATTTACATTAGTCACTTTGAAGTTTACTTCGTGGCAGTTGATCATTTTTACTAATAATTTACATTTAGTCCCGCCTGGAGTCTAGTTCGTGGCAGTTGATCATATTTATTGTTATATTTATATTTCTGATCCCCCATGGAGGTGCTTCATGGTGGTTGATCATGTCTCTCTATATATATATTTACCGCTTTTATATATTTACATTTCTGATCCCCCATGGAGGTGCTTCGTGATGGTTGAACATGTCTCTATATATATATTTACTGCTTTTATATATTTACATTTCCGATCCCCCATTGAGGTGCTTCGTGGTGGTTGATCATGTCTGTATATATATATTTATAGCTTATATATATATATATATATATATATATATATATATATATATATAATCGCTATCGCTTTTATATAAAGCTCATGACATCATGTGAGCCTAGGAATCATGTGATCACAGATTCAGTCCACTGAATCTAGATTCGGTTCCCGTGATGGACATTTTCAGCCTTATAAATTATTCATGGTGTTTTCATTTCCTTAGATGGCTTTCATTCCCATGAAGAGTTCGGCACTATTTTATATTATTTTCTCGAAGATGTTTCGCATCTCAAAAATAAAAGAAACCAAGCTGAACATTTAATAATAAAATGAAAGTATGAAAAGGTCTCAATTACTATTGAGCACAGGGTTTGAAAAACCTCTTTTACAAAGCCTCATTGCTATATCACGTTTAAAATTGAATTTTTTATACAAATTCAAACCCTTTGTATATAGGTGCGAACGAGGCCTCGCACTACTTCTAAATAATAGCACATTGACCCACACACACACACATATTCATATAACAGTTTCTTGAAAAGTGGCGGTCACCGTGGTAACACGGATGTCAAGGGGTGCCTAACACCTTCCCTACGCATTATCAAGACCCGGAACCCAAATGAATCTCAGTTTCACAGACCCGTTTAGCAGTGTCACATCACTAGGTCAATGTGCAAACCTTTTCTCGGTTGTGTTGTTGCAACCAGTCAAAAACACCAACTGGCGACTCTTACAGTCAAATTGTTGACATATACATATCGGACCTTATTCACTTATTTTTTCAAACAAAACTCACCTAACATGAGAACACCAAAGAACAAGAACAGAAAAGGGACAAATAAAAATCCCGATGTTGACAGAATAGTTAACCAATCAATCCCTAAAATCACATCAAATGCAAGTATTTTCAAAGAAATGAGATCGACGTGTAACGTGTGGTTGCCGATTTGAATCAAATAAGACTTATAAACAGTGGATGTAATGAAGGTTTCTCATAACGGAGTTTCAATAGATATGTCAAAGTCTAATTTCTCTAGAGTCAAATTTAAACGTTGAGCACAATTAGGTAAAATAAAAGAGTGGTAGAACCGGTATCGAATAAGGTATAGACTTCGCAAGAGTTTATGATTAGCTTACCCATGATAACTTCATTCGGTTCCTCACTTTTTGGGAAGTTATAAAAAGCGCTCTCACTTGAACCACGAACTTTGACTTATCTGGGATAGCCTTCAGTGTCATCATTATCGCTAGAATTAACTTTTACTATAGGGCATATTCCACCCTCAACTGCGTCGTCGTACTCCTGATCCATGATCTGAATCATTAATCTTTGATCCATATCAAATTGAGGTTGATCACAATGTACAGGGTAATTCAAAACTCGATGGTGGTTTCTCCTAATTGTTGTCCAAAAAGAGAAATACATATCATCTATTTGAGTCTTCTTGGATCGGACTTCTCTTTCCACAATATCAACACGTCGTGCTACTTTTACCCATGCATCCTTCATGCTCTCTCATTCAGTTGTTTCTTCTTTCAGCTAATCCTTGACATTTGAATTCTCAGATTCCAGCTTTATCATCTTATACTCTGCCAAAGAGTGCTTCTATTCAAGCATCACATATCTGGTAATGCAATCTTGAATTATTGCATCCCTTTGCTCAACGACCGCCTGCCGTTCTTTAGCCTGCTCTTCTAACTCATGAATACGATTTTGCAGTTCTACATTTCGATCATAAAGTTCTCCTAATAAATTCTCCTCAGGTTCCTCTTCTTCCTCACTCTCAGCTGCTACCTCTGCGACTACCTCGGGTGCAACTATTAATTCTTCACTCACCACATGGATATCTCTACTTTCTTCTTCGTCAGACATCCTACAATCAAGTTTAATAACTTAATTAGTACTTCGCAATAAAAATCTTTATTATATCATTATATTATACTCCAATATGAATTCTTAATATGAATCTCATCGATTCAGCACGTAAAACTCTATATGAGTTCATCTCTTGATTTTCAGATGTCATTTTCTAACACTACCACAAAACAAGGGTTAATTGACATGCCAATTATTATACCTATATTCTGACCGACCAATTAAATAACAAATAAGCTTAGGTAGGTCATACTAACGAAGGATTTACTCGTCTCTCCCCTCTTAGTTCTAGTCTCACATCTCAGCTAGGGATCATATCCATAAGCTCTGATACCAACTGTGACGCCCCCAAAAAAGGTATACATCACCCATTCTTAAGTCGCCAAATACATGGTATAGAAAACAAATACAAACTTAATTTATACAATACGACAAAAGCGTAGCTGAGAGTTTTTACATGAATATAGTCTCATAGACAATATCTAAACTCAAATAGAGTCCTCATTATATTTATCATCACACTATTTCATAGAATAGTGAGGACTACTATAGTCACCATCTCGGACCATCACTCCGTTCCCCGGCTAGTCCCAACTATATTCTCATTTCTTGAAGAGAACAATGAAAGCAAAGGGTGAGCTCAACTAGCCCAGTATAAAATATTATGACTAAGATAACGCAGGATAAATTATCGTTAGCCTTCAACAGTGTTAAACTGATAGAATACAATAGACAACAAGTTTAACTGCAGCGAAACCAACAATCCATTAGAAGAGTCAAGTAGAGCATGATATCTACTATCTTCTATGATTTAAAAAGTTTATCATCCATTTTTATCGCTGAGACTCAGCTCAATAAATAATTCACATTACTGAATTATCCATGCACTACGGGCCAAGGATATTCGTGTTATCACCAATGGTCATGATCATGCCAACAACTATCCATCAATGCACTACGGGCCAATAAGGACTTTTACCACATTATTTGTAACATTATAGATCATGATTATACCAAAAAATCCATGGTCATAATCATACCAATCAACAGTCCATCTATGCACTTCGGGCCAAAGATGACTTTCATAACAATATAAAAATAAGGATTTTGACAATGATATAAGAATTCAATTAAATGAGAGAAAAGATAAATTTTAAATATTTATAATTTAATTTATCCAGAATTCAATAATTTCCAAATTGTCAACATGATACTACTTTGTGGAGTAAAATTCAAGAATAATATTTTATCAAAAATGATTTGGACATAAAAGAAATCAATACTTTAACAAAATGAGTGTAGAATTCGGGATCCGAAACGAAATAATATTACTTACATACTATAGAGTATGGAAAAAAAATATTATTTCTTACGAATATTGAACAAAAATAATATCCCTTACGAATATTAAACGGAAACAATAAACCTTACGAATATTGAACGAAAATAATATTTATACAAATACGAAAAATAATATCTCTTCTGAATATGAAATAAATAATACCCTTTACCTTAAAAAGAGAGTACTTCTGACTGGTAGGGCGGGGATATTCTTGAAGAAAATTTATACTATTTTCTATGCTCAAAGCTTCCTTAAAATCTACAAAAATGCGATCAATATTATAGAAGAAGAATTTTCTAATTCTGGTGTGATTTTCAATCCTAAACTAAGCATCCTATTTATAGGAGAATGGAAGGATACTATTTGAATTTAGAAAATCATGGACTGCACAGTAAGGAATCACAGACGAATTTTGTTTGGCTGAATTTTTTTTTATTTTCACTATACAACACTATGCAACTAATAAAATATAATATATTCTATTTTACATAAAAAAACTTATTATAATATATACATAATAATAATAATAATAATAATAATAATAATAATAATAATAATAATAATAACTCCCCTCGATTCAAGGCAAATCCCCCCACCCTTTAGTGAACTTGCAATATGCATATATATATATATATATATATATATATATATATATATATATATATATATATATTAACAAAATTGAGATAACTTTCTACTGACAGTTTTGAAAAATGGGTAAGTGGGGGGTCCATATAATAAAATTTTTTTACAACAAATACATCATAAAAATTCTCTCTATTTTCTCAACTCACTTGGCTTCACAAAACACATTTTTAATAACATTCATTATTAATCTTATAACTCACAATATTAACAACCAGACCATTCTCAGGAAAGAGGGGGCTTTCCGATAAGGATTTCTCTCTATTGGCGCGCAATTAGGTGACCAAACCCCTTACTCGACAGAACTTTCTAGACATCGTCAATAATGCAAATAATAATATGAATAACTTTGTCATCTCAACTATTAATTTAATAATATAAAATATTGCGACAATAATTGAATCAATAACGTGAGATACTATGCAGCAATTACTATGGCAACAATTGAATAATACTGAGTGACTTCTCACGTAAGCATCAATAATCAAAGATATTGTACAATACTGTGTGCTACTATGCAATGACGCCAGCGTATTCTTGTACTTTTATCATAAGGGTATTTCAAGCATTAGCGGTAAAACTTTCGTAGATTATTTTTATAGAAAAATATTTTTGTCGTTTTCTAACTCCGATAATAATTCCATTGTGGGGTCCACCAATGATGGTGTCGTCGTACGAATATTCTCCGACCAATCGAATATTTTATAACAACTTGCTTACTTTGCAAAATTTATAAATATTACCCACAACTATAACATTATATCAAAACCACACCATAATATTCAAAAATATTTTTTGAAAAAAAAATCATCTTTATTCATAAAAGTTGGGGTCTTACAACATACATGCTATGATAATTTTATTTTAGATAGTAGAGTACCTTACTCCACGATCGTAGAGTGAAACTCCATGATCGTAGAATGCAACTCCACGATCGTAGATCTCAACTTAAAAGTCATCTGCGGACCCCGCCCCCCACTTTGAGTCTCAAATTAGAACATTGTAAATTGATGTTCCCAGACCAACAAAAGAAGAATTAAAAGCCTATTAGGGACTGTTTTGATCAAAAGATAGAATCTCCGTATTTAGATGTATTAAAACATGAACATATAGTATACAGAGAGTACTTGTGGTGATAAAACTTGTACTTGAAAGCTTGAAGGCTATTATGGTTGTTTAGTACTAACCCATGCTAATTATGCCTAGAAATGAGTTGTTTTGGTATTGATACATAAAAAAAGTTTCAAGCTTGTTAGAGTATGTGATGACGAGTTCTAAGGATAATTTGAAGTTATATGAATGCTTAGATAACCCTTGAATCATAGCTTGGGGACTGTTTGTGAGTAATAGCCAAAATTGTGCTTAAACTCTAGATTAGAGGACTATTTTGGTCAAGGACAATACCTGAACTTTTGAGTTAGTAAAGGGACCATAATATGTCCATAATTAACATTTAAAAGTTGTTCCTTAACTTAGTTGAGGTCCATATTGAGTACTACAAAATTTTCATACTCGAGAGCCACGAAGAGTAAGCTTTAAACTAATATCTAACACTTAAACGAAGAGAGGTCACACCTGAACCTTTTAGGCAAGTATCAATAGCTATAATATGGCATAAGTAAGCTACACAAGTTAAAGAAACCAAGTCTAAACCATTTTAAATATTGGACTTGTTAAAAATCACGTGGTCTGTTTTGGGAAAATTTTAGTACCTGAATTTGTAAGACTATAATGAACTCATATAAAGTGGCTAATGTGTGCTTGTGATGATTCCTTATCATTGCTATGACTAAAGCTAGTAAGAAAACCAAGTTAGGGGCTATTTTTCAAGCCTAAAGTAATCTTTAATAGGCCAAAATTGGTTAGATGATTAAACAAAGTGAGATGATGATAAAATTACCCTTAGGCAACTAAAAGACACATGCCTAGACTGTCCAAGTAGCCAAAACTGAAAGAAATTTAAGAAGTGTCAAAATTAATTTTGGGGAAAATGTGTTAAACTGTCCAATTTGAGCCTCAATTAAAGTAGGCCTAACTAATATGAATGAGGAACCTAAACCCTTATTAAAATACCTTGGTATATGGTCTAGAAGTAGGGACAGATGGTAAAGCCAAAAGCATAACAAAGAAATTCCAACAAATCATCAAAGTAGGCAGTAAACTCAATTCTGCAACAGTTGGGTAGTAGAGTGAACTCTGAAAATAGTAGAGTGGCTCTGAAAATCGTAGAGTAAAAATAGTAGAGTGGCTTTGAAAATTGTAGAGTGAAAATAGTAGAGTGAACTCTGAAAATCGTAGAGTGAAAATAGTAGAGTGAAAATAGTAGAGTGCAGATAGTAGAGTACAGATAGTAGAGTGAAAATGGATAAAACACCCTAGTTTTGGTTAACTTCCATAACTGAATTTAAGAAACCAAACTCATGGAAAAATACAATGATATATGATCTAAATGCTTGCACAAACAAAAGATCAAATGGGTTAACTCTTAAAGTCCAAAAGCATCATCAAAGTGGCCTAAAAATTTACTTCTGCTGCAGTTGGTAGTAGAGTGGGTACTAGAGTGGAAATGTAAAATACCCATTTTGAGGCACTATCTTAAGAAGCATTAAGAGGATGTTTTAGTTGAATAACTATGGAATTAAATACTATGATGTATGGTCTAAAATCTTGTTCAAACATAGAAGTCAAAAGCTCATTGCAAAGATTCATAAAAATCCCCAAAGTACCCTAGAAAATCATATTTTCTATTTTTGAACTATGATGGAATAATGGGATTTGATTCCTAGAAATGTCACAACATAACGTAAGATGATATTTAAAGTGTATAATGACCAATATATATCATGTGTGTATGATCACAAAGTGATGAACGAAGGCTATATGCCTAATCTAAGTTTAAGGAACTTAGATGAGAAATGTTTAGCCAAATATGGTATGCTTTAGTGGTGTGATACACACACAGTAAACTACAAGTACGATAAGCTAGCACATGTAGCGATAAAAAGGAAAATAAAGTTGAGTTATATAAATAACGAAGTTGAATATAAAGGTGGTACAGGACAATATAAGTTAAAGTAGGTTATTAAAGTAAGGTTAACCATGAGATCAAGTATTTATTGTGTTTATTATCAATCTCACATACCGTGTAGGTCATGCAGAGAAACGAAAGGTTAGTGTAATGGTAAAACGCCGGTACAGGCAAGTTTTTTAGAACTTGTTTTTATATGTGAACTTTTTGATTGTAATGTGTACATACTCCTTGTATTATATGTACTCCTTGTGAATAAATTGAGATGTGCTATATTGTGATATAAATCTATTTAATCAAGTTAATGATTGATGAGGATTGAGTAATGGAAACTTACTATATTCATGATATGAGGTATATGATAAGCATGAAGCAAGTATAATTACTGAGTATGAGCATTATGATGCCTGAATAAATGCAATGTATGAAAAATATGAATTTATGTATAAAATGCGAAGTAAAAATAATTTAAATTGTGTTTAAAATGCAAACTATGTGTTATGTGGTAACTGTTAAACTTGTTGGGCAATGTAGTTGCTTACCCTTGCTATAAATAATTGTTTTCAGCAAAAACAAAACAGATCAAAGGATTCGAGATAGACAAAGGAAAGAGGAAGTAGTACTTATTGAAGTTGTTCATATAGCTCTAGCTATGCTAGATAGCATTCAAATGACATATTGTAATTGCGTAGTCAAAGAACATTGTATAGAAGTATAATTAAGTCTAGTTGTGAGTTCATGGATAATTACAATCAATATATCCAAGTGAAAAAGATTATTTATAACTTCAAATGTATAATTTAAATCAATATTGTGACGCCCCCAAAATAGGTATACACAACCCATTCTGAGTCGCCAAATACATGGTACATAACTTAATTACAATCTTAATTAATACAACCGTCGTTCAAAATACAACAACACAATAGCTGAGTTTTAACACGAATATTGTCTTCTAGACAATATCCAAACTCAAAATCAATCCTCATTACAATTATTGTCACACTATTCTTATAGAATAGTGAGGACTACTATAGCAATCATCTTGGACCATCACTCCATTCCCTGACTAGTCCCAGCTATATTCTCATTTCCTAAAGAGAGCAATGAAAGAAAAGTGTGAGCTCAACTAGCCCAGTAAAGAATATTATGACTAAGATAATGCAGAATAAATTATTGTTTGCCTTCAACAGTATAACAACTGATAGAATACAACAAACAACAAGTTTTAGATCAACAACTGCAAGGGAAATGGCAATCCATTAGAAGAGTCAAGTAGAGCATAATATCTACTATCTTCTATGATTTAAAAGTTCATCATCAAATTTATCGCTGAGACTCAGCTTAATAAATAGTCCACGTCATTGAATTATCCATGCACTACGGGCCAAGGATATTCATTATTATCACATCCACGAATCATCCATACACTCCTGGCCAATGATATTTGTTATTATCACCAGTGGTCATGATCATGCCAAACAACAATTCATCTTTGCACCCTTGGCCAAAGAGAACCCATGGTCATTATCATACCAACAACTGTCCATCAATGCACTACGGGCCAATGAGGACTTTTACCACATCATTGGTAACATTACAGGTCATGATTATACCGAATAATTCATGGTCATAATCATACCAATCAATAGTCCATCTATGCACTACGGGCCAAAGATGACTTTTATCATAATATAAGCATGAGGATGATGACATTGATATAAGAATTCAATCAAACGAGATCAAGGATAAATATTAAAGACTTTAAATTTATCCAGAGTTTAAAAATGTACAAATTGTCAACATAATACTGCTTTGTGGAGTAAAATTCAAGACTAATATTCACGTATTAAAAATAATTTGGATAGAAAAGAATTAATTTTTCGTCGTGAATAGTACACGAGTGAATAGTATCACGTGAATAGTACTTCATGAATAGTGTCGTATGTATGAATAGTACTGTATGTATGAATAGTGTCGTATGTATGAATAATACCCATGAATAGTACTCCAGCATTAAAAGCTTAAAATTTAACAAGAATGTCCAGGAAAATATTCTTGTGAAACGATACTAGATGAAGCACAATTTTCAAGGATATTCTACTAATTTTAAGGAGTATAGAAGCAATACTTAACAAAATGAGTGTAGAATTCGAAATCTGAAATGAAATAATATTACTTACATACTACAGAGTATGGAAGAAAATATTATTTCTTAAGAATATTGAACAAAAATAACATCCCTTACAATTGTTGAACGAAAATAATATTCCTTACGAATATTGAACGAAAATAATATTGAACGAAAATAAAATTCCTTACGAATACGAAAAATAATATCGTAAGCGTATATGAAATAAATAATACCCCCTACCTCAAAAATTGAGCAATTTCGACTGGTATAGCGGAGCTATTCTTAAAAAAAAATCTTGCACTGTTTTCTACACTCAAAGCTTACTTAAACTCTAAAGAAATACGCTCAATATTATAGAAGAAGAATTCTCTGATTTTGGTGTGATTTTCATTTCTAAACTAAGCATCCTATTTATAGGAGAATGGAATGATACTATTTAGAATTTAGAAATCACGGGTGTACAGAGAAATGAAATCACGGAAGTTCAGCTGATTGAAAATTTTAAAATTTTTGATTTTACTATGTTACACTATGTAGCACCATGCATACACTATGCAGTATTATGCAACAATATGCATAATAAAATATAATATATTCTATTTTACATAAAAAACAAAACTTATTATAATATATATATAATAATAATAATAATACTCCACCCGTGAGTATCATCCCCCCCATCCCACATGACTAAATTTTGTGTGTATATATATATATAACAACAACTGAAATAACTTTCTCCCGATAATTTTAAAAAATGGGTAAGTGGGGGTCCAAATAATAAGCCAAATTTATAACAAATACTTCATAAAAATCCCCTCTATTTATCTCAATTCACTTGGCTTCACAAAACATATTTTTAATAACATTTATTCATCAATATTATAACTCGCAATATTAACAATCAGATCATTCCCACGAAAAAGGGGACTTTCCAATAAGGACTTCTCCTTATTGGCGCACAATAAGGTGACCAAACCCCTTTCCTCGACAAAACTTTATAGACATCGTCAATAATGCAAATAATATGAATAACTTTATCGTCTCAATTATTGATTTAATAATATAAAATATTGTGACAATAATTTGTTAGAAGAATGCATATTTTGATTTGATGTTTAAAGTAAATGCTCATGATTATATGTAAAGTCCTTCAAGGAATATATGTACAAGGACTTAGTGATAGATCAAAATTGTTAGGTTGATCTTAGCCCTTAATGTTCACTCATATAGATAAAGAGATCAAAATTGTTAGGTTGATCTTAGCTCTTAATGTTCACTTATATAGATAAAGAGATCAAAAACGTTAGGTTGATCTACGACTAGAAAGAAATAGATAGGCTTTGAAGAGAATCGTAGTCTATCCAGCTGATCAACAGAATGTAGAAGCTAAGGCAGGATCGTAGAGCTGAGATGATCGTACTATATCTGCCTCGAAGGGCCTCTTCAAAAATCGTAGAGTGGTCCAGACGTTTGCCGAAGCTAACTTAGAGATCGTAGTGTGCTTTCAGAAATGTATAGTCTGCAAGACGAGCAAACAGAGATCGTAGTGTGCTCTCGGAAGCATAGAGTCTGCAAAACGAGCAAGTGAAGATCGTAGTATGCAAAACTATTGAAAGAAATCGTAGTGTTCTATTCAGACCAAGCACAAATATGGCAAAACACCACGATATGCATCGTAGAGTATCATCTATCTTATGTCAGAAGCATCAAGCCATATCTCTTGTTTGGAAACAAATTCCAAAAAATGTGGAATGGGTTTTGAACGTTGAAACTCTCACTAGTCCCAACGGTACAAAAGATATCCTTAGTATTGATCAAAAGAAACGTATTCAAGAAGCTAAGAAAAGGACCATTGGGCAGAGGAAAACACCTTTTCAGGTGTTAGGTGAGAAAGCAGTCTGCTGTGTCAGTGGGCCAGATTGTAATTTAGAAGATGTGCAGAAAAGTCTCCATCAAAGCTCAGAAATGTCAAACGCATTTAATGCCTCATCAGATGACTTCAACGGATAGATTTATAAAGATCACATATATACAGAACATAGACAAATGAAAGATGTAAGCAAGCATTAACCAAAAACGCACAAGAACACTCAACGCTCAACTCTACGATCTGAGAAAGATAGAAAGGTTGCTCAGTTACTCAGTTCTTTCGAACAAGTGCTTAATAGCAACTAAGTAGCACCAATCACGATCTCAACAATAACCAATCAACTGAAGTGAGAGTTCCGAGTCTAAAGGACTTGAAGAGTTCTAAGTGAACTGTTAAGAACCAAGTCTGCTGGACTTGAAGAGTTCAAGAGTGAACTAAGAAGTGCATAGACTGCTGGTCTAGAAGGAATCTGTGAGATTCAAGAAGTGTAACAGACATCCTTAGTGGATTCCCTACTCAAGGAGTAGAAGAGTGGATTAAGAGCTTTAAGTGCTCTGAACCACTTAAAATTGTTGTGTCCATTATAGCTGCTATAACTGTCATAACTGCCTTACTTTCATTAACTCAAGGTGTCTAAAAGAAGGTTTATCATATACTCATTTCGTTGTGCATTAATCACAATCATACTAACTAGTTTAAAAGAAAAGTTTTTAATTATCTATTCAACCCCCTCCCCCCCTTCTAGATATCTATTGTGCCTTCGGGAACTAAGAATTGGTATCAGAGCAGGTTCTATAATATAGCCTACAAAGCTTGAGTAGATCCAATGGAACACTTACCAAGCGAATCAAAGACTGGAGGAGGCAGAAAGCCACCTATGTGAAACAAAGATAAATTTGCTAAATGGAAGGTTAGGATGAAAGCTTACATGGATTCAATAGTTGAAGATCTATTTGAAATTGTTCAAAATTGGCCCTATGTTCCTAAAAAGCTTGCACCAACTACAGACGATCCAGACAGAGTACAAATCAAGGTCAAAGGAGAATGGACAGAAAATGAGAAGAGAGCTGTCCAGCTCGACAAAAAGGCCAAAAACATCTTGTTCCAATCCTTAGAACATGATCTGTTTGAAAACGTTGTCAACAACAAAACAACAAAGGAGGTTTGGGAAGCACTACTCATTATGCATGAAGGAATAGAAGAAGTTAGAGAAAACAAACAATCTCTCTTGACTCAGCAATATGAGGTTTGCTCACGTTCAAGGAGAGAACGTCATTGCCACCTACGAAAGATTTAATGTTCTGCTCAACTCTCTACGAGCCTATGGAAAGATCTATCCAAACAAAGATCTAATCATAACATTCATGAGAGCCTTACCAAGAAAGTGGGATGCCAAAACTACTGCCATTAGAGAATCGAAGAATTTACATGAAATGACTGTCCAATAGTTGTATGGCAACATTCTCACATACAAACTGGAGTTGACTCAACGAGCAGAAACCCTGTCTGAAGGAAGAAAGAAGGATAAAGGTGTTGCTCTCAAAGCAACTGATAACACCTCCAAAGTTAGTACTGAAGTTGATTCTGACTACGATGAAGATGATGATGAGGACCTTGCAATGCTGGTAAAAAGACTAAGAAGGTTCATGCGACAAGGCAAAACCAGCAAGCCAAAGAAAGTTAGCAACTACAACAGCCAGGAGCAAATGAATGACCTATGCTACAATTGCAAGAAACCGGGTCACTTCATTGCCAACTGCAATAAACCTCTCAGAGAAGAACTCAAAAAGAAATCACATTCTAAGAAGGAATACAAAGGCAACAAAAGGCCACAGAAGAAAGACAAAGGCCTTGTAGCTGGAGGATCGTGGAGTGACTCAGACAATGACTCAACTCCAAAATCTGGAGATGATGAAGATCCTCAAGTGGCAAATCTCTGCCTAATGGCCAAAAATGCAAGGGACAAACAGAACTCCAATATACATGAAGTAAGTATCGATGAGGTATTTGACTTTAACTCCCCTGATGTAGATATTGATGATCTAAGAACTGCACTGCATGGCATAACATCTGATCAGCATAACATCTGATATGCATCAATACATGAAGTGGCTTAGAGTTCTGTCTAAGGATTATTCACTTCTTCAAAAGGAGAAAGAAAAGGTTCAAGAAGAACTGGAAACAGCCCTTCTCAGTACTAATTCTCTCTCCAAGTTTGAAGCTAAGAATAAGCTCGTGAGACAAACAAATTACCTCATCGCAAAAAGAGAGTCTGGTCTAACCTCTAAAATTGAGGATCTAGAAAAGAAAATCTCTACATGGAATAAATCCTCTTCATCCATGGACTCCTTAATCTCTAACCAGAGAAGTGTCTCTGATAGAACAGGGTTAGGCTTTGGGGAATCTACCTCAGAGTCATGTGTGGAAAAAGTAAAGAAAATTAGCACTAGTAATGCCTCAGGTTTCAGTAGAGGCATTACATTTGTGAAATCCTCACAAAAGGTCGAGCCTGTCAAACCCTGCTCAGCTTATTCAATTCATATTCCCAGGAGTAAAGGATCTCATGCCGGTCTGGGTTTCAGAAGAAGAAGAGTAATCTAGCTACTACTCACCAACCTCGAAGGATCGTAGAGTTCAATGAGATCAACTCTACGAACCAACCGGGAAGGTACAGTAGAAGTAAGATATACTCCTCACAAATCATGAAACAAGAGAACACATGGAAGAAGAAATATCAACCTATCAGGAGGATGACCAATTACCCATAAAAGTCCAAATGGAGGAAGAACATTCACACACACAAAAATATGCATCATATCAAATGTTTTGTGTGCTACAGAGCTGGCCACAAAGCTGTAAAATGTTATTTAAATTCCATGCACGTGAGACCCAAAATCAACAAATTTGGGTCCCCAAGGGCACTAACAATGTAGGACCCATGCAAGTATGGGTACCAAAATGAAGGTTTAATGTTATTACAGGAAAAGAGCTCCATGACCACAACTTGGTATCTGGACAGTGGATGCTCAAGGCACATGACAGGGAACAAAGCCCTTCTATCTGACTACATAGAGAAGGAGGGTCCCTCCGTCATCTTTGGAGACAATGGCTCTGACAAGATAAGAGGCTATGGTTTAGCTAGAAATGGTGTAGTATCCTTCAGCAAAGTGGCCTATGTGGAAAGATTACAACACAACCTTCTAAGCATTAGTCAACTCTGCGACAAGGGTCATCAAGTAATATTTCTCAACAATCAATGTCAAGTCCGAGAGCTAAAGACATCTGCTGTAAAGTTAACTGGAACAAGAGAAGGAAATGTCTACACAGTAAACCTTGGAAAACTAAGCTTAGATGAGGCTATATGTTTTCTGGCTAAAGCATCTGAAGAAATGAGCTGGCTATGGCATCGAAGATTATCTCATCTCAACTTCAAAAGCATGCCCAAATTAGCTTTGAGAGATTTTGTTGCAGGCTTACCCAAGTTTAACTTCGTCAAAGAAAGGTCGTGCAATGCCTGTCAACTTGGAAAGCAGACCAGAAGCTCATTCAAGAGAAAAACCATCAACTCAATTGACAAGCCTCTGCAATTGCTACATATGGATCTTTTTGGACCAATTCCAACGACGAGCCTTGGGGGAAAGAGATACTCTCTGGTCGTAGTCGACGACCACACCAGATTTACATGGGTGTTCTTTCTAACCACAAAGGATGAAACAAGCTCCCAACTGATCAAGATGTTCAAGCTGGTGATGAACGAGAAATGAGAGAAAATCAAGGCCATAAGAAGTGATAATGGCAGAGAATTCAATTTCTCATAGATGGATCAGTTCTGCACAGACAATGGCATCAGTCATAATTTCTCAGCTCCATGAACTCCCCAACAAAATGGAGTAGCCGAGAGAAAGAATAGGACATTGATAGAAGCTGGAAGAACTCTGCTAGCAGTAGCCCATCTGCCTGAATACTTCTGGGCAGAAGCTGTCAACATTGCATGCTACACTCAAAACAAATCACTCATACACTCTACGATTAAAAAGACTCCTTATGAACTGTGGAAAGGAAGAAAGCCAAGTGTCAGCTACTTTCATGTTTTTGGCTATGCATGCTACATACTCAACAATGAAAAGCAGTACTTGGCAAAGTTTCAAACAAAATCAGACGAAGGAATCTTTCTTGGATATGTCACAGACAGTAAGGCCTACAGAGTGTTCAACAAGACGACACTGAGTGTTGAAATCTCAATTCACATCATATTTGATGAGACGAATTTAGACAAAATAGTGCCCCAAGACACTATGGCCAACAGTTCAGACACTACGAACGAGGTCGTCGAGCTCAACACTACGATCGTAGTACTAGACAGTGAAACCGTTGAGCAAGTCAATGAAATCGTAGAGAGGCCTATGACAGACAACGAACCTCCACATCAAGAAGAAGATGTAGATCTTGAAGATCTAAGACAAGAAGGTATAAGGATAGATGTCCCAACAGGAAGCAAATGGGTAAGAGATCACACTCAAGATCTAATCATTGGAGATCTGAATACAAGAGTCAAAACAAGAGCTGCTACCCAAAATGAATGCTTCTATCTAAGCTTCCTATCACAAATGGAACCAAAGAAAATAGAGGATGCTATGGAAGACTCCAGCTGGATAGAGGCCATGTAGGAAGAACTTAATCAGTTCGAAAGAAGCAAAGTATGGAGATTGGTTCCAAGACCAAAGAACCATCTTGTAATTGGAACCAAGTGGGTCTTCAAAAACAAGATGGATGAAGATGGAGTGATAACCAGGTTTAAGGCTAGACTAGTGGCCAAAGGTTACTCTCAGGAAGAAGGCATTGACTACGATGAGACATTTGCACCTGTTTCCAGACTAGAAGCCATCATAATATTTCATGCCTTTGCTGCTTACATGAAATTCAAGGTCTTTCAGATGGATGTCAAGAGTGCATTTTTGAATGGAGAACTTCAAGAAGAAGTTTATGTAGAGCAGCCTCCAGGTTTCATCAATCCATCTCTTTCTAACTATGTCTTTAGATTAGACAAAGCCTTATATGGTCTTAAACAAGCACCTAGAACATGGTATGAAACACTAACTAACTTTCTTATTGAAAATGGATTCACTAGAGGTAGAGTAGATATCACACTATTTCTTAGAAAGCATAAAGATAAAGTCCTATTAGTTCAAATATATGTTGATGATATTATCTTTGGGTCTACTAATGAAAAGCTATGCAAGAGATTCTCCAAGCTTATGCAGAGCAAGTTTGAAATGAGCATGATAGGTGAGCTGAACTTCTTCCTTGGACTACAAGTAAAGCAAACTGATGAAGGAATCTTCATCAACCAAGCCAAGTACATTAAAGACTTACTTAAGAAGTATGGCATGGAGTCAGCCTCTCCCATGAAAACCCCAATTGCTCCTGGAACCAAGCTTGACAATGATGAAAAAGGTAAAAGTATTGATATAACTCAATACAAAGGTATGATAGGCTCTCTTTTATATCTAACTGCCAGTAGACCAGATATAATGTTTGCAATATGCATATGATCTAGATTTCAGGCTAGTCCTAAAGAATCTCATTTAACTACTGTAAAGAGGATTTTCAGGTATCTCAAAGGTACACCCCCACTTGGGGCTTTGGTATCCCAAGGAGTTCTCATTTGAGCTAACAAGATACACAGATGCTGATTTTGTAGGCTGCAAAATTGATAGAAAAAGTACCAGTGACACCTATCAATTGCTAGGAAACAGACTTGTGTCCTGGTTCAGCAAGAAACAAAATTCAGTATCTACTTCAACTGCAAAAGCTGAATACATTGTTGCTGGTAGTTGCTATGCTCAGATCCTATGGATGAAAAATTAACTAGCAGATTATGGGTTTGAATTCAAATCCATACCTATTCACTGTGATAACACAAGTGCAATTGCTATACCTCATAATCATGTCATGCATTCTAGGACTAAGCATATAGAAATAAGGTATCACTTCATTAGGGATCATGTGCAAAATGGAACTATATCTTTACAATATATCCCTACTGAAAATCAACTTGCTGATGTCTTTACAAAGCCTCTAAATGAATCCAGATTTAACAAGTTAATAAGTGAGCTAGGCATGCTTAACTTACAACCATGAAAAATATGCTCTAGTATGTGCTAACCATACAGGTTTAAAGGCTATGTTCGAAATCATAGACATGATCAAAGGAAATACACAATCGTAGAACCAAAGTGTCACAAAATGACAATGATCACAGTGAAGACTCAACGATCGTTGTGCAAACTCAACGATAGCAGAGCTACATCAACAAAACCAAAAGAGCACCCTATGATGATCAAGCATAAAACAAAGCAATCTCTCTAATAAGTACCTCAGGGACAAACCTAACCCTTGATTCATTCAATGAGGTTGGCCCTTCCTGAGATACCTTAAACTAAGAAGAATTGTGACGCCCCCAAAATAGGTCCAATCCATCCAAAGTATTTTGAGTCGCCAAATACATGGTACAAAATACAACTACAACTTTATTACTACAATTGTCGTGCAAAATACAATAACACATATACTGTGAGTTTTAATACCAACTTTGACTCATGTCGCAACTATGGACAACACCTCACATTGATACATTACATAAACGTACACTCAATAACTATTTTAGAAATTAAAATCTTTGGGAAGTGCTCAAGGAAACCTTCGTACATAGAAGGCCATAAATCTAAGTTATAATAGATATCATATGTCCAGAGAATTATCCTTGGTTGACCCAATAGACCCCAAAGAAAAACGAGAAGATTACTATCATGTTCTTTCCAATAGTGAGTCTTCTCTTAACATACAACTATCTCCACTATCTCCAGTTACAAATTATATTTCAAATAAACTCCAAGATCATATAGGTAGTGCTCGTAGATATACTCAGCAAGTGGATGTGCACAACCCTGTCTTACGATAACACGAGATTGTATGTCATTAGACATCTTGTACTATGATAGTGGCAAAACACCCTTCCAAAGTTGGGTTTACCTCACCCTATTATTGTTCACCAAAATCAATTATTAAGTGACGTATAATATACGACACACACATCTTAGGTCCTCAATACAATTATATATTGTATATCATGCCATTTTATAATATGTTGAGAAACTTTGACAGTCTCGAACCACCACACTATTCCCCTGTTATCCCCGCTCGACCCCAAATTTACACTCTTATTACACGAAAGGAATTGTGAAGCAAAGGGTGAGCACAACTAACTTCAAGAAAGAATATTATGACTAAAGATAATTAAATTATCAATAGCCTTCATCGATAATAAATCGAGATTTAGAACATATGGTAGACGATAAAACTTTTCAACCATAGTTTAGCGTGGAATGAGCAATCCATTAGAAGAGTCGAATAGACCATAAAAGTCTATTATCTTCTCCATGTTAAAAGTCCACCAACAATGTTTTATCCCTGTAACATCAATCAACAGTTCTTGTCCACAATCATGTGAATAGCTCATAATCATAACTGAGGTTCTAAATTCCTCTTCGCATCCAGGATGAAGATAATTTTCATCACCTGTCTATACCTGAAACATCAAAGATCATGGTTATACCAAATCACAGTTCCTGTTCATAATCATACTAATAAATTCATCTTTACACTACGAGCCAAAGATATTCATTAACAGTTCATCTTTGCACTACAGGCCAAAGATATTCAACAACATGTCATCTTTGTACTACGGGCCAAAGATATTCAACAACGGGTCATCTTTGCACTACAGGCCAAAGATATTAATATCTCAAAGAAATATATAATCATTTCAGAATTTATATAAACAATAATTATAACCATGTTGATCAATTCACCTTTGCACTTAAGCTAAAGATATTCAATTATAAATTGATGGTCATGATCATACCGATCAACAATTCATCTTTGCACTTCTTGGCCAAAGAGAACTCATAGTCACGATCATACCAATAATCTACCCATCTTTACACTCAAGTCAAAGAGAAATTTCTTCAGGGATTATAAAAATGTTATATATGATAATAAAAACAATATGATCAACATTTGCATTTAATTTCAAGAGTAAGATTCATAAATCAATGATTTCATAACACCTTAATCCAAATGTTATAAATCACTTAATAATCTCATAATCTAATATAATTAATATTACAACAATATTTTAATCATTTCTTAAACTTATAAACAAGTTATTTTAATTGTTTACACTTTAATAATTAATGCATTTAATAATCCTAAAATGCCAAAATCATAAAATTTCATCACCAATAACCAAAACCCTCATCAAAAATCTGCATATACCTTATATAGGATTCCCAAGCCATAAAATCCTATTTTCCAATTTTCTTACTTCACATAACATATTTAATTCATTTATTCATAACTAGTCCATTTTCATGAAAAATACCATATCGGGTTCAAAAAAAATAT
Source organism: Panax quinquefolius (assembly GCA_020205615.1). Taxonomy (NCBI): domain Eukaryota; kingdom Viridiplantae; phylum Streptophyta; class Magnoliopsida; order Apiales; family Araliaceae; genus Panax; species Panax quinquefolius. The sequence goes on along the minus strand of CM035157.1, from coordinate 111,663,621 downwards.
TTCTTTTAGAGGATTTAGCGAGAATATAGTCCCATATTGAACACATATTTTTCTCGTAATTATTAAAATTCATTTACTATTTTTCATATGGCCAAAACTGCCGAATATTTAGACATTTATCATAAATTGTACCTTTGTCCAAAAATTCCAAAATTTGTAGGGTATACTGATATTATATAGATGTACTCCCAATAAAAATTTCATCAATTTTGGAGTTAACCACAAAGAGTTATAAGGGTTTACTTTTAAAATAGTCTTTTCTCATAAATTCCATAACTCCTAATCTATACATCCAAAAATCGTCATTTTTTGACACAATCAAGGAAACTCATCAAATTATCATTTCAAAGCTTTCCAGAATTTTTGAAGGTCAGAAAAATTACGAAACATGATAAACATAATAATCCTTAAAATCTCTTACCTCGAAAAAGCAGTATTTCTGACCGGAATGTAAAGCCGAAGGAACCTTGCACTGAATAGCAACTCTCAAAGTATCTAAATACTCATAAAATACGCTTGATAATATAGAGAGAGAAAGAGAGAAAGCTTATGTTTCTGGTGTGATTTTCAATTCTAACTTAGCCCTCTATTTATAGGAAAATGTTAGCCCGCCGAAGCAGACTTGACCTGCTATCTGATGGCTTTACCTGCTACTATTGCCATCCACCACATTTAAAATAAAATTCAGCCCATTTTTTTTCACCAACCACAAGTGGGGCCCACTCAATTCTAGAATTTTCTACCAAAATCAATTATAACCCTAATTTCCGAATCAGACACCTCTTAAAATTCATAACAAAACATTCGTTCATTTTTAACGGTTCAAAATTTTTGGACATATACTCAACTTATATATGTATAACATATCCAAAAATCACAACGATCCAACGGTCAGATTAAAAATTATAACTCACGCAATATATCTCAAGAACCGTGATTTAATTTTTAATACCTCCTTTCCGACAAAAACACCTTAACATTAATTCCTTCAATTATAATCGCATAAAATAAATATAACCATCAATTATATCCACATAAAATAAATATTTTCTTATCATATAATTAATAATTAATTATTCACAAATAATATTACAGAATCACAATTATGAAAATCGGTGGTTTCGAGAAAGAGGGGCTTTCAATAAGGATTTCTCCTTCTTCGCACGCAATTAGGTGACCAAACCTCTCCTTAGACAGAACTTTCTAGACATTGCCAATAATGCTATCTAATAATATTATTCAAATAATATGAATTATTGATCTGATAATGGAAAATATTGTGCGGTGACAATTATTGAAACAACAATAATATAAAATATCAGCCTTGATAATTATTGAATCAATAAAATAAAATATTAAGCAGTAACTATCGTAACAATTATTGAGTAGTGCCTTCTTTCACGTAAGGATCAATAATTCAAAAAATCATGCAATACCGTGTCTCTTTGTGCAACAACCACGCGTATCGTATTTTAACCACCGGGTATTCTAACAAAGGTAATAGCGGTAACAAATACGCCAATTATTTATAAACACTCAAACTTGTCGTTTTCTTCATCCGAGCGATTATTACATTATGGGTCCCACAAATGTACATTTGCGCCATCGTACGAATATTCCCCGACAACAAGAATATTCCACAACCAAACGAATATTCCCCGACAAAAATTAATATTTTATAACCACTTGCGTATCTTGAAAAATTTCATATATCACCCTTAACTTTAACCTTTTATCAATTTAACCATTTACTGAATAATAATTATAAGAAAAATTGAATACTTTTATTTCATTAAATTCGGGGTCTTACAATCTCCCCTCCTTATGAAATTTCATCCCCGAAATTTACGTACCTGGTATTTCAAAGAGTTAAGAATACCTTGTTTTCATCTCATATTCCATCTTCCATGTCCTCATGATTTTTCCATTGCTCATCTCCTATATTTCAGATATCATTCTAGAATACAGCTTCAAAACAAAGGTTAATTGACATATCACAATTTGTCAACTTCAAGAAGAAAATTCAGCTTAGGTAGGACACACACTAGAGAAGGACTTACTCATCTCTCCACTCCTAGTTCTATTCCCCGATATCCGCCAGAGATCATATCCCTAATCTCTGATACCAACTGTGACGCCCCCAAAATAGGTCCAATCCATCCAACCTATTCTGAGTCGCCAAATACATGGAACAAAATACAACTACAACTTTATTACTACAATTGTCATACAAAATACAACAACACATATACTGTGAGTTTTAAATACCAACTTTAACTCATGTCCCAACAATGGACAACACCTCACATTGATACATTACATAAATGTACACTCAATAACTGTTTTAGAAATTAAAATCTTTGGGAAGTGCTCAAGGAAACCTTCGTACATAGGAGGCCATGAATCTAAGTTATGATAGATATCATATGTCCAGAGAATTATTCTTGGTTGACCCAATAGACCCCAAAGAAAAATGAGGAGATTACTATCATGTTCTTTCCAATGGTGAGTCTTCTCTTGACATATAACTATCTCCACTATCTCCAGTTGAAAATTATATTTCAAAATAAACTCCAAGATCATATAGGTAGTGCTCGTAGATATACTCAGCAAGTGGATGTGCACAACCCTATCTTACGATAACACGAGATTGTATGTCATTAGACATCTTGTATGATAGTGGCAAAACACCCTTCCAAAGTTGGGTTCACCTCACCCTATTGTTGTTCACCAAAATCAATTATTAAGTGACGTATAATATACGACACACACATCTTAGGTCCTCAATACAATTATATATTGTATGTCATACCGTTTTATAATGTTTTGAGAAACTTTGACAGTCTCGGACCACCACACTATTCCCCTGTTATCCCCGCTCAACCCAGCTACACTCTTATTACCTGAAAGGAATTGTGAAGCAAAGGGTGAGCACAACTAGCTCAGTAAAGAATATTATGACTAAAGATAATTAAATTATCAATAGCCTTTATCAGTAATAAATCAGAGATTTATAACATATGGTAGATGATAAAACTTTTCAACCATAGTTCCAACGGAATGAGCAATCTATTAGAAGAGTCAAATAGACCATAAAGTCTATTATCTTCTTCATGTTAAAAGTCCACCAACAATGTTTTATCCCTGTAACATCAATCAACAGTTCATGTCCACAATCATGTGAATAACTTATAATCATAACTGAGGTTCTAAATTCCTCTTCACATCCAGGACGAAGATAATTTTCATCACCTGTCTATACCTGAAACATCAAAGATCATGGTTATACCAAATCACAATTCCTGTTCATAATCATACTAATAAATTCATCTTTACACTACGAGCCAAAGATATTCATTAACAGTTCATCTTTGCACTACAGGCCAAAGATATTCAACAACAGGTCATCTTTGCACAACGGGCCAAAGATATTCAACAACAGGTCATCTTTGCACTACAGGCCAAAGATATTCAACAACAGATCATCTTTGCACTACATGCCAAAGATATTAATATCTCAAAGAAATATATAATCATTTCAGAATTTATATAAACAATAATTATTACCATGTTAATCAATTCACCTTTGCACTTAAGCTAAAGATATTCAATTATAAATTGATGGTCATGATCATACCAAATCGATAATTCATCTTTGACTTTCTTGGCCAAAGAGAACCCATAGTCACGATCATACCAATAATCTACCAATCTTTACACTCAAGTCAAAGAGAAATTTCTTCACCGGGATTATAAAATGTTATATATGATAATAAAAACAATATGATCAACAACTGCATTTAATTTCAAGAGTAAGATTCATAAATCAATGGTTTCATAACACCTTAATCCAAATGTTACAAATCACTTAACAATCTCATAATCTAATATTATTAATATTACAACAATATTTTAATCATTTCTTAAATTATAAACAAGTTATTGTAATTGTTCACACTTTACTAATCAATGCATTTAATCATCCTAAAATGCCAAAATCAAAAAATTTCATCACCAATAACCAAAACCCTCATCAAAAATCTGCATATACCTTATATAGGATTTCCAAGCCATAAAATCCTATTTTCCAATTTTCTTACTTCACATAACATATTTAATTCATTTATTCATAACTAGTCCATTTTCATGAAAAATACCATATCAGTTCCAAAAATATTTCTTTTCAGGGATTTAGCAGAATATAGTCCCATATTGAACACATATTTTTCTCAGAATTATTAAAATTCATTTACTATTTTTCATATGGCCAAAACTGCCGAATATTTAGACATTTATCATAAATTGTACCTTTGTCCAAAAATTCCAAAATTTGTAGGGTATACTGATATTATATAGATGTACTCCCAATAAAAATTTCATCAATTTTGGAGTTAACCACAAAGAGTTATAAGGGTTTACTTTTAAAATAGTCTTTTCTCATAAATTCCATAACTCCTAATCAATACATCCAAAAATCGTCATTTTTTGACACAATCAAGGAAACTCATCAAATTATCATTTCAAAGCTTTCCAGAATTTTTGAAGGTCAGAAAAATTACGAAACATGATAAACATAATAATCCTTAAAATCCCTTACCTCGAAAGAAGCGTTATTCAAAGGAATGTAATCAAAGAAGGAACCTTACCTTTGAATAGCAACTCTCAAAGTATCTAAATACTCACAAAATACGCTTGATAATATAGAGAGAGAAAGTGAGAAAGCTTATTTTTCTGGTGTGATTTTCAATTCTAACTTAGCCCTCTATTTATAGGAAAATGTTAGCCGTAAAAGCGAGACTTGACACTACACCGATGGCTTTACACTCGCTACTATTGCCACCCACCACATTTGAAATAAAATTCAGCATTTTTTTCACCAACCACAAGTGGGGCCCACTCAATTCTAGAATTTTCTACCAAAATCAATTATAACCCTAATTTCTGAATCAGACACCTCTTAAAATTCATAACAAATCATTCGTTCATTTTTAACGGTTCAAAATTTTTGGACATATACTCAACTTATATATGTATAACATATCCAAAAATCATCTAACGATCCAAGCGATTATATTAAAAAATTATTACTCACATAATATATCTCAAAGCAAGTGATTTAATTTTTAATACCTCCTTCCAAACAAAAACACCTTAACATTAATTCCTTCAATTATAACCACATAAAATATATATAACCATAAATTATATCCACATAAAATAAATATTTTTTTATCATATAATCAATAATTAATTATTCACAAATAATATTACAGAATCACAATTATGACAACCAGGTCGTTCCTAGGAAAGAGAGGGCTTTCCGGTTAGGATTTCTCCTTACTGGCGAACAATCAGGTGACCAAACCTCTCCTTAGACAGAATTTTCTAGACATTGCCAATAATGCTATCTAATAATATTATTCAAATAATATGAATTATTGATTTGATAATGGAAAATATTGTTAAGTGACAATTATTGAAACAACAATAATATAAAATATCAACGCAGCAATTATTGAATCAATAAAATAAAATATTGAACAGTAACTACTGTAACAATTATTGAGTAGTGCCTTATTACATAAGGATCAATAATTCAAAAATAATGTGCAATACCGTAATACTCTTTGTGCAACCATTTGGGTATTCCAACGGATTATTCAACGGTGATAATACTATTCGTTATTTATAAAAACTTAAACTTGTCATTTTATTCATCCAAGCAGTTATTACATTATGGGGCCCTAAAAAAATTTGCACTCGTAAATGCGAATATTCCCCGACAACAAGAATATTCCACGACCAAACGAATATTCCCCGACAAAAATTAATATTTTATAACCACTTGCGTATTTTGAAAAATTTCATATATCACCCTTAACTTTAACCTTTTATCAATTTAACCATTTACTGAATAATAATTATAAGAAAAATTGAATACTTTTATTTCATAAAATCTGGGGTCTTACAAGAATGCTAAGTTAAAAAGTTCATCACGAGGACTTGGTCAGACTCTACGATTGCTAGTCAAACTCGGCGGCGCAGATTCGAGACTCTACGTTCTGACTCGGACACGACTATCGCTATCTGAGACTCAATGATGGTAGAACAGACTCGACGATTCCAAGGACCATCTCAACGATCATAGTCCTCCTGAAGAATACATTAGCTCAGAAGGAGTTAAGGGCAATTCAGTATAATCCTTCTCTGTCCAATTCAGTGAGCTGCAGCGAGAATTACGGCGCGATCCACTAAGAAAAATGGAGAGAGGAAAGTTACTTGTACCATTTAAAGGCGCCTTTTTGAAATCAGAAGCTCAAAAGCTTATCACTCTCCTTATCTCTGCAAGAAGAAACCCTAAGCTATCTAGAAAGCTCAGTAAATCACACTTCCTGCAAGAAAATCAATGGCGGCTTCCAGTGTTATCTCCGACTATAGACTCTGCTTTGATGAGTTCAAAATAGCTGAACCCCAATTTCACAAGACTTTGTAGCTACTGAAGAAGGCGGGTCTTGAAGAAACTTTGGGTACAGACACATTGATCTACCCAAAGTTGGTAAAAGAATTCTACAATAACGGGGTATTTGAAAACAACACCATCACTACGAAAGTCAGGAACGTCAAAATCAGACTAAAGGCTGAGGACATCAATCTAGCCCTGGGTCTTAAATCTGAAGGGTATCCATCCATAGATGGCATAGACTTACATAAGGGACTCAAAAAGATGCATCACAAGAAATCACCTTCTGTCAAAGGATACAAGAAGGAGTTTCCCCAAAGGTATAAATTTCTAGCTGATATTGTTGGAAAATGTATATGTTACAAGAGCTCAGGTCATAACTCTGCGAATGAGGTGTAACTCAAGCTCATGACTGCCATATGTTATGGAATACAACTTAACTATGAGGCTTTATTACTTGAATGGATTGGGAAGTGGTTAATCAGCTCAAAGAAGACAAAGAGCTCTCAGAAGATGCTCTATGGGCGATTTATAAGCATTATCCTACAAGCTACTCTTGGTGACTTAATTGAGGACGATGAAGGAGAAGCCATCAATCCAAATCTTCGAATAAGCCAACAACTATTTGAGAACTGGAAAAGGAATCCAGTTGAAAATGTACGGATGATGTCTGAATCCAGTGGTAGAACTGGTGAAATAAAGGAATTAGGAGTGCCAGGAAATATGTCAGTTGTCAGAGAAGCTGAAGAAGAAGAAGAAGAAGAAGAAGAAGAAGCTAACAAAGAAGTACCCATTGCTTTGGTTAGAAAAAGCAAAGGGAAAAGAAAGCTGAAAGCCAGAACTATAGAAGAGCCTCAGGGATCCACTACCAATAAGCCTGTAGAGTCCTCAAACATTGAGACTCTAAGGATCCTAAGAAGAAAGGAACAGTAGGCTGAGGCAGAAGAAGATAGAGCTACCATCTCTCAGCTGCTGAAGAAGAATAAAATTAGTCACAAATCAAAAAGGCCATCCATCTCTTCGATCGTAGAATCTTTGCCAATCGTAGAGACCAGACCAAATACATCAAGCAAGAAAGTAGCTTAATCAAACATTCTGGCTGATCAGCAGGACAAAATTGAAGTTCTAGAAAGTCCTTAGGCTGTGGCTCAGCCTAGAAAACCAAGAAGAAAACTGGTTAAGAAGTATATCCTTGTTAATGAAGGAGTACTCAAAAAGGAAGATAAAGAGAAATTTGGTTGCTTGAATCAGAACCCATCTAAAGAAAGTCAAATGGATGAACTCAGTGAGGGGAGACACGAAATCCTAATCACGAAAAAACATGTCAATTTGAGGGGAGATGCACAAGAAAATGCTCCTGCTGAGGGGGAGCTGCTAATCGTACAAGAGGATGATCATACTGAGGGGGAGGCTCATAATATCCCCATGATAGAAGAAGAGGTTCCTGCAGACAAAGAATCATGAGGCCATTGATATAATGGAATCCTCAAACGAGAACAGAGAAGCGGATGAAGACGACGAGGTCGAGATCATAGCAATAGGCATAAATGAGTACAAAAAAGCTAACTATGAGCAACTATTTTCCTATCTACCCATGATGCCTTTCCACCAAGCTCAAATTCTAAACTCCTGGAATCACATGTTTTGGAGCTTCAAAGAATATCCAGCCATCTCTGTGCTAGCTCATGGATTCCCAGGAAGATTCAACTTTGCCAATAAGTTACTCACGAACAACTCTTCCTCAATGAATAAACCTGAGGTACTGTCCATCCCAACCCTCTTCAGAGTTAATCACTTGTCATCATCCTTATTCTATCAATTTTATGAATTCCTTTGATGGTTAGAAGTAATTCCTCATCCACTAAATCAATTTCCAGTTGCAGAGTCCCAAAATTCTGTAACTAAAGAACCACATGCGACCAACTTCATAATGCTCCCACATCCCATCATCTCTACAATCACTGACTCTAACCCCATTGTAGAGTCTACACCTCAAATCGTAGAGTCACCAACCTTAAACATCCAAACCCAGACACCTCCATCAGATATTCCCTCCTCATCCAGCAATGAATACTTCAATCTTGATCTTTCCCTCTACTCATTGCAAGATCAAAGCACATCACCTCCCTTCTCAAAATTTCTCCAACTGGATGAAATTCTTTCAAAGTTGTCCACAAAGGCTGATCTGTCAACAATGTCTGCAAAAGTAGTTAAGGAACTCGATGAGAGTCTTGAGGATCACACTGCACTTATTCAGCTAAGGTTAACATCAATGATCAATGCTGCCAATAATCTACCAAGCTCCCTAAGCTCTGAGCTCTCTAAAACGCTCAAAGAGATCATCAAAGAAATGATTCAAAGCATAAAAGACAGGGATGATATTCACTTTCTACATGGTTAAAAAGCATCGGGATCTTTGTCTTGATCTTACAAAAACTCAAGAAACTCGAGCGATCTAATGATCAGAGCATCAAAAGTCTTCAAACTGCAGTCAAAGAATTTCAAGACTTCTCCATAGGTCAAATGCAGCAGACTGAAACTGTCTTCAACATTCTTCAATGACGTAAAACTCATTCTAATGCTTTGATCCAAGAGAATTACGAGGACATTGTTCAAACTCAGAGTCAACTCAACGAGCTTGTCCAAGGAGTCACTCGCCTCTCCAAAGACATTCGAACCCTTGATGCTGACATAAAGGGGGAGAATAAAGGGAAAGGATATCAGGGAGGCAAGGGAAGAAGTAGAGGTTAATTCCAAACTCAAGTATCAAGGAACCCTCCTGCAAGGCAAATCAACCAGCAGACTCCACGATCCAGCCATTAGACCCAACGAGCTAATCAACAGGAAGTTTTAATGGCTCAACCATTTAGGAGTCTAGGGCTAACTACCAGCTCTCATGAGGTGACAACAACAGGCCTAGGAATGCCAATTGGAGATCATGCATTCATGAATAGGCATGATCACAATCCTAGACTAAGCCCAAGTGAGCTGGAGGATTTAGCCAGGAGAGATGAAGCAAGCAGAAAGAAGAGAGCTGAGGAATATGCAAATCCTCTAAGAAGCAAAAAGCCAAAGAAATAGAGATAAGTTGAATTTTTAAAATCATATTGATGTAGTCAAACTTAAATGTAATATATGTCTTCATACATCAATAAATTCATGCTTATTCTCTAAGAAATTTTAACTGCTCACTGAAATATTAAGTCATGTTTACTTTGCTGCAACTGCATATAAAATTTAATAAATCATGACAACAAATCTCCTTGGTTATGTAAACATCAAATAGGGGGAGATTGTTGGAAGAATGCATATTTTGATTTGATGTTTAAAGTAAATGCTCATGATTATATGCAAATTCCTTCAAGGAATATATGTACAAGGGATTAGTGATAGATCAAAATTGTTAGGTTGATCTTAGCTCTTAATGTTCACTCATATAGATAAAGAGATCAAAATTGTTAGGTTGATCTTAGCTCTTAATGTTCACTTATATAGATAAAGAGATCAAAAACCTTAGGTTGATCTATGACTAGAAAGAAATAGATAGGCTTTGAAGAGAATCATAGTCTAACCAGCTGATCAACAGAATGTAGAAGCTAAGGCAGAATCGTAGAGCTGAGATGATCGTAGTGTATCTGCCTCGAAGGGCCTCTTCAGAAATCGTAGAGTAGTCCAGACGTTTGCCGAAGCTAACTTAGAGATCGTAGTGTGCTTTCGGAAATGTATAGTCTGCAAAACGAGCAAGCAGAGATCGTAGTGTGCTCTTGGAAGCATAGAGTCTGCAAAACGAGCAAGTGAAGATCGTAATATGAAAAACTATTGAAAGAAATCGTAGTGTTCTATTCAGACCAAGCACAAATATGGCAAAACACCACGATATGCATCGTAGAGTATCATCTATCTTGTGTCAGAAGCATCGAGCCATATCTCTTGTTTGGAAACAAATTCCAACAAATGTGGAATCAGTTTTGAACGTTGAAACTCTCACTAGTCCCAACGGTACAAAAGATATCCTTAGTATTAATCAAAAGAAACGTATTCAAGAAGCTAAAAAAGGACCATTGAGCAGAGGAAAACACCTTTTCAGGTGTTAGGTGAGAAATCAGTATGTTGTGTCCGTGGGCCAGATTGCAATTCTAAAGATGTGCAGAAAAGTCTCCATCAAAGCTCAAAATTGTCAAACGCATTTAATGCCTCATTAGATGACTTCAACGGATAGATTTACACAGATCACATATATACAGAACACAGACAGATGAAAGATGTAAGCAAGCATTGACCAAAAATACACAAGAACACTAAACGCTCAACTCTACGATCTGAGAAAGATAGAAAGCTTGCTCAGTTACTCAGTTCTTTTGAACAAATGCTTAATAGAAACTGAGTAGCACCAATCATGATCTCAACAACAACCAATCAACTGAAGTGAGAGTTCCAAGTCTGAAGGACTTGAAGAGTTCTAAGTGAACTGTAAAGAACCAAGTCTGCTGGACTTGAAGAGTTCAAGAGTGAACTAAGAAGTGCATAGACTGCTAGTCTAGAAGGAATCTGTGAGATTCAAGAAGTGTAACAGACATCCTTAGTGCATTCCCTACTCAAGGAGTAGAAGAGTGGATTAGGAGCTTTAAGTTCTCTGAACCACTCAAAACTGCTTTGTCCATTATAACTGCTATAACTGCTATAAATGTCATAACTGCCTTACTCTCATTAACTCAAGATATCTGAAAGAAGGTTTATCATATACTCATTCCATTGTGCCTTAATCACAATCATACTAACTAGTTTAAAAGAAAAGTTTTTAATTATCTATTCAACCCCCCCCCCCTTCTAGATATCTATTGTGCCTCCGGGAACTAACATAATTAAATCAATAACGTGAGATACTATGCATCAATTACTGTGGAAATAATTGAATAAACTGAGTGATTTCTCACGTAAGCATCAATAATCAAAGATACTGTACAAAATCGTGTGTTACTGTGCAACCACGTGTATTACTGTACTTTTATCACCGGGTATTTCAACATTTAACGGTAAAACTTCTGTCATTATTTTTATAAAAAGATATTATTGTCGTTTTCTAACTTCGACATTAATTCCATTATGGGGTCCACCAATGATTGTGTCATCGTATGAATATTTCCTGATAAAAACAAATATTCACCGACCAAACGAATATTTTATAACAACTTGCATACTTTGCAAAATTTGTAAATATTACCCACAACTATAACATTATATCAAATTCACACCATAATATTAAAAAAATTATTTCGAGAAAATTAAATCTTTATTCATAAAAGTTGGGGTCTTACAAATATGATTTAAAAGTGTAGCACCAGGCTGTAAAGGTTGTGGATTCTGGAAATAGAAGGAATTAATGTATTAAATGGTATCAAAGTGAGATTGTATTCATTATTTTATGAATAAAGATTATAAATATTCATATGAAGGTTTATAGTAATGCACTAGGTCTAAGGTTCAAGGGACCCAGATTTGGGGGCGTTAGAGGTGGAACATCCATTTTGATGAGACAATCAAAGAGTTTGATTTTATCAAAAAATAGGATGAACCATGTGTGTATAAGTAGGTTAGTGGGAGCATTGTTTCATTCCTTGTATTATATGTTGACAATATATTACTGATAGGGAATGATATTCTTATGCTATAGTAGATCAAAATCTAGTTATCTAAACACTTCTCCATGAAAGACTTGAGAAAACATCCTATATTTTGGGGATAAAGATCTATATAGATATATTTAAAAGGATGCTCGGCTTGTCCCAAGGGACGTACATTGAATCTATGCTAAAGAAGTTTAGCATGGAAGTTTATAAGAGAGGTCTCATGCCGATGAGCCATGAAATACATCTCTCTAAGAAATAGGCCCCAAAGACACCTGAGGAGAAAGACTGTATGAGTAAGATTCATTATGCTTCAGCAATAGGATCTATTATGTACGGTATGATATGTACTAGACCGGATGTCGCTCATGCACTTATGCATCGAAAGGTCAAACTATTGGCTCGCTCCGTACTTAGAATATCTGGAAGATGAAAAGTTACCTTCTGTGACAACCCAAAAATTTATAGGATCTTAAATGATTAAATTAAAGGTTAACCTTTAAAACGTAGAATAGAAATAGAGGATTAATTTAAAAAATTTAAGAAAAATCTATACGATTTAATATTTGAAAGAATATAAAGAAATTTAATGTGAATGATAGAAATGAGAAGATAAAGAATAGAAGAGAGAAAATATGGGTTACGAAAATCCAAAACCCTGTAGTGGATTTGTGTGTACAATTTAGGTATATTAAGAATAAGGTATTATGCTACCTTTAAATTTAAAAGAATTAATGATAGAGATTTTGTATGTGTGGAAAATTTAATAAGGAAATAAATTTCAAGTGAAGAGATATTATAAGAATAAAGTGAATTCATATATTTATAGGTACATATATATACTTAGTGATGTGCTATATATATTTTATAAGAGAAATGATTAATTAAATTAATCATATAAGAATATTAGGTCACATTAATTATTTATTCGTGTATTAAATACTTTGTGAATTATGAAGAATATGTATGGGATTAAATAAATATATATATTGTAAATATGTATATATGTTTATTTATTTTATAAAGAGAATTAAAAATAAAGCCTTTATAGCCTAATATAAACATTAGGTATGAAAATTAAATAACCTAAGGGTTATGGTATTGAAGAATATTAGTATTTAAATTTATACTAATCTAATATATTCATTTTATTTTCTCAAATTATTATTTTATTTGAACAAGTCTAATTGGGGTGATAAAATTAAATGTACATGAGTACTTATTTAAAGTCCAATATAAGTGGACTAGGAACCTTAATTAAATAAATAAGGTAAAGTATTTTAATGAGATGGACATATAATATTTAAGGTGGCCCAAAACAATTTAAATAGTAGCTCAAATTTAATTAGGAAGCCCAAGCAACAAATCAAGTGGCCCAAACTTAGCCCAACTTGGGAGGGACTTGTTTGTCATTATACTAAGCATATATTGACAATAAAAATAAACCAAAAGTGGGGATAAAGGAGAGGATTTTCGGCCATTAGGAGAAGGAGAACCCATGTGATGTTAATCATTATCCTTATCCATTACCTCATGTGTCACTCCATTAATTAGCCACCTTATTGGTCTAATTGTGCAAGTAAAATTAAAGATAAGGAAGAGAGAAAAGTGTTGGGCAATTGATATACATACATAGGTTATATCTATACTATTTCACTAATATCAATTACCCTTCCCATTTTTAATTATCTAAAAAGTTACTCTACCTTTTTACTTTCTCTCTCAACTAAAAGAAAAGCAAAGAAGTAAAATAGAAGAGGTAGAGAGAGAAACCCGTGGGTATGAGGGAAGAAAGGAGAGAGATTGGATCTTCATGCTCTCAAAATTTATCTCCTACTTTGGAAAAGCAAGAAAGGTAGCCATTAAATCAAGGTATAATCCCAAAGTTTTAAGTTTTTGTATTCATTTCTTTTGATGGTTTGATGAAATGAAAATTTGATGTTTTTGAACTTCAAAACTTTAGATCTACATGTATTTGAGTGTTGCATGTATGGATCTAACTGTGACGCCCCCAAAATAGGTATACATCACCCATTCTGAGTCGCCAAATACATGGTACATAATCCCAATACAAACTTAATTTATAAAACTATTAAGTGTCATACAAAATACGACAAAACATAAGTTGTGAGTCTTAATACAAATATTATCTCCTAGACAATATCCAAACTCAAACTAAGTCCTCATTACAATTATTATCACTACTATAGACATCATCTTAGACCATTACTCCATTCCCTGACCAGTCCTAGATATATTCTCATTTCCTCAAAAAGAGAGCAATTCCGACTAGTAGGGCGGAGATATTCTTGAAGAAAACTTGCATTGCTTTCTACACTCAAAGCTTCTGTTGCCTAATTTCTTAATAGCACTTTAACACAAAAGTATACGCTTTCAATTGTAATATTCAGCAAGCAAGGATATCATTCCCACAAGGAAATAGAATAATATTTATCAATTACTAATTACAATGCAATTAATCCTATTTTAAACAACGAAATATTGTTTGTGATTTGAAAATTAAACTCAACAAAACTAATAATTAAAATTAGAATTTCACAAGAATAACTATAGATTTAACAGGTTAAGATTACAACTTCCTTTGGTATTTCATTTAAACTAATTACTTCCCATTTAAATCAATTAATTAATATGAATCATTATCCAATAATGCTTTATAAAATTCACGCACTTCTTCCAAAGACACGTGAACAAATCCTCCTAAATCCCATCTTTAAGATGAGGAATTACAAGGAACACCCCAGTTAATCAACTCACTATATTCCTATGTGAATCAAGTTAATTAGGGTTTTACGCACAAATTCTTTCAATGGATACAAAAGACACATAGGTATATTCCTATCCTACATGCTAATCATATTAACCCTATTCAGATTATATGAATAGATGTTATCATATCCAGATCTCAATCTATACTCCATCTTCCAATTTTATATAGATTATCATAGTAATTGTTAGCCAAACAATTAATCAATAAACATAAGATATGATAAACAATTCAGTAAAAACCAACTTTCATTCCATGGGAAGCTTGCAATTCAAACTACATACCAAGTTTCGTTGCAATCTTAATGAAAATTTAGTTCATAATAATAATAAAGAAAAACATCATCCAAATTAATAATCCAAACATCCCAGATAGTTACAAAAAATAAAACTAGAGAAGAGAAGAAGAAACTCTGAATTTGCTCCAATACTCTCTCTTAGATCTTCAACCTTTGCAATTCTCCTGCGTGTTTTTCTTCCTTGTTCTCTCTGCAAATCTCTTGAAAAATTGAGTGATACGTCTTTTCTAAAGTCTTCTCCTATTTGTATTAGTCTCCCACCTCAATCAGATTCCTTTTTGGCTTCAAAAACCCACTTGGCAGTAGAAAAATTCTCCTTTTTCTGCACATGAGCACCTAGGCGCTCAACATAGGCCATTTCCAAGCGCCTAGGCGCTTGCTCAGGACAACGTAATTACAAAAATGCCACTCAGCTCTAATTTTCATGATTTTTGACCTTTTTCTTCTCTGAAATGACCAATTTGTCCCTCCATCTCCAACCTACAAGAAATAAACACAAAACACATAAAAAGATACTAAAAATAATTAAAGATAACAATAATTAAGCTTAATAATATCGGATTCATAGGTATAAAACCTACTCATCAAATATCCCCAAACTTAACCAATTGCTTGTCCCCAAGCAACACAACACAATGTAATAACTGACAATGCAATGCAAATGCAACTATCTCATGCCTAAATTCCAGCAGTCAAACAGAACAAAATCTATTCATCAAGCCTCAGAGAAATCACAATAAACATGCTAGTACATCATATCAAGACAGATCAATAATATACTTGTCTACTCAATTCCAATCTCATCACTGGCCAAAACAGACTTAACTATCTAACATCTAGAAACATGCAAATACTTGAATTTTTCTTTTCTTTTTCCATTTTTTTTAAGAAATTAGAATAAAAATTACATGAAAAACTACTAAATGAATACTACATGAATGCAACTGGAACTGGAAGAATGCACCCCCAAACTTAACCTATGCAATGTCCTCATTGTATATAATAAACAAAACATAAGAAATTAGGCACTGAGGACTTCCCTGAAAGATCGAAGCCTTATTCATCATCAGTATCCTCTTCTTCTTTTTCTTCTTCATCAGCTAGGGGGGTATGCAGACAATGGTGGAAATTGGTAGGGAGCGACAGCTGGATTCATGCGGGCAAACATCTCTAGGAATGCTGCACTACAGTTCTGATACACCTCCATTTGTCGCTGAGCTAGGCTATCCTGATTTCTTTCCATTCGGTCAAAACCCTGCTGAACTTGAGTAGCCACCATGTCAATCCTTCTAGTTTGATTGCTTAAATCTCGACAAATATCTTCAAAAAAAATTGGTGGTGGCCCAGAACTTCCAGCTGCAGAAGGATTGTCGTGGGACTGTTGATTAGGCTCGTCTGCAGGCTCGGGAGGCATAATAATAAAACCTAACCCTCTCGGGTGTGGTGTGCCCCCGCCCCATACCTTGTACTTTTTTATCACTGAGTGGTCAATTGCGACTAAAAGAGGTTGTGTAGCTTCTTCGGCATCCCATTTTACGCCAGCTTGTCGACATAGTCCAGTAATCAAAGATGGATGAGGTAGTCCACCTGAGGTCCCTCCTTAAATTGCTCTGTCAATGGAATCATGTATAACCTGACCCACATCTATAGATTTTCCTTGTGTAATACAGAAAAGCAATGCTGCCCGTCGATTTATAACATCACTAGTATGTCTACACCGCATCAACTTGGCACAAATAAAGGCATGCCATGCTTTCCCGTAACTACTTAATGCGAATGTAGGGAACAAAATAGCTTCTTGTAGATCATTTAATTTCCATTGTGTTCCAGGTACACACAAAGCTTGAATGACCTCACTGTAGTCTAGCTCGTGCTCTAAATATTGCATGAAGCCATTATTGGATATTGTGTTCAAGCCATAGTAAGCATTTATGGACCTGGAACTGACTTCCACTGATTTTTCGCGAACCCCAATCATGTTTCCAATATGATCTTTTGCATTGGCGTATAATTCCTTAACAATTTTAATGACCGATGAATCCGGTTGGGCTGTAAAGTTCGCCTATCTTCTACTCCCAATCATTTGTAGTAATTCCCCATCTTCTATCTCTCCGCAATAATCACACGGAATTAGCGTTTTACTGAAAGTTTAATTGTAATATCTTCTGGACGCTTTTAGCACTTGTAAATCTCTTTTTGTCAAACTTTTGCGAAGTGCCCGAAGTCTCTCCTCTATGCCTCTTAGTAGCCATAAGTCTTATGAGATATTTTCTTGCCCAACCAAATGATGTTCAGTGGCTTAGGATGGCCAAATCCTCTTTGTGACAAATTATCGAACACTTGGTGTACAAAAATTTTGAACACTATTGTTGAAGCACTCACCCAAACTTAAGTTTCACCAAATTTGTCAATTACTAAGCACAATATCCTTCCAATGCAATACAAGCAACAATCAAGAGTACCCAAACCCACTTGAGCCAACACAATGAAAGAAACTAGCTTCAAAGTACTAACGTAGCAATTATCCAAGTGAATCCAAACAATTTGCACTAAAATCATGCACACTTACTTGGTTATAGCCAAATATGATGTTCCAATCAAAGTTGCAGGAGCAATTTGAGCATTGAACCCTTACTTCAGATAGATGGGATTTAAATGTAAGTTGGTGTCCAAATTGGTGAGGAAGGATGATAAGATGGAGATTAATTGCCTTAGTTTGGGTAGGGGATTGAGTGTTTGATTATGCTTATACAAGGAAACGTTGATTATCGTGGGTAGAGTCAGAGAGGGATGCGATTTGAGTGGGTTTGAGTTGGAGTGGGAGAGCACAAGAGAGTATTTGAATTGGGTTTGGACTTGCTATGCTCGATTAGGGCTTAAAAAAATTCACGTTGCAGTAGGAGCGCCTAGGCGCTTGGTTTTGAACTGGTTGAACCGCCTAGGCGGTTGAAAATAGAATGCCTTAAAAACTTGGAGCGCCAGCGCTTGTTTTAACCTAGATGGGCGCCAGCGCTTTGTGGTTTGTCTCAGGCTTAACGCAATTAGGCACCTAGACGCTTGGCTTGTGCCTGGCATGGGCGCTTAGGCGCTTGGTTCTCATCTCAGCTACTCTACTGAGGCGCCTAGGCGCTTGTTTTGTGTCGGGCTTGGGCGCCGCCTAGGCGGTTGGGCATGTCTTGGTGATAATTTTCCAAACATGTTGATTTCAACCTACAATACCCCAACTTTAATTGTTAGTTTCTTCTTTTGCAAGGAGATTAAGACTTATTTTAAAAACCCTAAACTAAGATAAACTACATAATTAACTAGACTAACATACTACGAAAGAAAAACAAAAACAAAAATACCCTACACCATTAAGCAATTCAACAACACTAAAAATGAAGGAAATGATTAGAAATTTGAGATTTTGACAAATGGACATTCATCTATTAAGCTCATAAATGCTTGGCTTCTGTGGGCGTTGTCTTGAACCCCCTTGCCACTTCACTCATGGGCGATCACAGGCAATTGTCATTCACCGAGGAGGCGAGACCCGATCGAGTAGTCGTAGTGGCCATTAGTCAAACCCGCCAAATAAGAAATCTTGTTTCTTATCCTGAAATCAATTGAATATCGTGTTAGAGAACGTCAGGGGTGTAACAAATCCTAAACTATAAAAGTTTAACCACTAAATAAACTAACAGTAAAGTAAATAAAATAAATAAAAGTAAAAATAAAAAAATAACAATAAAATTTCTTGGGTTGCCTCCCAGTTAGCGCTTAGTTTATAGTCTTCAGCCCGACTTTCTTCTCTGTTCTAATCAGCAAGGTTGACCGATGTCTTTTCACGATCAACACAACCCCCAGAGTAGTGCTTCAATCTTTGACCGTTGACTTTGAAATTACGTTTGGCATCCGGGTCTTCCACCTCCACAGCTCCGTGAGGATAAACTTTTGTAATGATAAATGGCCCTAACCAACGAGATTTCAACTTTCCTGGAAACAGTTTAAGCCTTGAATTGTATAATAGCTTTGCTTGCCACCGCTTCAAACTTTCTTTCCGTATTTTCTCATCATGCCACCTCTTAATCTTTTCTTTATATAACTTCGCGTTCTCATACGATTGGAGTCTGAATTCATCCATTTGGGTCAATTGTAAGAGGCGCTTCTCTCCCGCTACAGACATATCAAAGTTTAACTTCTGAATTGCCCAATAAGCACTATGTTCTAGTTCAATTGGAAGATGGCATGCCTTCCCATATACTAACCTGTACGGAGACATCCCTATCGGAGTTTTGTAAGCTGTACAGTATGCCCATAAAGCATCATCCAACTTGCTAGCCCAATCTTTCTGACTAGGATTCACTATATTCTCGAGGATTCGTTTCACTTCTCGGTTAGATACCTCGGCTTGACCACTTGTTTGTGGATGGTAAGCAGTAGCTATCTTATGAGTGACTTCGTACTTAGCGAGAATAGCTGAAAACTGCTTATTATAGAATTGCGTGCCTTCGTCACTAATGATTGCACGAGGAGTACCAAATCTAGAGAAAATATTCTTCCGAATGAACTTAACCACAACCTTAGCATCATTGGTGGGCAATGCTATAGCTTCTACCCACTTCGAAACGTAGTCCACCGCTAGAAGTATATAGGAGTTACTGAAAGATGATGGAAATGGTCCCATGAAGTCGATGCCCCAAACATCAAACAATTCGATTTCTTGTATCATATTAAGTGGCATCTCGTGTCGCTTTGATATATTACCAACTCTTAGGCATCTGTCACATTTTAAAGAAAACACACGGGCATCCTTAAAAAGTGTTGGCCAGAAAAATCCACATTAAAACACCTTAGCTGCCGTTCTTTCTCCCCCAAAATGTCCACCATAGTCAGATGCATGACATTGGTATAGAATATTCTCCATTTCAACTTCTAAGACACACCTTCTTATTACTTGATCGCCACACTATTTAAATAAAAATGGCTCATCCCATAAATACTGTTTCACATCATGGAGAAATTTCTTCTTCACGACTTGTCAAATCTGGCGAAACACCTTACTCACAATGAAATTTACAAAATCTGCATACATGGTGGTGTATCCATCCTTCGCAAAACAGGTTGTTCATCCGAAAAAATTCATTGATCATTGTTGTGTCATTTTTTTTAGTTCTGAATTCTCTAATCTTGATAAATGATCAACAACCTGATTTTCTGTTCCTTTTCGGTCCCAGATCTCCAAGTCAAACTCTTGTAGAAATAATACCCATCTAATTAATCTCGGCTTTGCGTCCTTCTTTGTTATTAAGTACTTAATTGTCGAATGATCTGTAAACACGATCACCTTTGTCCCAATCAAATATGAGCGAAATTTATCAAATGCATAAACAACTGCTAATAGCTCCTTCTCGGTAGTGGTATAATTCAGTTGGGCATCCGTTAACGTCTTACTAGCATAGTATATAGCATGAAAAATTTTATCCTTTCGTTGGCCAAGAACTGCGCCAATCGCAAAGTCGCTAGCATCACACATTAATTCGAACGGGATACTCCAATCTAGCGCTATGATTACAGGTGCGGTAACTAGTTTCTTCTTCAACACATCAAAAGCTTCCAGGCATGCTTGATCAAAGTTGAATGGGACATCCTTCTCCAAAAGATTACAAAGTGGTTTCATAATTTTGGAGAAGTCTTTTATAAATCGTCTATAAAAACCAGCGTGTCCCAAAAAACTTCGAATACCCTTTATGGAAATAGGTGGTGGCAGGCTCTTAATGGTTTCGATCTTAGCTCTATCAACCTCAATTCCTTTTGATGACACTCGATGACCCAAGATTATTCCCTCTTGCACTATAAAATGACATTTCTCCCAGTTTAAAACCAAATTCGTTTCCATACACCTTTTGAGCACGAGAGTGAGATTTTCCAAACAATAATCAAACGAATCCCCAAAAACTAAAAAATCATCCATAAATACATCGAGATTTTGTTCGACCATATCGGAAAAAATAGCCATCATAAACCGTTGAAATGTCGTCGGCGCATTACATAATCCAAAAGGCATTCTGCAAAAAGAAAAGGTACCATATGGGCATGTGAATGTTATTTTCTCCTGATCCTCGGGTGCAATGGCAATCTGGTTATAACCCGAGTATCCATCCAAGAGACAATAATACTCGTACTCTGCAAGTCTGTCCAACATTTGATCTATGAATGGTAGAGGAAAATGGTCCTTACGAGTGGCCTTATTCAACTTTCTGTAATCCATACACACCCGCCAACCCGTAACTGTTCGAGTTGGGATCAATTCATTATGCTCATTTGCAACTACTGTCATTCCCCCTTTCTTTGGCACACATTGAACCGGACTTACCCATGAGCTATCTGAGATAGGGTAGATAATTCCCGCATCCAACCATTTAATGATTTCCTTTTTGACAACTTCCTTCATGATGGGATTGAGTCTTCGTTGTTGTTCAATAGTTGGTTTCGCTTTATCTTCCAACAAAATCTTATGCATGCAAATTGATGGGTTTATCCCCTTGATATCCGCAAGAGTCCATCCAAGAC